>CM040245.1:203776683-204376683 GCA_022545495.1 Chrysanthemum lavandulifolium
AGATAGACCTTTACTCCTCGTCTTCCTCACGAAGGCGTTTGAGAGTTTCGGTTGAAGGCTTTTCAATCCAAGGCGTGGAAGAATAAACTCAAACGTTCTCTTGGAAGAGCTTTGGTGAAGATGTCCGCTAGCGATATTCGGACCTCACAAAATATAGTTCCAACACACCTTTTTCCACTTGTTCCCCGATGAAATGATGTCGAATGTCGATATGCTTTGCTCTTTAGTGTTGAACGTTGTTGCATGAGAGAGCAATAGCACTTTTATTATCACAAAGATCTGAGAGGATTTTGTTGAATTCAAAGCCATAGTCGGATAATTGAGATCTCATCCATAAGATTTGAGCACAACAAGATGACATGGCTATGTATTCAACCTCTGAGAGGAAATAGAAGTACTCATTTGCTTCTTTGAAGACCACTCACAAGCTTATCACCCAAAAGCGAGCACCTCGGATGTACTTGATGTGTATCTTGACAACTGCATGATCGGCATCGCATAGGCCGTTAGTGACATACGGTGTCCTTGGTACCATAGTCCCATATTGATGGTTCCTTGGAGATACCGAAGACCCGCTTAATCGCTTCAAGGTGCTTTTAGTAGGCTTAGCACGGTATCTAGCACACATGCAAACAAGCGAACAAGATGTACGGTCTACT
Source organism: Chrysanthemum lavandulifolium (assembly GCA_022545495.1). Classification (NCBI taxonomy): domain Eukaryota; kingdom Viridiplantae; phylum Streptophyta; class Magnoliopsida; order Asterales; family Asteraceae; genus Chrysanthemum; species Chrysanthemum lavandulifolium. The sequence goes on from CM040245.1 coordinate 203,777,343, forward strand.
AGGCGTGAGATACATCGGGATCCAATCATACTACGATATTTCGTTTGGTCAATCATGATCCTTGAGTGGTCCTCATCTAGTTTGGTTCGATCAATCATGGGGTGTCAACAGGTCACTTGAATCAAATCCAAATTTCTTTAAGATCTCGATTGCATATTTAGATTGATTTATGAAAATGCCTCCGGACTTTGTGAAATTTGTAATCCCAAGAAAATGACATTTGTCCCATCATTGACATTTGAAATTTTGAACTCATTTCATTAGAAAACGATCACATTCCATTGGGTCGATCGAGGCAAAAATAATATCATCAACATAAATTTGAACATGAGTTAAATGTTTGCGACTTCGGTGAACAATGTAGGATCAACTGCTCCTTTCTTTGAATCCGGTTGATAGAAGAAACTTTGATGATGTATCATACCATGCCCTTGGAGCTTGCTTTAAACCGTAAAGAGCCTTCTTGAGACGATAAGCGTGAGTAGGATGCTCTTGATTCACAATACCTTCAGTTTGGCTAGCGTGAGCGACTTCTTTAAGATCTCCATTCGAAATGCCGTCTTTACATCCATCGATATACTACCATGTTCTTACTAGCAAGATTAGCCGGAAAGATTCGATTGCCTCGATTCGAGCAATAGAGCAAACGATTCTTCAAAGTCTATACCCTCCTCTTGACGGTATCCTTTAGCAACTAATCGAGCCTTGTTCTTCAACACATCACCATGCTCATCAAGTTTTACTTTGAAGATCCATTTGAGAGCTATAATCATAGCTTACGGTCTAGAGCGGTACTAACTCCCATACATCAAGACGATCAAACTCATAAATTTCATCTTGCATGGCATTGAACCAGCTATCTTCATTCATGGCGGTTTAACATCTTTTGGTTCGATCTTAGATAGTATGGAGTTGAAGAAGCACCATAAGGCATCGGTTGCGAGTTGTTTCGGGTTGATACAGACGAGAGGATTTCCAATGATGTTGTCTAAGGGTGATCGTGAGTCCATTTTCCGAGGTGTTCATGTGTCATTTGTTGAGGCGAGGTAGCCGAGTCGATGTCTCTCAAGAAGATGGTTCGATGATGATTCAGAGTGGCAAATATGTTTTCAAATGGAGCATCTTGAGAGTCGCAGGGATTAACTTCATCATTGATGCGAAACATTTCCATGATGTACATTTGAAGAATGATGATTTGTTGATGAGATCGAAGGATCGGCAGGTGCTTCTTGACTTCTGAGATATTGAGACCGATGGATTGACTTCATTCAACGGAATATGAGCATCCTCTGTTGTGGGATCGGCACCTCATTAGTAGTAGACTCATACAGTTCATCAAACATTGGATCAAACAATTTCTTTACATCATCTTGGATGGAGGTACATATGGGGTTTCTTGAGAGGAGTTTGGAACAAGGATGAACCAATAGGACTGTTTTGAAGTGCGGGTCTGAGTGGAGTGTCCGAGGAGCCATTTGACCGGTCGACTCATCAAACGTAACGTGAATTGTTTCCATGATATTTCGGGTTCTTTTGTTGTAGATTCGGTATCCCTTTTGTTTGGTGCATATCCTACAAATACTCCAATGTCGACTTTAGCCCTAAGTTTGCCCAAGTCTTTACCCTCATTAGTTGGATAGCACAAGGCACCAAACACACGAAGGAAAGATAGGTTAGGTTTTTGTTGTGGACAAGTTCATATGGAGTTTTCCATGAATAGTGTGAATCAGGGAGCGATTTTGTGTGTAGCATGCGGTGGCAATTGCTTGACCAGAGAAACATTGGAACCTTTGAGTAGATCGGCATTGTTCTAGCGACTTCAACGAGTACGATTTCGTCTTTCAACTACACCGTTACATTGCGGGGTTCGTGGAACACTTCTTTGATGGTCGATTCCAACGCTTTCATAGAATTCACTAAGTTGTTTGTTGACAAACTCGGTTCCATTATGCATTACGATAATTCTAACGCTTTTGTTTAGTCGAACTGCATTGTTTGATGAGTTTGATGATGATATCGGGAGTTTCATCCTTTGTTCTTAAGAACTTGACCGGTGAATCTAGAGTAATCATCAACCACAACTAACACATATTTCTTCCCAAAGATATTCTCGCACCCTCATTGGTCACATAAATCCATATGAATCATATGAAGAACTTACGTGATGAGTTAGTAGGTTTGGGTTTATGGGCATACTTCTTGCTTTTTCCCAATTGACATCTTCGAACAAAGATGATCCTTTTCATACTTTAGTCTAGGTAAACCTACAACTAAGTCCTTTACGGAAAGATCGTTGATGGTGCGAAGTTCAAGTGATTGAGACGACGATGCCATAACCATGACTTTGTTTTGAAGCCTTAGATAACAAGCGATTGGAGATGCCCTCATCATGTCATCGATAGAGATGGTGTAAAGGTTTGAGCCACGAGTTCCTTTCAGCAGTTCCTTACCGTTAAGATCTCTAACAAAGCGGTATGTTTTCTCAAGGCTACTTCTAGATCGTAATCACGAATTGACCAGCGAGAGAGCAGTTATGACCTAAACCTTCCACATAATACACTCTTGAGATGACACTATCACCAACAACATAATCTCCATAACCCATTATAGCACCGAAATGATCATTACCAAATCTAACGGTCCGATGAATTTGCTCACGAAGTTCATGAGCGCGACCGATCTCCGGTCATATGCTTGGAGCGGCTGAGTCCGGTACCACGTAAGCGATTTGAGCGATCTGCGGTTGAACACGAGACAAGAATGGATAAGCGGATAATTGGGATCCCCATGCAAGAATGGGTTCCATTTGGTTAGTTACAATGGTTGGACCACCCGCATCGAAATAGAAGCATTCATATCGAGAAAGTGAGGTAATGGAATCATTGTGAATAGATGCAATACTAGTGTCTATATTAGCCACATTTACGGTGTGACCACTTCTTAGGGAATAGTTCTACCAAGAGGCATCCATTTTCTAGTTGGCATTATCGATTAGTCTTATGACCAACGGTATCCAATAAAAGCCTATTTCTTGAATGTTCTTCTGTGGGTTTCCATTGTTTTCTAACTTTCATTCGCTTTTGCCTTTTAGCCCTTTTAGCATGAATATTAGCATTAACAATATTAATCGGACAATTAGCATCATTAGGCGAACATTAACATCACATTCATGATTAGAAATGTAATTCAAGCGATCATCGGTACAAGGTTTGCAAATAGTATCGAATTGAATTAATTACGATGCGCCTATGGCTAATACTAGAATCAACACGATTCGTTTTATTCGATTCAAACTTAAAGTTCCTAGATTGTTCTTCTACTCTTTTCCGGTGCACATTCTTAGCTTGCGAGGTCCTATCATTCCTTGTATTGTCTTGAGACTTTGACTGCTCCCTTTAATGTCACCGATTACTCTGTAGAGGAATGGGAACATTAGTTTGTTTACTACTCTTTGCACCACTGTTTAGATGTCTTGGGATCTCGAACTACATGCGGTGCACTAAGATTCACTTTCTTAAAACTAGAGTACCGAGATTAGTACTCCTAGAAGGCATCATTGAGTTCTCTCTCTTAGCATTGAGTGATCTAGAATCTGAGCTACTCAAGGGTACACTACGGTTCACATTCAGAATATTGGGAATCGAATGCATATCATACTTGGTATTAGGCATCGAGCATGGAATCAAAGGGTTAACTCTCTCACCTAATGTCTTTGGGCATATTGTGATCAAGCATTCTAAGATTTCTTGAGATCGTTTGGCATATAAGCATGCATGTCCAATTGCATTATCATGAGGTTTCTATCTTATCCTCTTCAACAATCTCACGCAGCATTCTAAGCAATCCTTAAGGGATGAGAAATATGTTTGAATGGCAAGTTTGTTGTTCCTTAGGTGAGGGGACATATGTCACAGATAAAGCATATTTATTACGAGTGAACCTTTGATACAACATTTTCCTCATTGATCATTGGCATTTTCCCTTTTACGACCCTTGATTCTCAATTTCCTTTTGCAATGACGCTATCTGTTCATTGTTTTTATTACGAGTGACTTTAATTGATTCAAATAACTCATTGAAATGACGTTTAACCTTTTCATTTTCTTCTAGAAAACTTTCGTTTTCCTTTTGTAAAGCATTTACTAGGTTTTGAAGATGAAACGTTTGAGAATTCGAGAATCTAAAGGAGGAGGCATTTGGGAGCTGTCATATTGTTCGTTTGACCCTTTAATTGAGAGATTTGGGCTTTCAACTTTTCGATCGTGTTACTCGAGCTTGAATCTGTTCATCTCGTTTGTTAATTTGAAAAAGCGCATCAAACTCGGAGCATCGAAGATGTCTTGATATTTGAAGTTTTGACATTTTCTTTGAGATGTTGATATTTTAGTTGTAGATTAAAATACTCAACTTCTAGTTTAGAAAAATGTTTAACCAAATTGTCGTGATCATCCAGTTCAATTTTCTCATTTAGTTTAGAATTAGTTTTTCAAGCTCAATGACACGATCATGGGAGACTTTCGGGGCCACAGATAGTTCATGAAATTTGGAAGCATTAATAGAGCAATTTGAGCGATGAAAAGACATCTTGAGCAACACATTCAAGTAATAAGATTCTCATTTAATGTATGCGAGTTCTTTCTCTCAATCTCATTATATTTCGATTGCGCTCATAGTCACTAACTTCAACAACCATTGCATCAAATTCCTTTTCCATTCCTTAATATCGGTTTCTATCCCTTTTTAAGACTCTCAAAGTGATCTTTTAGAAGTTTAAAGAAGGCATGACCTCGTTAAATAACATTCTTTCATTTGTTCAAAACCCTTTCTCCTTGATTATACCGTGGGTGTGATCCTTTTCTTGCAAGTTTTCTCAAAATCAACAAATAGTTGAAATATAACGTATTGGCTAATTAATGTCTTGCTTTTAGTGGCAATTGTTCTAGGTACAAGATGCATTGGTGTATTAGGAGGATACACCGTCGCTCTAGGCATTTTCCTAAGGGAGGGTTTGTTTCAACAATATTTTCCGCTTCGCTTATCTAAATCCTTTTCCGAAGACTTGTTCGGGAGTCAACAAAGTCGAGGCTTAAACTTGTTCAATGAAATCCAGTTTTCCTTCTTGTAGTCATGGGGAGTGATGACAATTTTTTCTCTTTGCATTTGGTCATCTAGTTTTTGTTCATCCTTTCCTAGTGACTTCATCAGTTTCTTATCTTCCTCGGTGCACTCAGCGCAACTAGGTTTACGCCTAGGCTTAAGGATTTCATCACCATCATAAAGCACCTTATGAGCATTTTAGCCTTTTAATTACCTCGGATTCGGTTCCTCAACAAGTGGAATGCTATGCTTATCGCTTAAGACTCGATGTTTGGTGACCATGTGAAATCGAATGATGTTTCCTTGTATGTACAACTTGTTTTCAAGTTTGTTTTCAAAGTTTTGATTAGAAAAATCTCTCAAGAGTTTTGATTCCTTTGCATTAAATTCTTGCTTAAGCATTTTCACATTTTCTTGAAGTTCTTGTTTTGTTTATTTGTTTTAGAAAGTTTTTCTTGCAAGGAATTTAATTCTTGTTTCAATACTTCTTCTCTAAACTTACTTTTTCTAATTCTTGTACTCACTTGGACATCCATTTCACGCTCACGAGTGGTCAACTCGAATTTTGCACGTTGTTCGTAAATAGCAACACGTTCCTTATAGGCATTTAGTTCGAAATTATGGAATCATCGGGATCACATGCGGTGTATTCATCAAAGACATAGTCATTGTTGATGCGCAGAAGATGCATCACTTGGTACAACTTCACTTTCACTTTGTTTCACGTATTGATCGTATGGGACAATATTGTTATTACCCATATTTTCAACATTTGATTCAATAGTTTCGATTGATTGTACTTTGTCATGCATTTGTTGCACATCGGCATCATCGTATAGTTTTAATACCTACGAGATGAGTTTGTCCTTGGATGGGCCACTTGTGGTGAAGAAGAGATCTTGGGAGAAACCATTGGAGAGATGCTAGCCATAAAGATTGTGTGTGCGATGGGTCCATCATCTACATCAGTCGTATGCATCACGATCGGCGACTTGAAAAGGCGTTCGATGATTGTGACCTATCTCCGAATAGGTTGCTCATCCACATCGCATCATAGGTCTTGGCATTGCCCTCGGAAAAGCAATTCCTCTTCATCCAACGCAGCACCATTGTCCCGAGCTTGTGCCGGCAACATCTTATCTCTAAAGTAATCGGCGTTTCGTGGACGCTTTGGAGATGTGCGTTCCTGCAATGTGTCCTCCCACCACGGTTATAGCATTTGATCGGCTTAGCTTGACCTTGGTTACCATTCCTTCCTCGATTCGATTGCCACATAACCTCTACCGGCACCACCCTTCCCCGATCATACGCGCTTTCCGAACTGGTTGCACCATGATCCTTCCATCTTTAACGGTAGCTTGATTGTGTGGGTTAGATCTTGTTACGAGGTTGTTGTTGGTTGTGGGAGAGAATTCATGTTTTGGCTAATCGGAAGAGCTAGTTGATTAATGAAGCTTCCCACGTGTGCATCAAAGATCGACTTGTTTGTACATAGGATCGGGAATGAGTTTGTGATTACCATTACCCAAGGGTATGACTTGTGAAGCTTTGGTTGTGATTCCGATGTTTGAGTAGAAGGCGGTTGAATCATTAGGCGAGCTTGTCTCTCTCCGGGTTAGTTTTGAACCGATTGAGAATCAATTTTTCAAACATAGCATGTCTCTCATTACGAAGGAGGAAGGCATAGAGTTGCTCATAGTTTGTGTTCTTCAATCCTTTAGTAAGCTTCACACGGTAACAAACTTGTGCCATTCGGGATTCATGTTGTTCACAAATTTTGAATTCAACGAATGTTAGGCATAGTCATTCGATGTTCCTCATGTCATTAACTAACTTATGAAATCTCACATAGTACTCATAGACATTCTCATCTGGTTTCATCTTGAAGTGCTCAAATTCGTCATAGAGTTGGGATTCTCTGTCTTCCATGGTGGGTTCGAACACGAGAGAAGCATCTTAACATTATCCCAAACCGCCTTTGCATCCGTGTTATGATTGATCGACTTGTAGATGTCTTTAGGAAGACCTTGAAGAACAATGTTTGAAGCCACGATATCGCATCGAATCTCTTTTCTCCTTATCATCAAGCTCATCATACATCTTAGGTCCATCCATTCCGTAAACAAGAGTACCATCTTCATTAGTATCAAGTATGTCTCTAGTCGTTTCAACTCGATATGGTCCTTCATCAATGGATTTGAGAATGTTGACACCATTTTCCTTTCAAGGCAATACAATCGATTCGTTGAGCCCAAGAGTCGTAGTCGGATTACATCGAGCATGGGTGGGCGAGTATCTCGAACCATTGCTTGAACATCCTCGACAGCGTGGAGATGCGTGAGGGACGTTGGTAGACATGTTAACAGTTATACGGATTTTATAACTCTATGATTAAACCGGAAATAGATTCTTTCACGGATTTTACTAAATCAAGAAAACCGTAAACAATCACTCAAGTCTCTAGAAGATAAAATACTAAATCGCTAGAAAATAATGCACTAAGTCGCTAGAAATTAATGCACTAAGTCGCTAGAGTCCCAAGTCGCTAACGAGAAAAGCAAGTCGCTAAGTAGTAACTCGCATGCTCTGAGACCAAGTCGCTAACCAAATTTTGGCAAAGAATTCGCTACACAAGTCGCTAGAGACACAAGTCGCTAAAGAGCAACTCACTCTTGACCAAGTCGCTACTATTAAAGTCGCTACCGTGGTGGAGAGTCCACTACTTGTACTTTAACTCGCTAGATCTAACTCGCTAGCTCCAACAATCGTAAGTCGCTACAAAATGTGAAGCAAGTCGCTACCAAGAAAATATTCCGTGAACTAAGTCACTAGCTTGAAAACCATATAAACATCACTTTTCAATCCAAAACAACCCAACCAAGATGATTCAAGCTTACCAAATGAAAACCTAAACACTTTTGATGATTCTAAACATAAAAGTACCAACAAAATTCAAACTTTAACACAAGAAATCAACCAAATGATGCAAAACCACTAAACTTTTCAAACTCAAAACCACCTAAAACCACTATAAATCCAAAGATGTGCAAGATATGATCTAACCATGGCTCTTGATACCAATTGTAAGATATAACTTTTCACATACACATCATAACATTAACACAAAGTAGCATATAGATGGAATTCTAGAGAGAAAGTTAGAGGTTTAGGGAACTTAGTGAGAGAAAGTGAAAGATATTATTATGAGCTCCAACTCTACCTTGGAAGGTAGAGAGTATTTATAGTCTTACATAAATCGCCACACATCGGGTGTGGATCGGGCATACAGGTGGGTAAAGACCGTCCGTCCTCCACGGTGTTACTTAACTAAATACTACTTAACTTAAAATAACTACGACTACGAGCTTTCTAACGATTACATATACTTGAGGTGACCGACTCTTTAATACCTGGAATTTCTAATTCCTAACAACCTTGATTCTAAAGAAAAAAAAAATCATACCATGACATAACATTAAATCTTTAGATCACCACTTATTTTGTACAAACGGACTTTTTGTGAAGAAATATCATTTGAAAATATTTTATTTAAAATCACTCTCCCCCTCAATCCATGACAGAAGTCAATAATTGAGGACTTAGGTTTTGATAACAAGAAGTCCGGTGATTTTTAAAAACTTAGTCCAATGTATTTTCAAAAACAATATTTTCCATTTTCAAAACAATTTTATTCAAATATATCAAAAATTGTTTAAAGATGTATCCTGCACAAAGATAAGTTAGGTGGATGAGAAGCTTCCGTTGTTGTTCTTTGTAGGGTTTGGAAGAAAACCATCTGGCGATGCGGTGAGACTTCTTCTTACGTTGCATTAAGAATCCAACCGAGGTCCAATTAAGCTCCGTTTCTTCAATCACTTAGAAGAAAACCATCTGCGATGCGGTGAGACCTCTTACGTTGCATATATGCCAACTCTCCGTTGAAGTCCAATTAAGCTCCGTTTCTTCATTTGTCAACCCAAGATATCGTTACCCTTTCCTTGCGGCATCCAATCATGTTCATTTGTGGGATCCGGATCGGGAACATTCTTATATACCAATATACCGCATATGTTAGTGAACACACATACAAATATATGGTGGTCGACAACACCAAACAAAGAATCGACTAATAAAAGTCAATTCAACATAACAATCGGATCATATAAGGCATGGGGTTTATGTGTTAATCAAACTCTAATCATCTAAACCTAACAATCATATCCTAAATTCCTAGTCCTTGACACGAGGCAAATATCATTTTAATTAAGCATGTAGGATAATTAAGAAAGCTCGTTAGATGATATAGATTTGAAAACATTCTCCCCTCAATCAATGACTCATTTTTGAAAAATTTTAAAAGCGCGAAGTCATTGATTGAGTTTGCAAATAATCTGAAAACTCGATTCGATTGATTTTCCAAGCAACTCATTTTACCACCATTTTGAAATACAACAAATATTTTTCGAAGAATTTTAGACGGAAAAACATTTGTGTAGGAGCAACAGATCCTTGACATACTTTCCTCATTTGTTTTTAGGATAAGTACGAAATATTTGAAAAATTGGTATAGCGCAAGACTTTCCTTTCTTTTGAAGAGCGGGTTGCTATCTCGAAATAATAGCAAACCATGGTTTAAGCACGGGTCACATCGAAATAAGCGTAAGCCATATTTTGAAGCGCGGTTCTGATCGAAATAAGCGTAAGCCATTAGATTTGTGACATGTTTAGAAAGAAACATTTACACCTCCTGCTCGAACTTCATCTAAAGTCCCGTGCCATTATTGAATGACATTTCTAAGACCGTAGATGTTATCGATACCAGAAGACATGTCTTGGAAAACATATTTTTGGTTTTTTTTTTTTTGAATTTTTCTGATTTTTATGGGATTTTTGAAGGTTTTATATTTTTCTATTTTCTTTTGTTGGTTTTATATTTTTCTATTTTGTTTTTCGAATAAATATATACAAAGATAGAGTAGATTATATAGTTAAAGAAGATGATGATACGAGTACCGAGATAAGGATATCGAACAGCCCCGTTGTAGAAGATAGAAGTCATCATCTCTTAAACATTCACCACCAAAGCTTCGGGGCTCTTGCATTGAAGAAAGAAATTGAACCATCCGAAGAGAGACTCGGTAGCTTCCCCAAACCGAAAATCCTTTGGATGAGCAGATTGAAGCTCTATTTCAAGCTTTCCTTAGCTGGTGCACGAGAAGCACACCATTATCATAAATCCATTGCTCCTATTTAAGAACGATAATCGAGGATCTCCATTCGGGTTATATCATCAAGAAGAACGAGAACGTATCATCCCACACATAAAATAATCTTCATATTTCTTTTCTACTAACGTCAAGCGATCCATTCCAAAAGGTAGTCAAGAAACCACTTCCCCAAGTAGGCAATTGATGCGATCGGTCTCTTAGACTAGAGCTCACGAACCCGAATACACATATACCCAAAGACAAAGAAACTTATACCATCAAGTAGCAGATTAAGTCCAATAGCCAAAGAATAACCCCGATGTATACTTTTCTCTCCCCTAAAGAAAGTGTATGAAGCTCAAGAACCCAAGTACCCGATCGCCTAAAGAGAGAATAACCGATAACATTGAAGAGGGGCCGAATCACCGATTATCTCTCGGAGGACTATCTCTGCGGATCTTCAACTCCGAATAAGTGATTATATATCCGAATCACCGATTAAGCCCTCAAGTAAAACAATTGAGCATCCCCAATGTACACAATCTCTCTCCCCGATGATTGTGATAACATCAAAATCATCACACACTTGTGTACCTCTTTCATCTTGAAACTAACTCTTCCATCTCTTCTCCCACATAGTTGGAATAAGAACACTAAACGCCTTGATGAGTAAAACCTTGAGTTTCTCTGCGGTCATGACATTTGTTTTCCGGGATAACTTCAATCACTTAGAAGTATTAAGTCCATCAAGTTTACTCGCCATGAGTCAAATCTTGAGTTTCTCTCATGTAATAACATTTGTCTTCTGGGATATCTTCAATTACATAGAAGTATTAAGTTCATCAAGTTTACTCGCTTAGATACGTGTCTCCTTCCCTCTTTGGTTTTGACACTTCGTAATCAAGAACTCTTTGAAAGCCTAAATACTAGAAATCTTTTGAGAAGAACGCTCAAGTCTTTGTGAGAATCAACATCTTTGAATAATGTGAGCAAGTCTAATTGGGGATTAAATTTGACATATCACTCTCCCCAATTAGTGCTCTCCCTAAACCGACAACTGTTTGATAAATGCCATGAGTTAAGAAGAAGTCTTTAGATCGTTAAATGCAACTCGTCTTTAGTCTTCTAACATGTAGCGAATATGTAGAACCGATCAGACTCGACCTTCTTCAAGATTGTCCGGTTTGGGAATAGAAAGCTAACATCTTCAACTCACCAAAAACAAGAACATCACCAAAAGCATCCGGTCAACTTACATCTTGCAAATCCCTTAACTAAAATCCTCCCAATCAAACAAGAACGTAAAGATGTTCATCAAGGAAATCGACAATCGCCGCAACGAACACACGAAATGGTAATACCAAGCAAACAATCACATCAAACAAGAATGAAGGTTGTTCGGAATCATCATGTTGATGTGCACGTGAAGCATTAACCGGAAGAACTTTATCAATAAACTCATATCGACTTGAAGATGTCAACTAACGGCTCATAGAAGAAACACCATGTAACGATGACCCGATAAGAAGAAGATCGGTTCTTACATGAGTTTGGAGCCGTTTGACCATTATTCTCGTAAATCAATCAACCATGCGGTAATTTCACACTTCTTCTCCCCTCAAGAATTGCATACGGAGTTGCCATTCTTGATTAAATAAGTGAAAGTCATCCGAATGTTCTATTCACACTTCTCCCGCAAAATCAACACATGATGTCGCCATCTTCATTATAATCGAGCAAGTGGAATGAGAAAACAATCGGTGATAGCCGGTTCACTTGATGATCAAGCGCATGGAAAAAGTATGAAGCATGTTGATGAGAATGGTCATAATAAGAAGATTTCTCTTCTTCGGAAGATAAAGCGCCATCAAGCGTACACTTTTCTTTTCATTAGAGAACGAGGCATGAACTGTTGTGTTCATACGTCATAAGAAGATTTCTCTTCTTCGAAGATAATCGACCTAAACGCATACATTTCTTTTCTTTGGAGTACGAGGCACGAGCAGATGTGAGCAGACGTCATAATCTCTCTTTTCGACTCTCTTGGCGTAACATGTAATCATCCCATTATCATTCAAGAGGCTCTTTGTAGTGACGGTGATGGAGATAACCAATATGATGAATTTGACCACAAGTAAACTAACTTGAACTCGTGACTTAAACTTGCACATATGTAACAAAGAGCGGTGCCGAGAATTCATGCTCCATTGAATCTCTTAAGTACTCTATACTCTTCAACCAACCAACCATCAAGTAATAGACGTACATTACCTCTTGAGAATCCACAATTGAATGTGACACTGAGCACTACAACGTAACTCCTTTAAGTGATAGTTATTTTGAGGTGATAAGAGCCCAATTCCCCCAAGTGGTAAAAGAAGAGGTAAAAGTCACCCAACAATAACAAGATTTCCAAGTCTTCGTTTTTGATAATAAGCTCGAACAAGGATCATGAAGAATCTTCATCCATCCATCCCGATACCTTCGGATACTAAGTACACTCGCCGTGATAATTCACTTCAACCTCAAATAAATAATCTTCAATTAACGCGTTGTCACATCTTACGAATCGCTCAAATCTAGCCTTCTTTGACATTTAAATGAACTTTGATAATGGTTTTATCCCGACCATGGTTTAATGAGCATAACCCGTAAAACTTTGAAGTAACCAAACCGCCATGACGAATATCCAAACACACATCCAATTCATGAAGTACACCTTTTATCCTTCTTCAAGCGAAACCGTAGCACCAAACATCAAATGAGATCCCGAAATACACTTTCCTTTCTCGGGACGGTTCCATCATTACGGATTTTACAACTCTATGGTTTAAACCGAGAAATATTTTCTTTCGCGGGATTTTACAAAACCAAGAATAAACCGTAAGAGAGATCCGGAAATGCACTTTTCTAATACCAGGATGTTTCCATTGTCACGCGATTTTACAAGTCTATGATTTAAACCGAGAAATAGGTTCTTTCGCGGGATTTTACAAAATCAAGACAAAACCATAAACAATATCATCTTGAATATGTTATGACAATTTGGGTTTCGGTGAATATCGGTTTTAGGGGAATATGCAGTGGTTCATCAACGATTCTTACCCCAACATCAACAATATCATCAATCATTTAAAGGGTATCAACAGTCATAATAGAGGATCTTTGATATTGCATACAATTAAGTCATAATAAAGGCCCACGTTAGAGTCCAACAAAATTCTCCCAACAATATCAAAGGCACGTTCGGCTCATGAAAAGTAACATCATATTCAAATATAGCATAAAATCCGGCCCATTGTACACCCTAGTTAAACGGGTATAAAATAAAACACACCATTCTCACACTTACCCTAATAACTCTCACTTTATCAAAACCTAATCACAAACAATCGCCTCCTTTTATCTCCTATCATCTCTCAGTCACCAAAACCAACCCTTTAAAGATATTAGTCCAAATCTCAATTAACACCCCATAATCTCACAAAACCTGCAAACCGTAGTCTCTTACAGTCTGCCCCCATATCATCACTCATCCACATCCATATCTCCCTCTGAATGAGAAACCGTTTCATCTTTTATACGACTCTGAGGTTGGTTTCACCTTCAAGACAATCACTAATTCGCCATAGGGATGGCATGAATTATATGACTTTGTTACAAGATATACCCAAGGGACTTTCCACAGAGATGGCATGAGTCTTGGGTTTTGAAATGGCTACACGAACTCAAACATACTCGGGTAGGTTTCACTTGCATAAGTCATGATTTAATTAGAACGAATCAGTCTAAAGGGGATAACATAATTGTTATAAACCTTTTTTCTTGGAGTTCGGATACAAACATTGTGCTAGAGTCATGATTTATCTTATAAGGTCATTAAAAGAGTATCACATGTTTGAAACGAATTGAGATCAAAGAAATAACATTCTTGTTATAATCTTTTATCATGTTCGAATAGACAAATGAAGCTAAACTTCAAACAGTTATAGATCTGTGATGAATTTATGTTGTGAAAAAGCCTTCAATGGTTTTATAATAATCATAAGATAACACAAAATAAATCAGAGATTTTTTTTTAATTATTTTTTTTTTCCATTTCGAACGAGTCTTATTTAGTATGGTGAGAGATATTGTTGTTTGTGACTCGAAGTAATTGAGGATCAATGATGTTAATGGACTGAGGTCAATGAGTTGGAATCTTGTTTTTGGTATTTGTTGATATAGACTGATGTTGGACATGGTTTAGTTTGAGTCAATCTTTCATCTTCTTCTCATTCTTTTATGTCAAGACGCAAGCCTAAGTCGCTAACCTAAGTCGCTAACCTAAGTCGCCACGACAAGTCGCTACGACTAAGTCGCCACGACAAGTCGCTACGACTAAGTCGCCACGACATGTCGCTACGACTAAGTCGCCACGACAAGTCGCTACGACTAAGTCGCCACGACAGCAAGTGACTCAATAGTCAACTCGCTAACATGAAAAAAACAGTTTTGACAAGTCGCTAACTGGATATTTGACATTATCCGATGAGTTTTCCGACCATATTTCCGACCATCTTCATACAAACCCAGAAAACAGCATATGAATATCATTTTGACCCCAGTTTGACCTTGTTAACTGTTAGTTATTGGATTTCATAAACACATAACAAACAACAATATGGTCGAATTATTTAGAGGTTTTAGAGAGAAAGGGAGCCTTTCTAGAGAGAAAGTGAAAGAAAACATAGAAGGTTAGATTAAGATGAATGAAAGGTCCAACCCTCTACCTTGGGAGGTAGAGGGTATTTATAGTTACAAACATAACGACCTCCTATCGGCCATGGATCGGTATACGGTGGGTAAAGACCCGTCCTTCCTCCACGGTGTTGCTCTAAACTAAATAGCTAACTAAATAACTAGTAAATAACGTAATTAAAGATATGTCACGAGCTAACTTATGCTAGATAATATTAGGGGTGACCGACTCTTCACTATGGAATTTTCTAATTCCTAACAATCTCCCTAAGGAGGTCACCCCATATTTTACATTTTGAATCCTAGCATTCTATTCTTGACTTTGTTCTTGAGCTCGTAGACTTCAATTCTTCAATTCCGCAATCTTTGTGCTTTTGTAGTGCAACTTCAAAGTCCGAGTGCTTTGTACTTTCGAGGAGGTCTTTGAACCTGATCCACATCTTTGATGATCTTCGAGCTTTCTTTGAGATCATCACCACAAAGAAATCTCTGGATCATCCATAGTTGTGTTGCCATCGTGTGAAGTTGTGACTTTTGGACCGACATGCTCACACTTTTGAATCATGACATCTTTCCATCGAGTAGCGGAAGCCTTCATGGTTCATGATATTTGCGGCACAGAAAGCGAAGCATAGTATAAAAATATCGTAACCGTGTTATGTAGATATGCACGGTCATGATTTCTTCAATTAAGTGTGGTTCTTTGTGAACATGCGGCTTTGGATTGACTCCTCAATTACGATCACCGCAATCGTCGGGTGTACCGCATCGACGATTAGCAATAAAGCGCACGAAAGTGTCTTTGATCACTTCGTTGAATTGAGGTACACGCCCACGGTTCCCGTTGATCAAGACAAGTATCGCTGTGATCGGTAGGATTCTAAGAATCTCCTGATGTGGTTTCTTGTTGTTCTAGTTGTTCTCAAACCGAACGCCTCAAAGAAGACAACACGGAGTGAGTGAACAAATAATTGAGATTCACCGATGAAGAAAAATTGATTTGAAAACAATCGCGTATTGCTTAGAATAAAGAGTTTTGCACACGACGAAGGTTTTATGAAAAGATCAATTTTCAATCAAAACACTTTTGTATTTGAAAATAAGTACGCATTCGACGTGCTAGTGAAAAGAAGAGATTCGCACATCGACCGGTTTTTCTAAAAGTATTTTTCAATCGAGATACTTTTTGAATTTTAAAACATAAGTACACATTCGACGTGTTAGAGAAAAGAAGATTTGCACATCGAACGGTTTTCCAAAAGTATTCGCCAATTCCATTCTGGACCAAGGTTGATTCAAGACCTAATCGCCCCATTGTTTCTATCCGGTTGTCACAAGTTTGATCTTACGAGAAGATCTCACATGTCACCCACCAAGAGCTTGTTAGATGTTGGCTCTAGAAGGATTTCCATCTTCATTGTGAATATTTTTACATATCACTCGGATGTTCGGCAATACCACAAGGATAATGCGAGGACTCTTAATATATACTTACTTTCCACATTGAGTGAAACAAAGAAGTCTTCAATAATTTAGTGTCCTAATGAGATATTGTGGATGATCTCTTGGCTCTAGACTCAATTAGTGCACTTTTGGTTCTGTGCGGAGACTAGGAGAGGGTCTCCTACTTCAATATCAACCATCTCTAAGAGAAAGTCGATAGATTATGTCGGTTCCCGTGAGAATGAAACAAGCCCTTTAAGAGGAACTTGAGTGGCTTGGGAAGTTTAGTCTTGAGCCACCGGGTCCATGACGCCTTGTCTTCAATACCGAGTGTTACCTTAGTAACAACCAAGAGTATATGTATTGAACCCGTTTACGCCTAAGGTTGAATTGATGGAGGGCTATTTCTTTTCACCCTTTTACATTCAATTCTTTTCATTCTTCAACCCTTCAAGCTTACCGAGACTTCATTACTAGAACCTTGTTGGGTTTATTCCAAGACTAGCTCGTCTCTCATCCGCACTCTTCCCATATTCTCATTTTCTCCTTTTTTCAATATACCTAAGGACTCTACACTATCTAGTGGATTGTCCTCGGTAGATCCCTCCGGTTATGGCGGATCGTGGGAACAAATACCTAACCTAACCATCCTTATAACACCATGCATAAAGTAAATTTGGTCGGTCTTTTGGTATTGTTCATTCCTTCTCGAAACCAATTGAAAAATCATCTGGAAAACCAATCAAGGTACTTGTGATACGAGATCAAAACATTTTGTACCTTAATAGTTTTGATCATTTAGAAACCTCCTCTCAACATGTGGTGTGATTTAGAAATTGTTTGGCACATGGAGGCAAGAGGACTTTGAAATATTTTCTTTGATCACAATTTTCATACGAAAAGCCATTTGATTTTCTTGGTAAAATTCTCCCCTCAATATGTGCATAGGATATTTTAAAACATTTTATCACATAGAGGCAAGAGTTCTTTTGAAGCACATCCACAATCACAAAATCCATTAAGAAAACCATTTGAAAACACAATCAAGGTACTTTATAATCTCTTTTAAAAACTTTTGTACTCGATGGTTTTGCTCCCCTCAATATGTGCTTCGAGATTCGAAAGCGTTTAGCACATCTGAGAGAGCGACTGCACAATTGAATCCAAACGATCACCTTTATCAAATTTCATTATTAAATCACAAATTCTCCCCGATCAAAATATCAAACCCTTTGAGATTTTGGATCCCAAGTGATTTAATACGGTTTATAAAACATGGGAGAATATGTGGCCTGGTTTAAATACTCATCATGTTTTTGGATAAATCCTCCTCCTCAACATGTGCATTGTGTATGAAATCGTTTGGCACATGGAGGCAGGAGTGCCTTTAATGGACTAAAATCAATTCCATTTAAACAGACAAGAGATTTAACTCACGATCTCTACCCCGATCAGAAAATCAAACCATTTGAGATTTGTGATCCCAACTGATTTAAATCATTTAGAAAAATTTGGGGAAAGACGTGGCATGATTTAACTTTGAAAAATGACAGATAAGGACCATTTTGAGACATTAAAGATTGTTAGTGTCAGGTATGATAGTTTTTAAGAGATCTTTTAAGTAAAACAAAACAATTTCACAATCAAACAAGAACGTAAAAATTTCATTTTGAAAGACCTTGATTCTAAAGAAAAATCATACCATGACATAACATTAAATCTTTAGATCACCACTTATATTGTACAATCCGGACTTTTATGAAGCAATATTGATTGAAAATAATTTATTTTAAATCACTCTCCCCCTCAATCGATGACCGAAGTCAATAATTGAGTGACTTAAGTTTTGATAAAATGAAGTCCGGTGATTTTCAAAATTAAGACCAATTTATTTTCAAAACAATATTTTTCTATTTTCAAAACAATTTAATTCAATTTACTCAAAAATTGTTTAAAATTGGTATCCGCACAAAGATACGTTAGTGGTTGAGAAGCTTCCGTTGTTGTTCTTTGTAGGGTTTGAAGAAAACCATCTGGCGATGCAAGTGAGACTTCTTTTATGTTGCATTTTAAATGCCAATTGAGGTCAAATTAAGCTCCGCTTCTTCAATCACTTAGAAGAAAACCATCTGCGATGCGGTGAGACCTCTTACGTTGCACATATGCCAACTCTCCATAGAAGTCCGTTAAGCTCGCTTTCTTCATATGTCAACCCAAGATATAGTTACCCTTTCCTTCGGCATCCAATCATCATCAATAGTGGGATCCGGATCGGGAACATTCTTATAACCGATATACCGCATACGTTAGTGAACACACATACGATATATGGTGGTCGACATCACCCATAATGAGAATCGACTAATTAAAGTCACTTCAACATAACAATCGATCATATAAGGCATGGGGTTTATGTGTTAATCAAACTCTAATCATCTAAACCTAACAATCATATCCTAAATTCCTAGTCCTTCTATTACGTGCAAATATCATTTTAATTAAGCACGAGGATAATTAAGAAAGCCGTTAGATGAAATAGATTTGAAAACATTATCCCCTCAATCAATGACTCAATTTATAAAAGATGTTAAAAGAGTGAAGTCATTGATTGAGTTTCCAAATTTTATAAAAACTCGAATCGATTGATTTTAAGCAACTCATTTTCCACCATTTTTTTTTTTTTGAAAACACAACAAATATTTTTCTGAAGAATTTTAGACGGAAAAACATTTGTGTAGGAACAGCAGTCCTTCGACATACTTTCCTCAAATAGTTTTAGGATAAGTGCACGAAATATTTGTGAAAAACGTTTAAGTGTAGCACTTTCCTTCCTTTTAAGAGCGGGTTGCTATCTGAAATGATAGCAAGCCATGATTTAAGCGCGGGTCGCAGTCTGAAATAACTGCAAGCCATATTTTAAGACATGTTTAAGAAAGAATATTTACACCTCCTGCTCGAACTTCATCTATGGTCCCGTGCCATTATTGAATGACATTTCTAAGACCGTAGATGTTATCGATACCAGAAGACATGTCATAGAGAAAACATATTTTTGGAATTTTTTTTTTTTCAAATTTTCCGATTTTATGGGTTTTGTTGGTTTTATATTTTTCTATTTTCTTTTCTTGGTTTTATATTTTGTATTTTGTTTTTCGAATAAATATATACAAGAGATAGAGTAGATGATATAGTTAAAGAAGATGATGATATGAGTACCGAGATAAGGATATCGAATGTTCCGTTGAAGAAGATAAGTCATCATCCTAAAACTTTCACCACCAAAGCTTCCAAGACTCTTGAATCTAAGAGAGAAATTGAGCCACTTGAAAGTGAGACTTTGGCTTCCCCCAAACCGAAAATCCTTATGTTGAGCGATTCAAGCTCTATTTCAAGCTTGCCTTAGCAGTGCACGAAAAGCACACCATTACCATAAATCTCATTGCTCCATTTAAGAACGATAATCGAGGATCTCCATTCGGGTTATATCATCCATAAGAACAGAAAGTATCATCCCCACATAAATAATCTTCTCAAATTTCATAACCATCAAGTCCAAGCGATCCATTCCAAAAGGTGTCAAGAGAGCAATTCCCCAAGTAGTTGAATTGTTGCAACGACCTCTTTGTATAATGCTCTAGAACTCTCCCAAATACACATCATGAGGGAATGAAAACACCTTCCCATGTTCACATTTTTCTTCCTGATGATCGTGTATGAAGCTCAAGAACCCAAGTATACCAATACACAAGGAATGAATAATCGATAACATTGAAGAAGGTGCCAAGTCATCGATTATCTGCGGGTGACAATCTCTGCGGATGTCAACACCGAATAAGTGATTATATCTCGAATCATCGATTAAGCACTCAAGTGAAACAGTGAGCATCCCCAATGTACACGATCTCTCCCCGATCATTGCGATACCATCGAAATCACCACACACTAGTGTACCTCTTTATCTTCGTAAACTTTTTCTAACATCACTCCCCACGTCGTTGGAATAATAACACAAAAGCCTTCATGAGTAAAACCTTGAGTTTCTCTCATGGTCATGACATTTGTTTTACGGGATATCTTCAATCACTTAGAAGAGTTAAGTTCATCAAGTTTACTCGTCATGAGTCAAACCTGAGTTTCTCTCTGGTAATAACATTTGTTTTCCGGGATATCTTCAATCATTTAGAAGAATTAAGTTCATCAAGTTTACTCGCTTTGTGTTTATATGTTAGTCTCCTTTCCCTTCTTTGGTTTTACACTTCGTAATCGTGCACTCATTGTAAGTCTGTGATACTAGAAATTTGTTGAGAAGAACACTTGAACTCTTGTGAGAATCAACTTGTCAAGACTCTCTCGACTATCTTTATCAACCCATATGTAGACAATTTGAAGTGACCATGAAGAAGCTAACCCGATATACCAAACTTGAAACCCAAGTAGAGATCCCGCGATTTGTATCTTAATCTTGCACTAATGTTGGAAGAACGGTGTCGAGAATTTATGCTCCAAGCAAATCTCTAAGTACTCAATACTCAAACGAAGTATGAGACATTAACACCTCTTGCGATTATCCACAACGACATCTGCGTGTGACACCGAGTAAAACAACGTAACTCCTAATAGTGATAGTTAACCGATCTTCAAACATCCATCCCGACTCACGGTAACTAGATAAACCAAGTCTTCAACTCAAATTCATAAGCCCGAGCAAGATATCAAATAAGGACACACCTTGTGAAAGTCAACTTCAATCTCAAATAAGTGATAAATGATTAACTCAAGTAATCAACTTGTGTCAAATGCCCACCACGTGAATAAACATACAATCGGATGTACATTGACCCACCGAATGCACCGAGCGATGATTTCCTCATCATTAATGCATTCTTCCTTAAGGTATTCATGTAGAAACCGATCCGAAGATTCACCAATAATGTCTTTGAGCGGATGAGGAAGTCATTTTCCTTAATGTTCATGTGGTTGATTTATAGCATGCACATTGTGAGGACCAATAATCCGCGAAGATTTGGCAAAGGAATACCAAGGAGCGGATCATTAATCATGAACAATAATCCGTGAAGATTTGGCAAAGGAATACCAAAGAGCGGATCATTATTCAAGATTGCAACTGCAATATTCTGATAGTCATTATCAACGCTTAAAGGAATAACCGAGATTGGGCTTCGAGTAGTCCGAGTTGTACTTGTTGGATGATCAACATTCACTAGCGGTTGGAAATACTCATCAAACATATCTTGAAACAATGAATCCCAAACAAGAATCCCATTTATCCTTAGTAAGTGAAGCATTAGGGGTTGAAAGAGAGTCATCAAAATCAAGCAATGAATGATTGCAAAACAACTGAGCAAGTCTAATTGGTGATTAAATTTTGGCTTTTCAATCTTCCCAATTAGTGCTCTCCCTAAACCGACGAAGATTTTCAAGTGTTCTTCTCACCAGATTAAGAAGAAGTCTTTAGATCATCAAATGCAATTGTCTTTAGTCTTCTAATCATGTAGCTTTCAAATGTAGATTAGATCAGACTCGACCTTCTTCAAGATTATCCGAATGGGGAAATAGACAGTTAACATCTTCTTCACACCAACGGCATCCCGTTAACTTGTAAATAGCAAATCCCTTAATTAAAATCCTCCCAATCAAACAAGAATGTAAAGATGTTCATCAAAGAAATCACCAAAGAACTAGAAGCACTTTGTCATTTAATCATATCACCGTGTGAAGATGTCAACCAACGGCTCTTAGAAGAAACTACATGTGAAGATGATCCGATAAGAAGAATCTCGGTTCTTACATGGGTTAGGAGCCGTTTGACCATATATTCTCAAATATCATCAACCATGCAAAAAATTACACTTTTTCTCCCTCAAGAATTGCATACAGAGATGCCATTCTTGATTAACCAAGTGATTATCATCCAAATGTATTATATTCACACTTCTCCCCGCGAAAATCAAAGATAGGATGTCGCCATCGTCATTATAGTTGAGAAAGTGGAATCGAAAACAATCAACAAGAGTCTGTTCACTTGATGGTGAAGCACATGGAAAAAGTATGAAGCATGTTGATGAGAATGGTCATAATAGAAGATTTCTCTTCGAGAAGATAAAGCGCATCGACACGCATACTTTTCTTTTCTTTAGAGGAACGAGGCTTGAACTGTTGTGTTCAAACGTCATTGCCGGTTGAATATCAATGTTGAGAAACTTGAACCCGTGAGTTATGAGATATCAATCCATTTGTAATCCATACTTTAAGCCGTCCATGTATTGAAGGATCAAGTATCTCGCAATCGAGTAAGGAGTACCGCACTAACGTTACAAACTTGATTGCATATATATGGGTTAGTGACATTAGTATCCAAACTCTTTGGGGTTTCACGGTCAACCTTGATTTTTCATCGAAATGCCTTCCGGTAGGAATCCACCTAAGTCCAAAGATCCTTAAACATTCTACCGACGGTATCCACTTATGGCAAGGTCTAGGATTGTAAGGCTTCTTATACATAGTGGAAGACTTATCATTGTTCTAGTTTCCAAATATTTAGCGCTTGGTATCCATCTAGGCGAAGTTTTTGGTTTGTATTGTTTCACAACATGTTGAACCTTAGTCGCGTTAGTGGTCTTAGTGGATAGTACCTTGGCATGTGAATTAGGAAACTGTTTCTTATGTGGAAAAGACTGAATTTCTAGTTTTGTTTTCTACATGCTTAGCATTCTTATGCAAATAACTACTCTAGTCGCACGCCAATCCCTAGTCTTTTGAGTGTTCCTAGGTAGTGGTTTACAACTACTAGCGATTGCCTTGACATCTCGTAGAATTCATCACCCTAGGTCTTGCACCTAAAATTCATCTTTTCGAATTTGTGCCTTTTTCTAGCTTTTTCTAGATAATAGTTCTTCCACATGTCATTCATATCATATGAGTTCGGGTTTTAATGCTTGATTTTGACACTTTTTCGAACTAATCCTAGAGGTCTTTGGAGTAAGTAGATGCTTGTTGAGGTTTAGAGGAAGAAGAAGCATAATTCTTAGGCAACTCAGTGAAGTGACCGGTTTTGACAAAACTTGTTTCTCATCAACTTGGGAGGCAAACCGTGTTTTTGAAAATTTTGGTCTTTCGGATATAAACGCAGAGAGTCGCCTAACAATGGACCGGTTTCTAATGGGATGAGAAACTGGTTTCCCAAGGTTGATGGTTTTGTAAACTTAGTGTTCACACTTTTCCTCTGCTTTTCCTAAGCTCATTTTTTAAGGCAACAATAGCGAAACTCTTTTCCTCAAGTTGAGCTTTGAGTTCATCAATTTTGCTATCAAAGAGTTTTGTTCCATTGACTCGGTTCTAGCTTCTTTGACGAGTCACTTAGTTCTATGTGATGCTTTCTCAAAGACTCATTTTCCTTTAGTAATTTAGCCACATAAATTGACATTCATTATTTCTTGTTATAATAGCATCAATGTCTTGTGTATTCATGACTAAATTACTTTTCTCATTCAAGACGTAAATATGTTTCTTCGATTGTAAATGGTTGACTCTTTGTCTTGAAGTCGAGCTTTCAAAGTGTTAATTTCAAAAGTTCACGGAATTCGTGAAGTTCCGGTTTTTACATGGTTTGTTAAGTTGAAAACTTTCTTCTTTACTCTCGAATCGCGATTTCAAGTGAAATGCAATATTTTTCAAGATTTGAGAATTTGTTTGAAAGTTCATCAAAAGCCTTCTTATCAACAAAATCTTTTGTTTTGAAACACTTAATCTCATACTCACCTCGATAACATTTATGAAAGTCATGTTCAGCATTATGATCTGCTTGTTTAAGTGCTTTAGAGATGCACTATGTTGAACGATAAAGGGTACCTCATTACATGACAACCGCCAATTTCGTCTCATATCCGCATCCACCGTAACAAGAGTCACCGGACATTGGATGTGTCAAGCCTATCAATCTCGAGCCTCAGATTCAAGTGCCAACCGATCCATCATCCGGTGTCTTACCCGACTCATCATTATATGTTGACTCGACATTCGCATTCAAAGAACACCCGATTCTTTAATGATACATTACCCAACTTATCACAACTATTTCTCAACCGCACCGACACTCATTCACGTTTTCATCTTTTTTGTAACTTCCTCAATGTACTTCTTCACATTATCCATGAGTTGTATGAATGTCTCAATGAACACGCTAATTTCCATTCCAGTGTGTTTCTTGAAAGACACTTCATCATTTCATCATCAAAATGAGGAATATTCCCCGGATAAATGGTGAAATTGATCAAGATTACTTGAAGAGTCGTTAGATTCATCATTGAGAACTTCTCTTTAGTAATTTGAAACCTCGGTTGTTCTAAGTTTAGTAGCACAGTTCTTGTCAAGGTGGGAAGATCCCGAAGGAGAGCATTGCTTGTTCGATCCATAGTTGTAGATAAAAGTAGTTTGAGGTCTTGATAAAGTAGTTGAAAGGGCTCAATGTTACATTCCATTAGCCTTGCATTTTGTAGCATTGGTGGTGCATTTTGCCTTTTCGTAGTCTCGAACCGGAGATATCACATCCTCCTTGATTGATTCAATCATCTTTAATCGCTCGATGTAGCATACATTATCATTGATGTCACAAGATCATACAATTTAAGCACTTCAAATTACTGGGTCAAGAGAATAAGACATGATGTGGTAGTATGCACGGGATTTTACAAGTCTATAATTTAAACCGAGAAATAGAATCTTCGGGATTTTACTAAAATCAAGACGAAACCGTGATACAATGACCAATAGAACGAGTTAAGATAACTGATGGACCCACACAATGATAGAGGATTATGTGTTAGGAGTGATGATTGTTTGAAGGATTAGTCAAGTGTTGATTGGTTGAGAATTTGATTGGTAGATGCACGTTTTACGGAGAATTTTAGGTCTAAAACTTAAAACCTCAATAACTTCCTTTCGGAGGATTTGGGCCTCGAAAAATTGTTTCACGACATCGTGGTGAAACCTCACAATATTCACTGTTCCGGTCGTTTTGACAGTATTTCATTGAAACGGAGTTCTGGATCAAAAGTTATGGCCGTTTGAAGTTTTGACGTAAAAGTCAACTTTGGTCAAACCTCTTCTTCGTAAAATCAACCAAGTCGCTAAAACCCTTGAACCAAGTCGCTAGAAGATAATGCACTAAGTCGCTAGAAGATAATGCACTAAGTCGCTAGAAATTAATGCACTAAGTCGCTAAGAATTAATGCACTAAGTCGCTAACACTTAATTCGCTAGCCAACTAAGTCGCTAGAGTCCCAAGTCGCTAGACACAAAGCAAGTCGCTAAGTAGTAACTCGCTACCCTCAAGTCGCTAGCAAAATTTTGGCATGATTGCCACCAAGTCGCTAGAAATACAAGTCGCTAAAGAGCAACTCGCATGCACCAAGTCGCTACCACAAGTCGCTACTCGTGGTGGAGAGTCCACTACTTGTACTTTAACTCGCTAGATCTAACTCGCTAGGTTTAAAAGCGTAACTCGCTACAATTTTGTGAAGCAAGTCGCTATGAAGAAAGTTATCCGTGAACTAAGTCACTAGCATGAAAACCATATAAACTTCACTTTTCAATCCAAAACAACCCAACCAAGATGATTCAAGCTTACCAAATGAAAACCTAAACACTTGTGATGATTCTAAACATGAAAGTACTAACAAAATTCAAACTTTAACACAAGAGATCAACCAAATGATGCAAAAACCACTAAACTTTTTCAAACTCAAAAACCACCTAAAAACCACTAGAAATCCAAAGATGTGCAAGATATGATCTAACCATGGCTCTTGATACCAATTGTTAGTTATTGGATTTCATAAACACATAACAAACAACAATATGGTCGAATTATTTAGAGGTTTTAGAGAGAGAAAGTGGGAGCCTTTCTAGAGAGAGAAAGTGAAAGAAAACATAGAAGGTTAGATTAAGATGAATGAAAGGTCCAACCTCTACCTTGGGAGGTAGAGGGTATTTATAGTTACAAACATAACGACCTCCTATCGGCTCGCTGGATCGTGTATACAGTGGGTAAAGACCCGTCCTTCCTCCACGGTGTTGCTCTAAACTAAATAGCTAACTAAATAACTAGTAAATAACGTAATTAAAGATATGTCTACGAGCTAACTTATGCTAGATAATATTAGGGGTGACCGACTCTTCACTATGGAATTTTCTAATTCCTAACATTAACATAAACAGATATTGACAACATCGTAACGTCACCAATATTTTGACCACAAATATACACTGATTTTGTACCCAAAGACTCTGATAAAGGTGAGACAAACACTGTTTAGACAACTTGACACACAACAGATATTCAATGAAAGACCAATAGTTTATTGACCAAAAGAAACTAGTTTAAAAACTGTTAAGAATAAAAGATTCAACCAAAAGATGATAAAAAACAGTTTCAACCAATATTTCGAGCCAACAAAATCAATAAACCACAATAACCATAGTACAAAAAGACCACACAAATCAAAGAAACACAACAACCTTGGCTCTGATACCAATTGTTAGGATCCAATATTTATGTGTTTGATGATTCGGGTGGTCTTGGGAGATCAAAATACATGTTTGCCATTAGAGAGAGAAAGTTAGAGAGTTGGGTGTTTTCAAGGTAGAGAGTTACTTCACAAAATGTAGAATATTAGATTGAAGCACCACCCTTCCATGGATGGAAGGGGTATTTATACTACACAATACACGACCTCCCATCGGCTGTGGATCGGGGATACGATGGGTAAAGACCGTCCTTCCTCCACGGTGTTGCACTATGCTAAACTAGACTAATAACTAACTAATAAAACAATAAATAACGTAACTAACGATTTGTCTACGAGCTAACTTATGCTAGATAACATTAGAGGTGACCGACTCTTCACTATGGAATTTTCTAATTCCTAACAATAACCATTTTGGCCTAGTAAAAATATGTAGTGTAATTACTTGTGAAAAATAGTTACGACAACCTTATTTTAAACGCGTATAACTTAATCGTTATAAGTCCGTTTTCTACGTTTTATATATCCTTGGTTTAGTGTTAATACATACTAATATATTTTTGATAAATTGACTCATTTAGAAAATGTTTAAAACTCATTTTTGCCCTTAAAATTATTCTGGACAGCATGTATTTTTCTAAAAATATAGTTTTCGTCGTTAAACTTAAAAATAACGTAACTTCTACGTTATAAATCCGTTTTAACCCGTTCAAGCGACCACGGTTTCGTTTTAAAGTATATTTTCTGAAAATATAAACCAAAATAGTCCATAACCTGTTGAAATTTCCAGATTTTGTAAAAACGATCAGACCTCAATTCTAAGTTGTCGAAAATGATTTTTTCTAGCGTAATACTTGTTTCAATCACTTCAAATCAACACCAAATCTATTCTAAACCTACCATACACCTTCTTAGGGTGTCATGGGTTCCTAAATATCATCAACAATGATATGTTTCATGAGAATAATTATAGGATGATTAAAACTTATAACAAGTATTAAAAACAATTACAAGTGGTATAAATATATATGATACTTGCATGTTTTCTTACTAGAATGATAAAAATAGCTCAAGAATGATTATGAAAAAGTAGTAAAGATTATGAAAAGCTTACTAGTTATTATGATGAGGTTTAAGTAACTAGGTACTAATTACTTGTTGGTTTTTATTTCAAAACCTTATATATAAGTATACTAGGGTTTGTTTAAACACTTGATTCTTGAAAAACTTATGTTTCTTCCCTTTGTTCTTGCTTGGCCAAATAATAGAGAGGAAAATGGGAGAGTTTTCTTTCTTTTCACCTTTACAAATGTGTAGTGTATGTGTTATTAGTTAGTATAATAATGTGTATAATACAAGTGTCAAGTCTAGGCAAGTGTATGTGTACATCTAGTAGCAAGATTTTTACATAAAATGGTAGTGATTCAAGGGGGGGTCGGCAAGGGTATATTGGGAATAAGGGTGGTGTATTTTGGATGACTTATGGTATTTAAAGTTAAGTGTAGTGTATATTTGGTAAGTAAAATTAATTATTTAGTGTAGCGTTGGCTAGGAATCGATTTTTACGGAGCAAAATAAAATATATCAAAGTCATAAAATTTATAAAAATACATTTCTCGCAAATATTGAATGAATAAATAATTATCGAGTTGAATTTACGAAAACCGTCGTAAATATATATATAACAATTTAAATACCAAAATAAATTCAAAACATCGGGTAAACTAATAAAAATATTTTTATAGTCTTAAAATGAGTATAAAAATATATCAGAATAATTTTTGGAAGTGTCGGATCAAAATATTCAAAATAAATGATTATGCGATAGCGTTTATTTAATAGGAAAATATACGTTAACGAAATATGCAAACCCATGCATGATCTAATATGATGATGATGTTATCGATGATATGTAGACTAAATCTAGTCTATATGAAATGTCCTCAATGATTTTTCATGAATTCAGACTAAACCCTTACTACACGCTGATTTGACACTCGTAAACCTAGTTTACGAAAAATGATGAATAGTGAATCATGAATAGTGAATTTTCTCCGGGAATGAATAGTGTTTCATGAATAGTAAAATTTTGGAATACACTCTCAAAATATCAAATCGACTTCAAAAACGATGAATAGTAAAATGATAAATAGTAACTAGTGAATAGTAAATTCCCGAGATGAATAGTAATTTGAGAAATGACCTGAAATTACGGGTTGTCACAGTATCTAAACTCTAACCATCTCATCATTAAACAAACTTTCCGATTGAGTCTTCCAAATTGAAAATATGTCTAAACTTTCATTTTTTGGGTCCTATGTTCCACTTCTGAATTGGGTGTGGGTCTCAAAGGTTTCCCATGCATCTTCAGCACCAAATTCCAAAGTTCCCCCTCTGTTATAGAGTCAAGCCTAATTTTTGTATAGTGATCGATGCGACTTGAAGTGGAGTAAATAATTCGAAACCCTAATGAAGGACTTTTTGGAGTAAATACTTGAAACGAGTCCATGCATCGTAGAAAGGTTCATCATGATATTGTCGGAACATCAAGATATCATTTTTGAGTAAAGTGTGTAAATTGTGTGGTAAGTTGTATGGTGGATTCGCATTCTCCATAATGGCTAATGGAATAATAAATGAAAAAGCTTTTCAAACAAATGCACATAGAAAGGATAGACTACAACAAAGCTAATAAAAATAAAAATAAAAATCTCACTTAAAAGGAATCAATGAGTAGACCTAAACGAAATAGAAATCAAAACCTAAACTATTTCCCACTGGCGGCCCCAAAAACTAGATGCGTAATTTTACAAAACCACTAAGTTTTACAATCCTTCTACGCAGTGTACCTAACTGTTGTAGTGTAGTATAAGCAAGACACGGGAGATTGATCGTTCTCTATGGGAATAGTGTTGTGAAGGCCGTATGATGAATTAGGTCTAAAGGTGAGGGATGATTCTTTTTGTATTTTTATATTATTTTAGAAAGCAAGTAAATATCTCGGGGTTTGAAGAGTTTGGTTTTTAACTACGAATTAAACTAATTAAAACTAAATTAAGCTAATTATACAAAAAATTAAAGTGGTAAACTCTTATGATAGGTAAAGGTTTTTACTTAGAATTTTATTACTCCCTAGTTATCTCTTATTGATTAGTCGAACTGTCACATCCTTGTTTTAGTTAGCTCATTGTATTCCTTAATATTGATTGTAGGGTGGTGCCGAATTCCCTAGCTCTATGAATATGTTGGTCTGGTTAAGAAATCTTAATGTCACCAATCCGCAGTTGACACTGCGTAATGTCAACAATCCGCAATTCATGCAATAAATACAACAAATAAAAACAACTAGTGCACTCTAGTGAAGAAGCGTTTAGTCAGACGTTCAAGCTAATATACTAATGATAAAGTCATTTTTCCTACTCCTAATGCGATACAGCTAATTAAACAAGAGACGACAATCAATAATCAATAACTTGATTTTATTCAATCCTAGGCAAACACTAGATAACTTAGCCAAGCATGTTAAATAGAAGAGAAGATACACATATAATCTAACAACACATAGTCATATTTAATGATTAAAGAGGAATAACTTATCTTCAATAAAACATGAAATTCGAGGGCTAAAAACCCTTACAAGATCTATGAAATTTGTCACCCAAAGTGTTCCCAAGATACCTCTCCAAGATGTTACATTCAATGAAAATAAACAAAACGTATATATAGATTTACATTTGTGACGTCGTCACTTTATAGGTGTGACGTCGTTAGCTCGACATCATTAGGGTTTCGTCCTTAGCTGTGTTGCCGTTGTAACGGTGTTACCTTATGGATTGTGACGCCGTCAGACACTGTTTTCTTGGTTCTGACGTTGTTAACATAGTCTGAACCGTCACTTGTAAAATTTATAACTGATCTGGAAACTTAATTCTTTAAGTGATGGCGTCACTTTGTGATTGTAACGCCGTCAGGTCTCCTTTTCGTGACTTTTTTTCGTTTTCTTGTCCAAATAAGCCAAAAACTCACTCTTTTCCGACATTCCCTTCCAAAGTACCTAAAACTCTAAAAGAAATTATTTAGGTTAATAATTGATCAAATATGTATGAGTTTAGAGGTTAAATGACCCCTTAAAGATGCGTGTTTTTCAACCTCATCAAATTTTTGATTATTCTATCAAGCCCTAACCTAATCTAGAAACTCGATTATAATAGAAAGAGTATAGAGAAGAAGACCCTCAACACAATTCATAAGAGTGGATTAGGTTCTTGTGAATCTTCCCCTGTGGAGAATATGTTCTTTCAAGAATGATCAGAGAGAAAGATTAAGAACACAAGATAGTATACTTAGAGGACTGAGAGAAAAGAAATTAGAGAAAAAGAATGAATGGCAATGGGTAAGGACTACAAAAGCCAATGAGGGGTATTTATAGGTAAAATCCTAAAAATGGTGAAAAAGATTACCGAGGCTGGCGCGTTGTCCATGTGCTTGAGCGTAGTCAACACGCCAGGATCTGGACACCATTTTTCAGGATTTTGGCCTTTTAACTAACTGTCCTTGCTAAACCCACAATTGCACTTCACACTTTGACCTTTCCATTTTTCTCATACTAAAGGTCAAATAGCCATTTGATTAAATCATTTGTGATGTGTTTAAAGAGAGTTTATGGCATTTTTCCGATATCAAATAGAGAAAGAGAGAAGTAATAATTGGATAAGAGTAGATTGGGTATTCCTCACACGGTGTAGATAGAAGAGAAGAATATGCCAAGATAATATTCCTTTACTTGGAATGGAAGTGTGGATGTTGAGAGGGAAGATTTGAATTTCAAATTCAAATTGTGTGAGAGAAGAAAGAGTATGTGAGAAGCTATGTTAGAAGATAACCATGGTCGGGTTGAGTGATTTGGAATGGTTAGAAGGAAAAGAATATGCCAAGAATATTCTAATTAGAGAGAAGAGATGAGATGGGTGTAAGTTGGAATGGTGTGATGGTGATGTGATGGGGAGCCTATGTTTCAAATTTAAATTTGAAATTGGAATGTTGGGAGTGAGTGAGTTGGCAAAGTGTGTGAGAGAAGGATGGAGAGTGTGTGTGAGAGAGATTTGAATTTCAAAATCAAGAGTGTGTGAGTGTGTGTGAGTGAGAAATGTATAGAGGAAGATTTGTGTGTGTGTTTGTATGTGCGTATGTGTATGAAATTCAAATTCAAATTGGATGTGTGTGAGAGTGATGAAGTGAAGAAGAGAATGAATAGTGATTGTGTGGCTGATAATGTTTGTGTTGGAATGTTGGGAGACAAAGGTACATGAAGATACAAAATGTGTAAGGGAATAATAAGATAATTTTTGTGGATGAGAAATGATTAGGATGATAAGGTTGGGGAAGGTTGTATATGGTGAAAGTTTAAGTAAGGAGGCTTTGTTTGGTAAGGAGGAATATAATAAAATGATTGATTATGAAACTTAATCATATTTTCATTTAATAAAGAAAAGAATTAGACAATAATAATTATGGAGTGTGTTTGGGAAAACGGGAACTGATAAAATGCAAAGGATAATTAACTTCCAAATAACACAACCTCAAATAGTCGATATGACCCAATCCATGATAAGCATTAATGACCGTAATCACTAATCATCTTGATGCAATAAGCTAAGCTCTTTGCATCATAAGTAAAGGATATCCCATATGGGAAATTTTGCGTTTACGCAAAGTGGCCTTTGACTTTGTTTGACCAATAAGGGAGTATACCTGTTACGTGATTAGAGAAGATGTAAACACGGATTATGGTGATATGAATACTCTCGTTCGTTGGTATGTTGAAAGTATGAATATACTAGGTTTATAAAAAGATATTTGGCCTTGGCTAGAGGCATTTTGGTAAAATACTTGAGTTGGCATTTTGCCAAAAACGATAGGTTATGACTTGGTATCCCTCTAAGTCTAGGACTCGTTTTGAGTGTTCCTAATAACTCTAATATCATATTCATACCTATAATGAAAGAACCACAGTTTTCGGGTAAGGGGAAAGTCGACGCTCAAAAACCGAAACTCCCCGAAAACAGGATCTGGCGTGTTGGTCACGCGTTGGGGCGCCATCAGCGCGTCAGGCCTAGTTTTGGGCCATTTTAGTTTTTGGCTAACATTTCTGATTTTACATATTGCAAAGGTCTATTTGTCATTATTATAACATAAGAGAGACCTATTCAATGTTGCACCAATATGCCTTAACTATGAGAGTTCAAAGTGAAAAGTATGGCTCGAACAACTATTAGGCAAACACGACGCTTACGTACCTTTGACTAAGAATCTAAGACAAGTAAAATACAACTAATTAGACTCTAAAAAAAATTCTCGGACTAGACGACGAATATTATAAGTCATACAAATACTATTTTCGTTGTTAAATAACTCAATATACTTTTAGTCTCAAAAACTCAAATATGTCCATATTTGAAAGTCATAACGGGCAACTAATTTACCAAGTTCAACTTGTACACTGGTCAAGGCCTTCCAATATATCATTATACAATGTATTAGGTATCTCCTAGGATTTTTGTGGATTTTATTAAAGACTTTTATCCGATCTTTTTTACTTGACTCCAAAAATAGTCAAATCTGGACACACAAAAGTATTTTAAATGATAAAAGGGGCTAAACCAAATTATTATGAGATAGGCCAATAGGAGACTCTAAATAACACTTATAAGTATCACCCATATCTGTTTCAAGTAAAGATTAGCCATAGTTTATAATTTATAGCCCATTTAGTTGAAAACAGTTTTCCTGGCATACTGGACACCTTACACCATTTTGCAACTTTCACTAACCAAAATACCTCAACGTTTTGAGAAATTTATATTTCTGGAAACTAGAATCAGAGAACTTGAGTTTGGAATTAATAAATATGTTAAAATATCTATATTTCATCAATATACACCCCAATCAAAATGACACAAAACTTACATAGTAGGTTGTTTGACTTTTACTTTGACTAACACATATTCAACCAATAAGACCCAACCAACTCACACACTCATTTTATATAATTCGTAGCCTCATTTTTAATCTATACTCTCAGTGGTTAAATAATTAAAAACTTTACTTTATAGCATGTACTTATAAAGTATTTAAAATGGCCAAAAAGAGAGTTTTGGGTGCAAGATTTGACACAAAGTCATCTTACACCAAGAAAATATCTAGGACTTGGATTTGTTGATAAGAACAAGTTTACTACTGAGTTGGAAAGTGGTGTTAAAAGAGTCCTTTGGTGGTGAGTTAGTTGGTATAAAAAATAGAACATACTTAGGGGTTTTTATTGATGATTTTTGTTTAAAGTTTCTTAATGTTCTAACTAGTTTTTGATGAAAATGGTAAAAGGTTTTGGTGATGTTGTGTCGTACAAAGAAGGAAAAAAAAGAGAGAATCTCTTTGGTATGTGTGTGCAAATGTGGAAGAAAGTGTTGAGAAAAAATAGAGAATCTCTTTGTTGTGTGTGCAAACGTAGAAGAAAGTGTTTATGTAAAGTTTATATATTTTTAATTATAGGATAACAAAGTATTAGAAAGTGTTAACATGTGTTTATGGTGTAAGTTGGAGGTGTCACTAGCTTAAGTAAGCTAAGTGGCACATAGATAGGCTTGAAGAGTGTTTACTAGTTTAGTGGGTGGATTTAAAACGCGTAAAATGTATTAATCAGTGATGAGTTTTCAAAATAAATAGCTTGATTATTTTCTAAATGAAATGAGCATATCGTTGACCATTTAAATGATGTCTAAATAAGATCTTTAGTTTGAAGGCGTGTTCATAAAAATATTTCCTAATTAAAAGACATTCTAAGCACAAAATGAGCGGACAAGCAAAACATAGACTGAAAACAAGTATTTCTAGTCTGAGATTTTAATAAACTATACGGTTCTCAACCGGACTTTGACGGTGCTCACATAAACACATAGACATAACACATAACACGTAACACTTAATATGATAAAATCAATACAATAACATATTATCACCATTTTACTTGTCTCACTTCAAAGCTAATTATCAAAGGCACCATCATCATCACACTTGCATGTTGTGGAAAATCATATGTAGGATTAAAGCTTACATAAACTCTCTCTTAATTCATCATCAAATCTCTAATTTCCCTCCCCTTTTTCAAGGTTAGATCATCTCTCACACATTCACACATAGCTAGAACATTTTAGAGAATAGAAAGTCTGGGAAATATCCTAAGACTTAATTCTCTTGTAAGCTATTACATCTTTGGTCAAATCTCAAGAAAGGTCCCTCAAGTACTATTCCTTTATATTTAAGCCACATATTACTTTCTACTAAACATAATACATATACATTTGACTTAGGTTTGACTACAACTTTACTTTCATTGACTAACCAATCCTATCGAGTCTCCGACTCATAAAAGTCTTAATCAAACTACTCAAGGTGCTACATCTTAAAAAACGGGTTTCGGGGTATTACAAATCTATCCCCCTTATTAAGACTTCATCCTCAAAATTTATTTACTTGAAATTTGTGACCATTCACAAAACTTATCTTACTTCTCTAGCCCCCTTCTATCTCACAATGCCATTACCTCCATCTACGCTTAACTTCTTACAACGCCTAACTTGATTTAGATTCTACTCATCTAATTCTTAACCCAGTAATCATGTCACATAGGATATGCATAAGCCCGCTCATTTACAATTCTTTATTTGCATAAAAGGGTGTCCCAATCTATGCAAGTAAGGAATTATAAACTTATGGTTCAACGATTGACAATTTATTTATTTAAATGGAAAAGCGACTCAATCCATTTAAATAATGAGATTACAAATCATCATACTTAAACATTCCCGACACAACATTCATACTCATCTAACTCTTCTTTCCTTCTACCCTTTCTAAACTTGGATCCAATCTTGCAACTACATTACCCAAGAAGGGTTTTGCGTCTACATTATGCCATAAAGGCAATTGCAATTTGCCATGAGGCAAACTACAACTTTGCTGTAAGGTAAACTACAACTTTGCACATGCCTGCAACTACAATCTCTCCATGAATGCAAGCTACAATTTTTCCATAAATACAACTACACATCACATGAAAGGCAAGCTACAATCTTTCCGTAAAGGCAAGCTATACATTGGATCCAAGTTATCAGCATCTTACATCGTTCATGCACTTTTCTACTTAAGTACCTTAAATATACGTTTGCTTTATACCACCCCGTGGATACATACCTACATCACCACCTACTCTTAACCCTTATTTTACCATACATTTCTATTTTTCACACTTGACCCTACCTTGCTTATCGTGATCTACCTCATGATGCTCTACTTAAACGCGTGCACTCATACACACATAAGATCTACACTTATCAGTTATTCGACAACGCTAACACATTACTAACCACTTGCACTTCGTTAGTCTATGGCTAATTCATAATTTAATATATTTAAGCATGTCTAAGTGATGACATAATTCTACCATCATTGCCATACTTGATATATTTACCTCATAACTAAGGCACTACACACTTTTCGCATATCTTACACTTACCATATAAGCATCTACGAGTGGTCTAAGTTTAGGCAACCCTATAGTGGCAACCTAATTCACTTAAACCAAAGCTCTAATAGCAAGTTGAAATGGCCCTTTCTTGTTTGACAAAACAAAATCATGAAAATGACTCAACTATAATGGAACTTCTGTTACTCTTTAGTGAACTGATAAAATCTATTACAAACCAACCCCTTAGATTATTTTTGAATGAAAATAGACTCAATTACCTTCAAAATCATAAGTGGCGCGACTCTTAACGACTTACGATTTGTGAGATATGATTTTTAGAAAACCAACAAAATCTGCTCACAAAATTCTGCCATTCGAGAGCCATTAAAACTTTCGTACTTTTAGTGTAAAATTTTGGAATTTGAGAGCCATAAAAAGTGTCACACTTTTAGTGAAAAGTTCTTAACACTTGGAGCCATCAAAAGTTTAACACTTCTAGTACAAAATTCCGGAGTTTGAGAGCCATCAAAATTTTAACACTTTTAATGCAATATTCTAGGCATTAGGAGCCATCAAATTTTCACAACTTCATTTTCTGGAAAACATACCTCCAAGACTCAAAACTTTACGAAACTTTAGAATTCGTTAAAACATCAAATACTTCATTTTCATAACATTACTTGGTCTAGACCACCCATGAACACATACTTTACAAACGTACAAGTGTTTTGCCAAACACCCGTTTTGACCCACTTTCAATAAAACTTTAGCATAACTCATTTACATACTTAAAAACTAGAATTTAACTCTACAAAACAACATTACAAACTATTTATGACACTTGGGAGTTTAACATTACTTCAATCTCAGTATCTATCATAATTACTTGTCTAATAACTACAAGTTCTTTCATCTTTTGTTAGCGCCATAAGCTACTATTCGTGACATCCTAAATCATACAACCTACAAAACGATTAATAACTAAACCATAAGCTTTCTTTTAGTAAGTAAAATAAGTAATAACATACCATTATACATAATCCATCATATAGGCATCACATATATACCACAAGACTTGTCTACCCTAATTCTTGCATAAAACACCTACACCTCTTCATTCTACAACTAAACTTACATACCTTAAATTATCCCACAACAATTCTACCCATCTTTTTAGCCAACTATACCAATTAATCCTTATTCTACCTCAACCAAGCGCATAAGTCAAGAACTACCAAAATCCTTACTTCATCTACACAAACACATAGACGTAAAAAATACACACAACACATAACACTTAATATTATCCAAGCTAATTATCAAAGGCGCCATCATCATCATCACATGCATCTTGTGGAAAATCATAGGTAGGATTGAAGCTTACATAAACTCTCTCTTAATTCATCATCAAATCTCAAAATTTCCTCCTTTTTTTCTTAGGTTAGACCGTCCTGCACACATACACACATAATTAGAACATTTTGGAGAAGTGTAGAAAGTCTGGGAAATATCCTAAGACTTACTTCTCTTGTAAGCTATTACATCTTTGGTCAAATGGCAAGAAATGTCCCTCAAGTACTATTCCTTCATATTTAAGCCACATAATACTTTCTACTAAACATAATACATATACATTTAACTTTGGGTTTGACTACAACTTAACTTCCGTTGACTAACTAATCGTATCGAGTCTCCCGACTCATAAAAGTTTTAGTCAAACTACTCAAGGCGCTATATCGTAAAAAACGGGTTTCGGGGTGTTACATGATGAGGCTCAGATTTGTATACAATCGTAAGAAGATGGTCAATCCGTCATGGCTACAAACCTAATTATTTTCCCTGCTAAAATGTAGATACCCTTAGCTTTGATCGAATACACTAAAACACATCCAAAATAGATTATCATAGCCTCAACAAAACCGAACAACAACAACGAATAGGATATCCCATTCCTTACATTGGCGCCGTTTTCAACATCCCAAAAAGACATTATTTAGAATTATACGAAACTATTTCATTTTAAACACAATTATAACGGAGCATCAATCTCTAAAATACATACCACATTTTAACCAAAAATATAGCTAACACTTATGATCCAATATTAATCTTTAAAAGCTATGCCACATTTTAACCAAAAATATAGCTAACACTTATGATCCAATATTAATCTTTAAAAGCTATGCCACATTTTAACAAAAAATAAATTTTTTAAGGTATCAAAAAACATGAAAAATAATAAGTTTACTAAAATTTATAAAATTTATTTAGAAATTTAACAACTATAGTTTTATCAATAACTCCCTCCTTTATTTTAGTTTTTTAATTACAAAACCGACACATGTGTTTTTATACGTCTTAATTTTGCTGAATGAAATTTTTGATGAATTTGACCAAATTAAGGCCAATTTAACTTTTATTAGCCAGAAGGCTAGATTCCAAAATTGAGCTCTATCAGTGATTAACAAAATAATTAATTTTCACTTTTGTATCTTCTCTTATTATATAAAACTAGACGAGTACCCGTGCAGTCACAATTCTCATTTTCCGGTCATTTTACAAACTTTGAAAATTTCACTATTCATCTCGGGAATTTACTATTCATCGGTACTATTCATCATTTTACTATTCATCGTTTTTTAAGTCGATCAGATATGATGAGAACGTATTTCAAAATTTTACTATTCACGAAACACTATTCATTCCCGGAGAAAAATCACTATTCATGATTCACTATTCATCACTTTTCGTAAACTAGGTTTACGAGTGCCAAATTCGCGTAACTGTAATGGTTTAGCTGCGTATTCATGAAAAATTATTGAGGACATTTCATATAGACTAGATTTAGTCTACATATCATTAGTAACATCATCATCATATTAGTTCATGCATGGTTCTACATAATTCATTTAACGTTTATTTTCCTATTAAATAAACGCTATCGCATAATCATTTATTTTGAATAATTAATCCGACACTTACAAAAATTATCCAGATATATTTTTAAACTCACTTTAAGACTATAAAAATTATATTACTAGCTTACCCGATGTTTTAAATTTATTTTGTATATAAATTGTTACGTATATATAATTACGACGGTTTTCATAAATACTACTCGATAATTATTTATTCACTCAATTCTTGTGAGAAATGTATTTCATAATTTTAATGACTTCGAAATATTTTATTTTGTTCCGTTAAAATTTATTTTTAGCTAACGCTACACTAAATAATTACTTTTACCTATCAAATATACACTACTATTACCATATAATACATTTACTTGATAATGACTACACCACTCCTTTTTTTTTTACCTCTTGCCGACACCCTCACCATGACACACCATTTTGTAAAAATCTTACATATTTTATTGTACACATATGCATATTTGGAGTAGATATTTGTCTTATAATCATTATTTACAAACAAACACATACAAACTCATTATTCCAAGGTGAAAGTTAAAGAAAAGCTCTCATTTCCTCCTTGTGGTTCAGCCAATATTAGAAGAAGAAGAAGACACATAATTTTTTTTCAAGAACAAGTGCTTATATATTCTCTAGATTACTTCTATTTAGGTTTTGAAATAAAAACCTAGGAGTATTTAGGAAACCTTGTTCCATAAACCTCATCATCATACTAGTAAGCATTTCATGATCACTTTTACCCTTTCATAATATTCATGAGTTATTTTTATCATTCTAGTAGAAATCATGCAAGTTTCATGTGTATCTCTATACCACTTTTAATGTTTTTAGTAGGGTTTTATGACAGTTAGGTTACCCAACTTTGCGACTTTATTCGCCTAAGTTACCCAACTATTTTTGTTCAATTGGGTTCTGAGTTTACGGGTTTGACATTTAGGTTACTCAAACCGTAAACGTGTTCATTCTGTGTTACCTAAAAGCAAACCGGATATCCACTTAAGATGGTGTCCACGTAAGCTCTTTGTGGGCCCCATTATCCAACCCGATATCCACTTACCATTACTAAACAGATAGGTTACTCAACTTCATGATTTTATTCGTCTGTTCATCAAGTTCTTTTTTGTTCAATCGGTTACTAATATATATTTATTTACATGGCTAGCACTTCCTCTTTGCTTGATCACAAAACTCATAGAATAGTTTAATTAGTTTAATTTATCGCTTTAGTAGTTATAATTAAATCAAATCAAAACCCCTTTGAAACTTGTAAAATCAAAAGTTGTTGTACGTTTTCATCCGCTTTTATACGTTTCACACATTTTAAAAGAATAAGCGTTTTTTTAAAAAATAATTATAATAAAATTAAAATTACTTTTTTTAGTTTTATTATAAATTTTGATTTTTATAAAATTTAAAAAAAATAAAAGTAGTTTTTAATTTATTACAATAAAATTAAATTTTTTATTTTATTAAAACTCAAACTCCCAAATACAAGAATATGATTATTCAAGATTCAAAGGGTTTTAGTTCTTCATGCTTAAAAAGAAAAGTAGCTCATAACATCACAAGATCTCGTGATTGTTTAACTCATGGGAAATTATTAAAAATAAAGGATACATGACTTATGGTTTTAGTGGTTAATTCTCATTTTATTTAAATGAATGAATACGGTTTATAGTTTATGAATGTTTAGTTTTAATTTCACACGCTTTTCGTTTTAATTATTTATGTAACATTTTAATTTATGATGTGGCGTCGATGTGTTTAGTGAGTGAGGATGTTTTCAGTGACCGATAAAGATAACCTAAATTAACAAAGTTGCATAGTTCAAGAACCTAATTGAACAAATTCGCAAAGTTTAGTAACTTATTTGTATAAAAACTTTAGTAACGTCACCGCCAGTAGCTAGCAACCGGTATCAAAGGTTAAAATAGATCGTCCCTAATTTGTCCCAGAACGATAGTCCAAGAACCCAATTGAACAAAAAAATAGTTGGGTAACTTAGGCGAACAAAGTCGCAAAGTTGGGTAACCTAACTGTCATAAAACCCTTTTTAGTACCTATAATTATTATATATCATCCTATAATTAATCCTTTGAAACAAATCATTTTTGATGATGTCTAGGAACCCATGACACCTTAAGAAGGTGTATGGTAGTTTTAGAATAGATTTGGTGTTAATTTGAAGTGGTTAGAATAAGTATTACGCAAGAAAAATCACTTTCGACAAACTAAAAATAGGGTCTGATCATTTCTGTGAAATCTGGAAAATTCGACAGGTTATAAAATATTTTTTGCTATATATTCAAAAAATATACTTTAAAACAAAACCGTGGTCGCTTGAACGGGTTAAAACGGATTTATAACGAAGAAGTTATGCTATTTTCAAGTTTAACAACGAAAACTATATTTTCCGGAAAAACAACATGCTGTAATGAGTCTTAAGCGTTATCTAAATGAGTCGATTTATCAAAAATATATTAGTATACTTTAACACGAAGCTAAGGACATATAAAACATAGAAAACGGACTTATAACAACTAAATTACACGCGTTTAAATAAGGTTGTCGTAACTACTTTCACAAGTATAACACATAAATATATTTTCTAATAGCCAAACTAGTTGTCGCTAGTGACCATGTTGAGAGTCGTTTTTCACATCGATAGAATACTTTTTAGAAAACGATGTCTTCTAGTAAAAGTAAGTTCACTTAGCCTATTTTCCAAAATGTTCAACCGTTCATCAAACAGAGTTGTAACGAATAAAATGCGGTCACTCAAACTTTGCCGAAAGCTACCCTTAAACAATAATTTTAGCCCAAGTACCCTACTTCACCTATATTTTTCTCCATGATCGAGACCTCTATGATGAAAATTTAAAAGCTAAGACTTCGAGATAATGTTACAAGCTTTTCAAAACCGTTGAGTTTGTTTCTTAACACTCAATATTCACTATTTTACGACTAGTTTTTCGAGGCCATTTTGTCATGAATTGTCAAATTATATTGTTTTGCGACGAAAAACTATAATTTCTTAATAAATCACTAAATGACTATCGTAGGATATCATTTCAACGTAAGTACTTACAAAGTAATTTATAACTTGTCAAGACGTTATAAACTTATTTTCGACGATAAACTTTATTTTCAAAATTGCACAAGTGGTATGGATATCATATGAGTTTGCATGCACGACTTT
The DNA here is from genome assembly GCA_022545495.1 of Chrysanthemum lavandulifolium. Taxonomy (NCBI): domain Eukaryota; kingdom Viridiplantae; phylum Streptophyta; class Magnoliopsida; order Asterales; family Asteraceae; genus Chrysanthemum; species Chrysanthemum lavandulifolium. The sequence goes on from CM040245.1 coordinate 203,820,029, forward strand.
ATTTTCAAGATTGCACCTCATTTCTATGAATCCACTTTTGCCATCACATCACTGTACCAAGTGAGTATTCACGACCCCCTTTTTTACCGTTTTTACTATATTTTGGGGCGAAATGCATGAACCATACTTGAACTAAATTGATTCCTACTTTTGGTGAACTCTTTTGACTTGAACTTATTGAACCGTGACGTATATGACCCTAACATAAAGTCTCGCTTTATTGGTGGAGCGTGCAAATTCTCCCATGTTCGGAGTGTTCTTAATTGTATATTAATAGTTGTATGATGTACCGACGTACATTCGCATTGTTAGTCGCCTATTAGTAGGTAGTATGGATAGCGCTATTAGAGGTCGGCCAACCTCTCGCTCACTATGTTACGGACGATATTATTTATTCTAGGGCTTTGCTCGCATACATTATTATATACGTGGTGCTATATTGTGAACTATTATGACATCCTACACTTGACTTCTAGACATACTACTTTTGGCAGTGGGTTGTGAACACACAGGTTGCAAGTTTTGTATGGGCGGAACTTGGAACTGAGTGGATTTACAATGCCTTTGCTTTGTGGACTATTCTCAATGACCGGAATCTTTGACTTTCTCTCTTTAACATTTTCATATTATACAAAACGTGTGTACTCACCAACTATTTTCATAGTTGACCCGTTTTCTCTCATGCATTTCAGGTGATCATTAGTAAGCTTTTCTACAAGGTTTTTGCATAATGAAGTTTTCACATGTCACTACAAATCATTATGTATTAAATCGAAGTCTTTTGGGATCTAAACTTTGTACTTCAATTGCCGATGTCGGCTAAACCAGTATTGTAATAATGTATCTTTTCCTTTAATCTTAAACGTTGGTATGTTCTATTATCTTTGCTTGTGTTACTTTCCGTTACACCACTGTTTCCGCCTCATGAGGTGTGATGATTGGTATCAGAGCCAAAGGTTATAGAGAATGCTAATTTTTCAAAAATAAAAATCGCAACTATAACCGAAATAAAGTTTTATTAAACATCGAACATCATACGAGTCAACTAGTCTTATCGTTGCATAGTTAATCCTAAATTATACATAGCCTGATCAACTATGTATAATTTATGAAGAGCCATGCAATCATAAGAGTGGTAGTTTTAAAGCATATTTAGTCGAGTCTTTAGAGTCTGGTCACCTGAAATTGCATTGGTCGGGTGGGTATGCATAGCATGTTTTTACATTCACGGCTACGTTACCGTACCTTGTTTATACCTTCTCTTTTCCATCTTTTGACTTGTTAGACATAGAATGTCTCTGTTCCTGTCATATTTCGAACACTATAACACATATTACAACCGTTCTGCACCTCATCTGCCTTCGTTCGAGTGTCATTTACTCAACCCGATGTTTTGGTCCATTGCAGGATCATGGCTGCAAGAAACACACGCTCAGGAGTCAACAACAACGCCAATCCAAATAACAATGTCAACCTAAAAAACAATGCCAACCCAAACAACAATGACAATCCAAAAAACAACGCTGCAGGAATAGCGGACCTACTCGCCCAAATTGTGACACACCTTGATGCTAGACGAACCAACGTTGGAGAAGGTACTTCAAACACTTGTCATGGATGCAGCTACAAGACTTTCATGACATGCAAGCCAATGGAATTTTATGGTACCGAGGGTGCCATTGGACTGCTAACATGGTTCGAGAATGTTGAGTCCAAACTTAGTATCACGAAATGTGCTGAAGGAAACAAGGTTGAGTTCTCTGCTGGTCTACTACAGGTCGAGCACCGACCGGTGGAACAACCAACCTGCACTGAGAGGAAGACGGGCTGCAAATGCGATATCTTGGGAAGCATTCAAGAAACTACTAACTGATGAGTACTGCAGAAAAGATGAAGTGCAGAGGCTGGAAGTAGAATTTTGGAACCACCTGATGGTAGGAGTAGAAGTCGACAAATACACGATCCGTTTCCACGAGTTAACTAGAATGGTTCCTTATATGATATTCATTGTGGAGAAGTTGATCGACCGATATATTTGGGGATTGATACCGGAAATTATGAGGGATGTCACCTCATCAAACCCGACCACTCTGCAAGCCGATGTGGGTATGGCGTATCTTTTGACAAATGATGTGATCAGGTCTGGAGGACTAACAAAAGAAAATGACAATGGACGAAAGCGACAGGAGGATCATCAAAGAAGCCGTGACCAAAATCAACAGGACAAGAGGCAACGAGTAGTTGGGAACGACGGAGCAATAACTCAATGTCCTAGAAAATACGCAGGTCCACATCCTATGTGTACTCGATGTAACTATCACCACTCAGGAGACTGCCCAAAGTGCAACAAATGTGGACAGACGGGCCACTTCACGCGAAATTGCCCAAACAGGACGGGAACCAAGGACAAAGAAAAGCATGTTACGAGTGTGGAAGTCTAGATCACCTATGGAATACCTGTCCAAAGTTGAAAAGAACTCCCAACCAAGGAGGAACACATCCAAACCTGGCGTTGGCAATAGAAGGTCCACCAGAACAGAACATTGATGTCTCCCATGCACGTGGACGAGCATTCTATCTGGGTACTGAGGAAGCCCGCAACGCGTAACGGGTACATTCTTTTGAAACATCCACCTTCTTTCTGTGCAACATGATTTTGAACGCATAACTTCCTTCCAATTTTTACCAGGTTCACGACATTGATTAATTTGAGACCTAACGTTATCGACCTTAGTTGTAATTTATTTTGTTGATTTGATTTGATTTGTGTAAGCAAATCCAATATCGAGCGAATATTTCAAAAGACTTCATTTAAAAGACTTGTTTCCTAGCTTGATCTAGTGACAGTTCTTGTTTGATGAGTTGCGAAAGTCAAGCTAAGAAACAAGTTTACTCAAGTCGATTTAGTTTAATCTTATGACAGTTGTTGTTTGATGAGTTGTGAGATTAAATTAGAATCGACTACCTAAAGGTCTTTTGAGGGCTACGTTCGATATTGGGTAAGTTTACCCCATCAAATCTGATCACGAGGACGTACTTAGTTGGATGAGGAACCCATATGCATGAGCATTGACATAATCATTTGGACCATATACGAGCATGAACTTTTAGAACCCTTGTCGCGGTTCAGACTATAGTATCAATAATCGAATCACGAGGACGTGATTCCTCTAACAGGGGAAGAATGTCACAATTCTCAATTTCCGGTCATTTTACAAACTTTGAAAGTTTCACTATTCATCTCGGGAATTTACTATTCATCGTTTTTTAAGTCGATCTGATATGCTGAGAACGTATTTCAAAATTTTACTATTCACAAAACACTATTCATTCCCGGAGAAAAATCACTATTCATCACTTTTCGTAAACTAGGTTTACGAGTGCCAAATTTGCGTAACTGTAATGGTTTAGCTGCATATTCATGAAAAATTATTGAGGACATTTCATATAGACTAGATTTAGTCTACATTAGTAACATCATCATCATATTAGTTAATGCATGGTTATGCATAATTCATTTAACGTTTATTTTCCTATTAAATAAACGCTATCGCATAATCATTTATTTTGAATAATTAATCCGACACTTCCAAAAATTATCCTGATATATTTTTATACTCACTTTAAGACTATAAAAATTATATTACTAGTTTACCCGATGTTTTAAATTTATTTTGTATATAAATTGTTACGTATATATAATTACGACGGTTTTCGTAAATACTACTCGATAATTATTTATTCACTCAATTCTTGTGAGAAATGTATTTTTATAATTTTATGACTTCGATATATTTTATTTTGTTCCGTTAAAATTTATTTTTAGCTAATGCTACACTAAATAATTACTTTTACCTATCAAATATACACTACTATTACCATATAATACATTTACTTGATAATGACTACACCACTCCTTTTTTTTTACCTCTTGCCGACACCCTCACCATGACACACCATTTTGTAAAAATCTTACATATTTTATTGTACACATATGCATATTTGGAGTAGATATTTGTCTTATAATCATTATTTACAAACAAACACATACAAACTCATTATTCCAAGGTGAAAGTTAAAGAAAAGCTCTCCTTTCCTCCTTGTGGTTCGGCCAATATTAGAAGAAGAAGAAGAAACATAATTTTTTTTCAAGAACAAGTGCTTATATATTCTCTAGATTACTTCTATTTATGTTTTGAAATAAAACCTAGGAGTATTTAGGAAACCTTGTTCCATAAACCTCATCATTATACTAGTAAGCATTTCATGATCATTTTTACCCTTTCATAATATTCATGAGTTATTTTTATCATTCTAGTAGAAATCATGCAAGTTTCATGTGTATCTCTATACCACTTTTACTGTTTTTAGTACCTATAATTAGTATATATCATCCTATAATTAATCCCTTGAAACATATCATTTTTGATGATGTCTAGGAACCCATGACACCCTAAGAAGGTGTATGGTAGGTTTAGAATAGATTTGGTGTTGATTTGAAGTGGTTAGAATAAGTATTATGCAAGAAAAATCACTTTCGACAAACTAAAAATAGGGTCTGATCATTTCTGTGAAATCTGGAAAATTCGACAGGTTATAAAATATTTTGGGCTAGATATTCAGAAAATATACTTTAAAACAAAACCGTGGTCGCTTGAACGGGTTAAAACGGATTTATAACTAAGAAGTTATGCTATTTTCAAATTTAACGACGAAAACTATATTTTCCGGAAAAACAGCATGTCGTCCAGATTTTTAAGGGTAAAAAATGAGTCTTAAGCGTTATTTAAATGAGTCGATTTATCAAAAATATATTAGTACACTTTAACACGAAGCTAAGGACATATAAAACGTAGAAAACGGACTTTTAACGACTAAACTACACGCGTTTAAATAAGGTTGTCATAACTACTTTCACAAGTATAACACATAAATATATTTTCTAATAGCCAAACTAGTTGTCGCTAGTGACCATGTTGAGAGTCGTTTTTCACATCGATAGAATACTTTTTAGAAAACGATGTCTTCTAGTAAAAGTAAGTTCACTTAGCCTATTTTCCAAAATATTCAACCGTTCGTCAAACGGAGTTGTAACGAATAAAATGCGGTCACTCATACTTTGCCGAAAGCTACCCTTAAACAATAATTTTAGCCCAAGTACCCTACTTCACCTATATTTTTCTCCATGATCGAGACCTCTATGATGAAAATTTAAAAGCTAAGACTTCGAGATAATGTTACAAGCTTTCCAAAACCGTTGAGTTTGTTTCTTAACACTCAATATTCACTATTTTACGACTAGTTTTTCGAGGCCATTTAGTCATGAATTGTCAAATTATATTGTTTTGCGACGAAAAACTATAATTTCTTAATAAATCACTAAATGACTATCGTAGGATATCATTTCAACGTAAGTACTTACAAAGTAATTTATAACTTGTCAAGACGTTATAAACTTATTTTCGACGATAAACTTTATTTTCAAAATTGCACAAGTGGTATGGATATCATATGAGTTTGCATGCACGACTTTATTTTCAAGATTGCACCTCATTTCTGTGAATCCACTTTTGCCATCACATCATTGTACCAAGTGAGTATTCACGACCCCCTTTTTACCGTTTTTACTATATTTTGGGGCGAAATGCATGAACCATACTTGAACTAAATTGATTCCTACTTTTGGTGAACTCTTTTGACTTGAACTTATTGAACCGTACGTGCTATGACCCTAACATAAAGTCTCGCTTTATTGGTGGAGCGTGCAAATTCTCCCATGTTCGGAGTGTTCTTAATTGTATATTAATAGTTGTATGATGTACCGTACGTACATTCGCATTGTTAGTCGCCTATTAGTAGGTAGTATGGATAGCGCTATTAGAGGTCGGCCAACCTCTCGTTCACTATGTTACGGGACGCATATTATTTATTCTAGTGGCTTTGCCTGGTATACATTATTATATACGTGGTGCTATATTGTGAACTATTATGACATCATACACTTGACTTCTAGACATACTACTTTTGGCAGTGGGTTGTGAACACACAGGTTGCAAGTTTTGTATGGGCGGAACTTGGAACTGAGTGGATTTACAATGCCTTTGCTTTGTGGACTATTCTCGATGACCGAAACCTTTGACTTTCTCTCTTTAACGTTTTCATATTATACTAAACGTGTACTCACCAACTATTTTCATAGTTGACCCGCTTTCTCTCATGCATTTCGTGTGATCGTTAGTAAGCTTTTCTACAAGGTTTTTGCATAATGAAGTTTTCACATGTCACTACAAATCATTATGTATTAAATCAAGTCTTTGGGATCTAAACTTTGTACTTCAATTGCCGATGTCGGCTAAACTAGTATTGTAATAATGTATCTTTTCCTTTAATCTTAAACGTTGGTATGTTCTATTATCTTTTGCTTGTGTTCCTTTCCGTTACACCTCGTGTTTCCGCCTCCGGCGAGGGTGTGACACGTGCATAGCAACAGGATTCTATAGGGTCACATAGTTGTAGTGATAAAAAAAAGGGTTATAAACGAAAAGTATTAAAAATTTAAGAATTTAGGGATTAAACACGATTTAAACCGAATGAAAATAATATGGGTTATGATTATAAACGAAAATAATAATAAAAGTTTTTGGCTTCCATATATAGTTTTCTTAAATTTTCACTTTCAAGAATATGGGTGATTCTTTATATATAGTATAGACACAAGAATTAATTTTCACTTTTGTATCTTCTCTTATTATATAAAACTAGCTGAGTACCCGTGCATAACAACGAGATTTTTATAGTTGCAGATAGTTTATGTTTCATATATATTTTTCATATATATATTTCTTAAAAGTTTATGTTTCAATAATAAAAGTTTATGTTTCATATATATTTTTCATAAATTTTCACTTTCAATAATATATGTTTTTCATTTATACATAGTATAGATATAGATATAGATATGTTGATCCGGGGAATGAGTTTACAGAGGAGGGATGTGGGGATGTAAATACCATCCAGTTGATGCTGTGAAAATGCTATGATGACTTGAAGTTGTTTGCGACTTCAAACCCACCATAAGAACATTGAGAATATAAATTGCTTTGAAAATAATGACACTAACTTGAGAAAAATGGTCGCTTGAACTTGGCAACAATACCATTTTTGAACATGAACTTGAAGTTAAGAATAATGATCACTTGAACATATATTATTAAAAAAAAAAAAAAAAAACCCACATGCTTCCACTGAAACCAAACATACCTTCGACCAACTGAATCCAGTAGTACAACTTGACTGATACACGCCTCAACTAAAGGAAAATGGGTCATTATCGGCAGGCGTCAACCCACTAAATGTGTCAACGAACTCGCTCAACAACAATGGTGGCTAAACATGAAAAGACTTGAAAGATCCTTTTATTGGACTTGAGTTGAGTGAAAAAGAGACTTGAATGAAACGTTAAGATAAAGGTGCGAGTGATGAGTGAGTAGAAAATAATTGTACGAAAGTATTAGCAACACAAGATGAACAATAGAACCTTTATTCAAACCTAAGCCTCAACAGTCGGCTTAGATTAATCAACAATAGTATCCAAAGTGTTACAAGATTAGATTAATGTCAATGAGACAATAATCATACAAATACAAAGAGAAGACAAAATCAATGATATGATCAGAAAGAAAAGAATGTGAGACAATGACTGCACTCACAGTTGTTTCTAACCCTAGATTAAGGAACTTATTAAATAGGAGATTAAGATACACAAAGCCCCCCTCTAACGGCTATAATGACTCATCAGCAGAAATGAGATAGACTTCAGCATAAATGAACTTCTTGGAACTTTAAACCATTTATGCTTTGTCCATGATTAACCCCTGTAATAAGCCTGCAAAGAACATAACTTGAAGCCATTAGCATTGATAGAATGACATGTTCGCCATGATTAATACCCCAAAATTTAACATTCCCCTTAATCGATGGGCAAACATATCAAACAATATCAATTTTCACACAAGAATTTATGCCGATAAGCAGGGAGGTTTTTAGTAAGAATGTTTGCGTTTGGTTTGAAGAGCCAATCTTTTGGCACTTATAACACCTCTTGCAATTTTTTCCCCGATGAAGTGAACATCAATTTCAAAGTGTTTTGATCTTTCATGGAAAACAGGATTGACAAAGAAGTTGTAAAGCGATTTGTTATCACAAAAAGGTTAACAGGAAGATTGATGTCAACTTTAGATCTTTTAAGATTTTTGAATCCAAATAATTTCACAGCAAAGAGACATAGATCTATACTCGCCTCGTGGAAGATTTTGAAAGAGTGTTTTTTTACTTTTCCATGAGATCGACAATTATTAAAGAAAACACAATAACTCGTGATGATTTCTCCGGTTTTCTTCCATTTAGCCCACCGCATCATTGTATCCTTCAAGATGGTTTTCGAGTTGTTGAAATTGTACCTTAGACCTTTTCTGGAGCTCCTTTTAGATATCTCGTAACATTGAGGCACATTCCGGATGAGATTTCAAGGAGAATGCATATATTGTGCCGGACAATGAACCGAGTATGAGATGTCGTCTTGTATGGGTAAGATAGATAAGTTTCCCAAGAAGCTTTTGATAGCCAAATGATGTTGATAAGTAAGGGATCATCGCAGTGGGAATGTATGGAAGGACGAGTTGGGTTCCATAGAGTGGACACGGTTTGCACCCAAGAAGACCAAATTCTTTGAGGAGTTCAGACAAGATTTTCTTTGGGTAAGACATATGTCATTCCAGCTTTTGAAACCTCAATGCCAAGAAAATATTTTAAGTTTCCCAAGTCTTTGATATGAAATTTTGATTTTAGAAACTCTTTGAATAGGTTTATCTCATCAATACGCTTCCAAGAAGGACAATATCATCCACATAAACAAGCGAGCAATAAACTTGTTATTCTCTGTTTTGGTGAACAAAGAATGATCATTGATGATTGAACAAAGTTGTTTTCCTTTAAAACACTAACAAGTTTTTCATTTCATTTTCGGGAGCTTGTTTTAGGCCATATAGAGACTTGACAAGTTTATAAACTTTATTCTTATTGTTCTCATTACGTAACCCCTTGGGATGGTCATATAGATATCCTCATCAAGATCTCCATACAAGAAAGCATTGTTAACATCAAGTTGAAAAAGAGGCCATTTGTTTTTTACAACTAAGGCAATAAGACATCTAACAAGAGACATTTTTACAACAGAGAAAAAGTTTCATCATAGTCTATTCCTTCCCTTTGGTTATAGCCTTTAACAACTAATCTAGCCTTGTATCTATCAACTTCACCATTGGCTTTATATTTGATTTTAAAGATCCATTTGTAACCAATAGGAGTTCTATTAGGAGGTAGATCAGTTATATCCCAAGCATGGTTTTCATTTAAGGCCTCAATTTCAGAGTTCATAGCATCAACCCAATTACTATCAAGGATAGCTTCTTCATAATGTAGGTTCAATACTTTTATTAAGACTAGAAGCAAAGCAAGAATTTTCTTTGTTAAGATTAGAGTAATTAACAACCTTTTCAACACCATATTTGACTTTTCCTTCTATAATAAAGTCATTAAGATTATCGGGCAACTTAGAAACTCGGTCGACCTTCTAGCAAGAGTGGTCGGCAAGCCTCTTTCTTGTTCAAAGAAAATCGTGTGATGTATCGCAGAATCGAGGATGCATCGCCAGGATGTGATTCATGTGATATGGTGCCCTCGTGGTGTGTATTATCATCTATAGATGTTGCAACCGGTTCATCAATCCTAGTAGGATGACTTACCACCGTGCCATCATCATAGGATGTCACTCTCCTTCATCATTGGGACTTATTTGTGAGTCAAAAAATTGTTGTGATTTAAATCTTTAGGCACATAAGTTTCAACAAAAGGTTTTGACAAAGAATTTTTCATTTTGAAGGAAAACAGTTTCATAAAATTTGACATCTCTCGAATAAAAGATATTTTTGTTTCTAAGCTCAAAAGTTTATAACTTTTTTCTCATTTGAATAGCCAATAAAGACACTTTTTCGCACCTACTACCAAATTTATCGAGATGTTGAGAATGGTGGCATAGCATAAGCGACCAAAGACTCTAGGGGAGAGAGTGAAGGGTCATGCCCATACACAAGGAAGAAGGGAGACTTGCCGACAACACCAAGAGGTAACCTGTTTATGACATAAGTAGCAGTTAGAACACATTTAGGCCAAAGATATAAAGGTAATTCCCCGAAACATAAGGGATCTAGCCACATTAAGGAGATGCCTATGTTTTTCTCGCAATGCCATTTTGTTGAGGTGTGTAAACACAAGAGGTTTGATGTAAAATTCCTTTTCATGAAAGAAGTGTTGAAGTTTATTATTGACAAATTCGTCCCATTATCACTTCAATATCTTAACATTGTGTTCAAATTGATTTGATAGCATATGAGTAAAGTTAACAATGGAAACATAAACATCATCCTTTCCCTTAAGCATATAGACCTGCATCGCCCTAGAATAGTCATCAACAATGGTCAAAAATATTTGTAACCATCTCTCGCTAGTGACTTTATATGGTCCCCATACATCTAGATGAACAAGTTGACCAATTTTAGTTGATTTATGTTCACTTAAACGAAATGGTTCCCTGGTTTGTTTAGCTTTATTGCAAGTATCACAAAGATGGTCAGATTCAGAGGTACCATCAAGATTAAGTGTGGTTTTAAGATATGTAGGACTTGGTCGGAGGATGACCAAGTCTTTGATGCCGAGATTTCTAGAAACATGACAAACAAATGCGCTTATTAGAAGCAATCTTACATGTGGAATCAATATCAAACATATATAACCCATTGCATTGTTTACCAATCCCCACAATCCTTTTTGATGTAAACTCAGATATAGCAATTAGATTCATTAAAGCCAACAAACATTTTATTGTCTCTAGCAATCTTATGAACGGACAACAGACCGACATTGTACTCGTGAACAACGTAACATCAAAAGAGTTAGGTCATTATTGACCTTTAAATCACCAATTTTAGTAATTAGGCCGAGTACCATTGGGATGACCAACGGTTAGACCAAGATTTGAAATGTCAACAACATTGATTAAAATTTTGCGTAAATGTCATGTGTCGATTTGCACGAGTCAACAATCCAACCAAGACTTATGTTTCCGGATAAGGTTTTAGTGTTGTTGTTAAAGAATTTGTCAAAGTTTATGTTAAAATTGACACTGCCATTAAAGAAGGTACCTGAAAAAATTTTACCTGCCACGTTGGCATTAGCAGAGGATACATTGTTGTCATTAAGCAGACTCATAAGTCCGAGAGTCGCTCATTAGACAAAGAGATAGGAGAGTTGCTAGCTCTATTATCAGTGGAAAGATTAGTGTCACGAAACATTGTTATCATCAAGGGTTTAGAATTAAAATTCCTTTGACATATCCAACAGGATAACCAACCGATCATAACATCTATCAACAGTGTGACGTGTTTTTGCAGTTAGTACATTTGAGATTCATGTTTGGTCCTCTGTTGTTTGAGTTGTTACAAAGATTAAAACCGAACTTTTAAAATTGTTGTTGTTAAATCCTTTTTGTTATCAAAAATTTTCCACCATCGAAGTTTTTGCGCAAAAGTCGTAGCATTGGGTTTAGCGAGCTATTCCCGGATGAAACATTTCGTGAGATTCTTCTCCGAGACAACAGAGAAAGCGCTTTGACATTAGGCAAAGGATCTCTAGTTAAAATATTGCTTCTGATGGGAACATAGGAGTCATCAAGACCCATAAGAAATTGCATTAACTTGATTAGCTGATTGTGTTTTTCAAAATGTTTTGCAGCCTCACATGTGCATACAATCAAATTGTTTCCATAAAGAGTTAAGGTTGTTATAATAATCAGCAAGAGAGGACCCACTTTGACTAAGAGAGTTTATATTTTTATGCAAATTAAAAATGGTTGAACCATCAACCTTATCATAAGTATCTTTAAGATCATTCCACATTTCATAAGCGCTTTAGCATAGATAGCACCAAAGAAATAATTCAGATCGAGAGAGTTAAGAATCCAGGTAACCACAACAGAGTTACAAGTATCCCATTGATTAGTAAGACTAGGGTTTGAGTCATCTCTTATGCAAGTACCATCAATGAATCCTAACTTATTATGGTTCCTTAAGGCAAAGGTCATGGCCATATTCCATATTTTATAATTTTCAGTTCCAGTAAGTTTGATAGAAATGATGGGAGTACCATTGGTGTTATTGGGGTGTAAATACAAAGCATCACCAAAGGATAAGCTTTTCTCAGTGGAAGAACCCCCACCACCACCAATATTATCATTACCAACAACCATAATGTAAACAGTAAAACAGATAAGACACAGACAGATATAATAACAAGAGTAGATAGACAAATAAATAAGACTTTGTAATTAAGAAACAACAAGCACCAAGCCTGTGGACTGAGGTAAACCAGAGCAGGTATTCATACCACCTGAGGTGGCGATCAAGATGTTAGTCTACCCGCTTGCACCCACAAAGACTTAAGTACTGTTTGTTTGAAGAAGAGATTAGACTTAGACTTACAGAGCAATATGCAGCGTAAAGAACAAATCACAATAAGAAATAACCAGTGATTATGCCAATAGCAATAACCCCAAACCACCAACTTGTTGCTGAAGATATGTCCCCAAGTTTCTATGAAGAAACCCTTGGATGGTGAGTCAATAGTGATAATGAGCCTGAAGCTCTGATACCATGTACGAAAGTATCAGCAACACAAGATGAACAATAGAACCTTTATTCAAACCTAAGCCTCAATAGTCGGCTTAGATTAATCAACAATAGTATCCAAAGTGTTACAAGATTAGATTAATGTCAATGAGACAATAATCATACAAATACAAAGAGAAGACAAGATCAATGATATGATCAGAAAGAAAAGAATGTGAGACAATGACTGCACTCACAGTTGTTTCTAACCCTAGATTAAGGAACTTATTAAATAGGAGATTAAGATACACAAAGCCCCCCTCTAACGGCTATAATGACTCATCAGCAGAATTGAGATAGACTTCAGCAGAAATGAACTTCTTGGAACTTTAAACCATTTATGCTTTGTCCATGATTAACCCCTGTAATAAGCCTGCAAAGAACATAACTTGGAAGCCATTAGCAATTGATAGAATGACATGTTTGCCACAGATTAATAGCCCAAAATTTAACAATACTACTCTGCTATATAGTCTTTCATTTTAAAAGATATCATCTTCCTCGCTATTTTAGCTTATACCTTTTGCTCAGGACCTCTATTTTCCGAGCTGTTCAGGTTTATGCTTGCATATTTCAGGTTTTCACATCAAAGAACCCAGAATACCTTAACATATCATCGTTGTCAGTTTTCAACTAACTGCAAAGTTTGTTTTATGGCATAGCACTCACAGAAGCAGATTAGGTTATACCTGCTAACATATATACCGTATTTAGTAAACTTTCCCGGTTAATCATAATTCAGTTTTAAGTATTAGCACCATATGTTACTCATTATCATATAAAACTGTAAAAGTTAATTGAGTAGCAAACACTGTTTTGTTTTCTTCAGCACAATGAGCTGGGCATCATCAACTAATAACAAAATACCATAGATATGATCATTACTAACATATTAGTCAAAATCAAAACTGTTTCAGGAATGGGATATACATGCGGATACTTAACTTCTCGGTCCATAAATGTCTTGGTAGAGAGACTGAAATGCCTCTGGGATCTCATTGCGTTGTGTCGGGTCATAATATCGGGAACCAAGACGTGGTGGATGAAATGATGCATGAGACTTCCGCGGGAACAGAAATTTATCCACTCCATTGACACAGTTACCCTGGTTCCAAGCCATCCGTAGCTGCTCCTGCTCTTGCTCGTAAATGTAGTGTTACCTCTCGATGTCCCAAATTATGGCGTGGGCCCGGATCTCTGCCTTTTTCTCTTTCTTCTGCCTCTAATGCCTGACGTTCCATATGCTTTTGCATATCATAAACCATTGTAACAAGTTCATTGAATCATTGTTGAGATGGAGATGATTGTTTGATAATCAGGTTTTGTAGGTTTCTCAACGAGTTTGTCATGTCCGCATGTGGATTGAATACTGGCATCCAATAACGTGGGGATTGAGGTGAAGCTTCTCTTTCTTTAACTTTCTTAAGGAACGTGACTCGTTGCTCCAACACCCGATCATCAATTATGTATTCTGTTGGTGATTCTGAGAAATCAAGATTAAAAAACGATCTTCTTGATAGTAGGCGGTACCTAGGGGCCACCATCTCAATGTACTCATCTTCTGTTACGGCTCCCAATCGACTGAGTATCTCAGAAATGTAGTACCCATGGGGAATGATTTTCTGGTTTTCATCCTCGTACATATCCCATATGTCATCAATCATCAAATGTGCAAAGCTATATAAGTAATCTCCTGTGTATATCGCGTGAAGAAGATAGATCTCCCGAGGCCAAACATAATCCATATCTTCAAGACGAGGGTGAAACGTCCAAACCCCAATTTTCCATAATATTTTCATTAATGGGGTCATTTCTGAAACCGAGATCCCATCTTCATCTAGCTCGCTACCAAAAACCGTTTTGCAGGCTTCAAGCCATCGTGTTTTGTTTTCATCTGTTGTGGTTTGAAGATCAGCTTCATTAAAACGAACATATGGAAAATCTGTGCGTGTGTCAACTTTTAGAAGATCACGAATGACTGCAGGTGTGATGGTATAGGATTTTCCATCAACTATTCCAGTCAATTCATCCCCGTTTCTTGATAGTGATGCGGCCCACTGAATGACAACACGCCTATAAATTTTGTCACAGTCGAAATTAAGCAATTGTTCCCATCCCATTTTCATAAAACGTTCTCTGATTGTATAACCTTCAAATTCAGTTGGGTGCAATGATTTGGCTATGACTATCTTTCTGAGTTTGTTTATGAACAAACGCTTTCTTTGTTCAGGAGGGTGTTGGGACAATGTTAATCCTGGAACGAGCAAAGGCTTATTAGGGCCTTCATCTCTTGGGCGTTTGGCCCCTTTAAGGGATTGCATCATACCTGTGAACGTGAAGAATTATTCATCAATATGCATCATAATCCATCTTCAAAGATATATCTTTCAGTCACTGAGGCTTAAATCCATGACTAATATGTGAGACTACCACCTCATAGTCATAAACAGGGAACAACTAGTTAAGATGATGTTTCATTTCAACTAAAGCGGACAAAGCAAATAACAATCAAACACTCAAGCTGATTGTCCACTTGAAAAATAAGCAAATAAGCAGATAAGCGCTCAATTAAGCAATCCAACATACCCTTTAAAAAACCTTTCATGGGTGATATACATCACACAGCATCATCTTTCATTTATGCACATGATAAATGGCAAAACATAAACATACATTTTGAGTGGCCAATAAAATTTAAAGCCTCATTTTGACTCCCAACAATAACAGTATACATCATTATCTATATAAAAACGGTGAGATGATTCAATGTAACTTTAATGTCAGGACAAAGATCTTGTTGGTGTGTATTCGCCCAGCAGCAGGGTTAGATAATCAACTTCAGCAGAAACAACAATAGTCAAGATAATAAATACCACTTGGTGGTTACCGGATATCACTTGAATCGTGTGATCACTTTCCAAAGTAAACTATTCGACCCTAATGCCCGGGTTACACGAATATCTACTGGGATAAGACCAAATGCGATTATGGAATTAGGCACAATTCTATAACCCTTGCGCTAATAAGTTTTAATGGTTTTCGCCTCTTTCATGCATAATCGATCTCCTATTTATAGGAGTTTACTCTAAGCTAATCAAATGGAATTATGAGTATTAATCGCCCATTAATAGCCTCATAATTATCCCCATTATAGCCGTTAGTGGTTACATGACCAATTAAACGTGGTCATTAAGCGCTTGAAACCGCCACTTGAATAGGTCAAAACCGCTACAAGCAAGACTTTCATCAAGATTTCATAGTGCTATCGGTGGATACACCGCTCGATGGAATCCACAAGCTTCATGGAATCCACAAGTTTCGGTGGAAACATAAGCTTCAGTGAAACATCGCCTATCGCTGGAAACACCGCCATCGATTGAAACCACAAGCAAGATTTTCCACAAGCGGTACTTTCCACTAGCACTACCAATACAAACCACTACAAGAGTCGTGGTGTTCATGGACCTTATGGGTGTACACTCTGCACCTCCTAACCCATTACAAGGTGTGAACTAATCCCACAAGTGCACTAAATTTTCCAACAATCATCCCCAAATTTAGTTCACTTCCTTTGCATGAAAAATAAACATCAAGCAAAACATGTGCATAAACGAAAATATCCCGAGGATTGAATTTCCATCTTAGTAAATTACACGCTCAAATATTCGAGAATCGTGGTGTTCTAAGAATTGAACCTTCAACCCATTTGAATACCAAGATAAAATACACACAAGTTTTCAAACACTTAAAAGATCCCGACACTATACAAGCCATGTGTCCATATCTAAATTCATAAATGTTGTAAAAGCTAAAAGTCCAAAGCTTCTCAAGCGGCAAAACTTCAACATTTACATAGGTGGTTCCTCTTTAGTCATGCTCCCGCCAAGCACTTTTTCAAAGAAAATTAACCATTGAGAAGTAAAGACTTCATCCTCCTTTCAAAGCAGTTTCGAGCACAACCTTGGGATGTAAATAAAATATGTGCTCCATCCATCGAATGTTCGACTTTCCACATTGAACTCGGCTCCCAAGTTTCCTTAGGAGGAGTGGGTGTCCTAGCATTCGGTGACTAAGTTGGACTTAAACCCATCCCTTTAGCGACTTTATAACCAAATCTCTAGCCAAACCCTTCGTCAAGTGATCGGCTAAGTTCGCTGAGATCTCACAAACTCTATAGATACCACCCCATTCATGATAAGCTCACGAATCATGCTATGCCCGACACCTAAGTGTCTAGACTTACCATTGTACATCCGGGCCGTAAGCCTTAGCCAATGTAGCCGCACTATCACACCGGATAGAAATAGGTGCTATAGGTTTAGGCCACAATGAAATCTCAAGAAGCAAGTTTTCAACCATTCGACTTCTTTACCAAGAATGCTAGAGCCACAAATTGATTCCATTGTTGAACCGGTGATGCAAGTTTGTTTCTTGGATGCCCAAGAAATTGCACCTCCACCAAGTAGGAATACCCAACCACCGGTAGACAAATTATCTTCTGTTATCGATCCAACTAGCATCGATGTAACCTTCCAACACCGATGGGTAACCAAGATATGAGAGACTATAATCCATAGTTCTCTTCAAATACTTCAGCATCTTTGAAGCGCTTGCGTTGATGAGCACTAGGATTACTAGTATACCGCTCAATTTTCCCACTTCAAAACCAATATCGGGTCTTGTACAAGTCATGGGATACATCAAGCGACCAATTACCCTAGAATACTCAAGTTGAGATACGCTTTGCCATTATTAGGCATCGACTTCTCACAGTATCCATAGGTGTACTCACAGAGTACAATCAAAGTAATTGAATTTCCTCAAGACCTTCTCAATATAATGAGACCGAGAGATAGAAATTCTATTACTTTCATGTTTAATCCTTATACCAAGGATAACATCGCCTCCCCATG
Organism: Chrysanthemum lavandulifolium; assembly: GCA_022545495.1. Classification (NCBI taxonomy): domain Eukaryota; kingdom Viridiplantae; phylum Streptophyta; class Magnoliopsida; order Asterales; family Asteraceae; genus Chrysanthemum; species Chrysanthemum lavandulifolium. The sequence continues at coordinate 203,837,721 of CM040245.1, forward strand.
TCCTTCATGGAGACCCTTGATGACAAAAATTCATTTGTCAAGTCAACTCGATTTTGGTCGGTGCCAAAGATCAACATGTCATCAACATATAGACAAATGATGACTCCTTTACCGATTCATCAAATTTGCTATATACACATTTGTCGACTTGGTTAAGAACATAACCACTAGACAAAACCACTTCATCAAACTTTTGATGCCATTGCTTAGGTGCCCGATTTAGTCCATAAAGAGACTTAATCGGTTTACACACCTTGTTTTCATTGCCAGCATGATGAAGCCCCGAGGTTGGTTCATATAAACCTCCTCTTCCAATTCACCATTTAAGAAATCTGCTTTCACATCCATCCGATGAATAACCGGATTATGAATAGATGTCATAGCAATCGCTAGCCTTATGGTATTGATACGAGCCATGTGGGCATAAGTATCAAAATAGTCTATTCCCGACTTTTGTTTAAAGCCCCGAATGACTAGTCTAGCCTTGAACTTTTCAATAGTTCCATCTACCTTCATTTTCCTTTTGAAAATCCATTTGCAACCCGAGGTTTGCAACTGTGAGGTAGATCAACCAACACCCAAGTGTTTTTGCCCATGATGGAATCCATCTCATCATTGATTTCTTCTTTCCGTAAATCAATATTCGGGACTTCATTGCTTCTTCAAATGTCTTGGGATCATCCTCAATAATGAAGCAATAGGAGTATTGGTCCGAAACCTCATCCCTTGTTCCTTCAACTAAGTATAGTTGAAACTCAGTCCAAATGACTTTGGAGTCCTAACCCTTTGCTCTTCCCGAGCACGTGTTCGTGTCGTTGTACCACAACCTCATCAGGACCACTAATGGTTCATCATCGTGGACCTCGATACACCAAGTGTCATGAGTTCCATTAGGAATCCTATGACTTGGTCTAGGACCGATGAGAATCTATTCTCATCAAAATCGCATCCCTTGATTCAATTATTGAGTTAATCGAACATGTTCATTAGGTTCAATAACATAGAACCTAAAAGCCTTGGAATGCTCAAGATATCCAACAAAGATGCGATCAATGCCTCTTTCACCCAAAGTCTTTTGCTTTGGATCGTGGAGTCTTACAAATTTCTACAACCCCAAACCTTGAGATAATTCAGTTGGGTTTCCTTTTAGTCCGAGTTCATAAGGGGTAACCTTGTTCCTTTGTTGGGAACCCTATTTAATAAATAGCAAGTCGTTAACATAGCTTCACCCTAGAACCTCGACTCACTCCGAAAAGGACAACATGGAATTAACCATCTCCTTCAAAGACCTGCTTTTCCTTTCGTAAATACCATTTTGCCGAGGAGTATAAGGGCGCCGTTTCATGGATTATTCCAACAGATCGAAAGCACCGAGTATCCATGTACTCAACTCCCTATCGGTCCTTAATCTTTTGATCAAAGAACCAAGTTGTAATTCAACTGCTTTTAAACACTTTGAATTTATCTAATGCTTCATCCTTGGTATGTAACAGATAGACATAACAAAATCTAGAAGCATCATCAATAAATTTCACAAAGTACTTCTTATTTCCCAAAGAAAGAGTGGCATGCAAATCACATGTGTCATCGTGAATAAGCTCCAAGATCTTAGTCTCACGACTAACACCCGAAAGGGTTTCTTGGTTATCTTGGTCAACATGCAAGTTTTACACTTTTCGGTGTCCATGTCAAAAGCAGGATTAAACCATCCCTAGACATATCTTGCATTCTTTTATAATGTACATGGCCAAGTCTTGCATGCCATAGGCTAGAATCGATGTCGATGTGGTCACAAAAGTCGAATTAACATTGTCGAGAGAAATATTAAGCCCGAACATTTGATTACATAAATAACCAAAACCAATAAAAACACCATGCTTAGAAAGCACAAATTTATCGATTCAATAACTTGTTTCTATCCATGATTATTCAAAATACTACTTGAAACCAAGTTCTTCCCGATATCGTGAACATGAATAACATCAAACAAAGTTACAATCTTTCTTGAACTAAACCTAAGATCTACACAACCACGACCATGCACCAAGGTCGTTGACTCATTTCCCATGTGAAGAATAGAACCATCATTCGTTGACTCATAAGTCTTGAACCGCCTTCTATCTTTACACACATGAAGTGTTGCACGAGTCAACCCACCACGCAACATCATCATCCCGCACATAAAAGATTCGATACATATGTAACATAATAAACCGAAAAGACTTATTAAACATATTTCGACCTTTCAGTGAGTTGGTGAACCACCACTCCCCGAACCATTAGTGCTCGATCCATTGGCTTTACCACCAATTTTAACACCTTTGCGGTCCCTTTTAATGTGACCGGCCTTGCCACATTTCCAACAAGTAGGAGTTGCCTTCTTGTTAAGATCGCTTTGTGTTGTCATGATATTTGCGTTTGCCTTTGTTATCATTGTACCGTGGAGTTGTTATGCTCCACCATATTGACAACAGATGGTCCAAAGAAGATTGCTACTCTTTGGCTTGTCATTATCTTGCACCTTGAGAGATTCCTCAATGTGCGATGACCGCCTAACTCAACAAGAGTTAACTCCTCCTTCATATGTTTCAAGGTATGCTTGAAATCTTTCCATGAAGGAGGAGTTTATCAATAACACAAGAGACTTGAATAGCCTCATCCATGTGCATATTGTGTTGTGTAAACCTTCCAAGTATTCCAAAAGTTCATTGTATTGTTCCATAACCGGTCTTGAATCGGTCATTTTGTAATTTGTGAAATTACTAACAAGGAACTTCTTACTTGATGCATCCTCACCATATATTTGGCATCCAAGGAATCCTACAGTTCTTTGAAGATTCAAAGTTCGATAAATATCAAACAGAGCATCGACATACCATTGAGAATAAGACCTCTGCATATGTAGTCATCATTCTCCCATTTGCTCCTCCTCCGGATCCGCTCCACAATAGCATCATCCCATCATCGTGAATAGGTGTAGTAAGCACATACACCACACTCATGCTCGACAAGAAGAAGTGTATCTTCTTCGCCACCTCCTAAAGTCCACCCTTCAAACTTGTCCAATTTTAGCAAAGTTTGAAGCTATGTGTTTCATTGCAAAGCAGACCATTGATTATCACAAAATAGTTTACTTTGATTGTTGGTGTGTATTCGCCCAAAGAATAGGTTAGTTAATCAACTTCAGCAGAAACAACAATAGTCAAGAGAATAAATACCACTTGGTGGTTACCAGATATCACTTGAATCGTGTGATCACTTTCCAAAGTAAACTATTCGACCCTAATGCCCGGGTTACACGAATATCTACTGGGATAAGACCAAATGCGCTTATGGAATTAGGCACACTTCTATAACCCTTGCGCTAATAAGTGTTAATGGTTTTCCGTCTCTCTTCATGCATAATCGATCTCCTATTTATAGGAGTTTACTCTAAGCTAATCAAATGGAATTATGAGTATTAATCGCCCATTAATAGCCTCATAATTATCCCCATTATAGTCGTTAGTGGTTACATGACCAATTAAACGTGGTCATTAAGCGGTTGAAACCGCCAATTGAATAGGTCAAAACCGTTACAAGCAAGACTTTCATCAAGATTTCATAGTGCTATCGGTGGATACATCGCTTCGCTGGAATCCACAAGCTTCATGGAATCCACAAGTTTCGGTGGAAACATAAGCTTCATGGAAACACCGCCATCGCTGGAAACATCGCCATCGATGAAAACCACAAGCAGTACTTTCACTAGCACTACCAATACAAACCACTACAAGAGTCAGGGTATTCATGGACCTTATGAGTGTACACTCCGTACCTCCTAACCCATTACAAGGTGTGAACTAATCCCACAAGTGAACTAAATTTTCCAACAGATCTCACAATAATTTCGTTCCTTCTTATCTACTTAAGGCACAAATCCACCACTTAAAATATATATAGGACAAAATATCATAGCCTTGCAAAAGAGTGGAACCAAACTCGATGACTTAGGCCAAAACTCGAGTTCAGCTTGATACTTGATAGCTAGACATGATACAGGCTCAAGGTCGGGTTGAAAAGCTTGAATGTACATAATATCAGATAACCAAAACACTACCCTAAGCTAAAAAGGTGACTAAGTGAGTCTAACAATAAACGATTAAATCATTTGCAGACAGAACTATACAGAATAGACATACTTATATTACTAAATAAGTTTTGGAAAATTCGATAAAGCTCTAGTCAAGCCCTTATAAGCATGAGCTCAGCTCATTACATGTTCCAAGCTTGTGTTTATGCTTGAGGTTGACCTTTCTAACGGAACGAGTCGATCTCATGGGGGACTTTTCATCACCATTGCCTAATCCGAAGGTTTTGACAATTTAAACCCACATGCCTACTGAAAACCACTTTTGATAATTTTAATAGTGCATTACCTAATATAACCATTTTTTCTTAAATGCGTCTGGTTCTAAATTTTGTGTAATGGGTCTTGTTAAGTTTTAATAAAATCCAAGTGACTTTTAGTCCCGGGTCCGCCTCTGTTTTTAGCTCTAACTGGTTAGCAAACCCAATTTCACCTAGACTCACATAGTCACATTGACAAGTTTAACTAGAAAACCCATGCCTAAAATGATAATTCAAATGGTAAACACAAACATTATGTAAAAAAGTAAAATAGTAAAGGGATTAAGTCGCAGAATAGTAATGTACTTTTCAAAATGTCCCGTTTTGGTACGTCTACTTTTTTTAAGCTGTAGAATAACAATGTACTTTCATAAGTGTTTTAATTTGGTACGTGTACTTTTTTTAAGTTGTAGAATAGCAATGTACTTTTCATAAGTGTAAAATTGGAACACTTATGAAAAGTATATTGCTATTTTATAATTTAAAAAAAAGTACACGTACCAAAACGAGAAACTTTGAAAAGTACATTGATATATTACAACTTTAAAAAAAATACACTTACCAAAACGGGACACTTTGAAAAGTGCATAGTTATTCTACGACTTAATCCCGATAGTAAAAAAAGAGTTTACCTTTGTTACTTTGCTCAACCTACTAGAGCACTTGTTCTAGCAGCCTTTGTGGGGAAGAGAAGAGAGGCTATTATTAGGGTTTTGTTTCTCATTTTAAAGAATGAATGAAGATAAATAATACAAGTTTACCGGAAATGCCACTTCTTTTTTCTTCTGCTGAAGGTGGTCAGGTGGACAAAAATGGCAATGGTTTGACGCGGTTTAATATGACCATAGTGGGACTCGTGTTTGAATATTTATTTGGTTGTTCAAAAAATATTTAAAGAAATTGATGAGTGCCGCAAAATGTTTAAAAACCCGATTTTTTAATTGAATTCATCGAACTCTTGGTTCAACCCAGTTCAATTACTTTTTTGGCTAAAACCGCTGACTCAACCGTTTTCCGGTTCAGGTCAATTCGAGTTTCAAAATATTGCACATAATAAGATGTTAGTTGCTTGTAATGGTGCTCATGTGATTCTTGGTCAAAAGTAGTCATCGCCACAGGGTGATGAAGTCGATCTTGGTTGGCATGTTCGTAGCCATGAGGCCGAGAAATCACGACAATTTTTTTAATTCTGAAGAATGTTTAGTAGTGGTTAGCCACATTTAGTTGCTGGTTTTGCGGCGTTTTCTCTAATAAGTTACACATGTTACGAACTACTTTTTTCATGTTTTTCTTGAATTTTATAATTAGGATCTTACGGGAAAACATACAAAAGATTTCAAAAATACATATAAAAAAAAGTTGCAATACTCTTTAAAAAATTAAATTATCATAAATAAATTTTGGTTTTTCACATTTTATTAAAGAAGGTTTGAAAATGGTTACATTTTTATCTAAAAAGCTTGTGAAAACACCTAGATAGGCTAATTGTTTTGGTTGAAATGGTTTAAGTGAATCAGTATATGACAAAATATATATATATATATATATATATATATATATATATATATATATATATATATATATATATAGAAAAAATCGAAATCAAGACCTCTAGCATATTGGCCATTAAGCTCAACCATTTGGCTAGGATTTAATAAGGTGATATATTTTGCCTTTTCTTTTACTTAATAACATTCTTTCTAGATTCTTTTAAATAACGAAGACATTTTGCAATCGGGTTGTTTCGAATACCTTCGGCCTTATTGGTATCAACTTTAACCATCTGTCTTAAGGGTTTGTTTGTTAAATTTTTTTATTAAGTCATTTTTAATTAAGATATGACTTAGTGCAGACACCTTCAGTTTTATTGCTTAAGATTTTCAGTCATCTTTCTCTATTAAGTCACAAACAAACAGTTTTAATATGATTTAATGAATTCAGTTTTTTTCATATTAAATCAATTAAGTCACAAACAAACACCACCTAAGCCTTTTTTGTGTTAATCTTTTTCTTTTGTTGTATTTATTAAAAACTGTATTTTTTAAACCTTTAAAATACGACAACGTCCACTTCACCAAATGTATATATGTATAATGAACATTGACTATTGCAAAATTATTGAAAAGATATAATCTTGTGATGTAAAATGACTAACAATCTTTATTGCGAAAAGCCGAATACTCTCAAATTTGTTAACTGTGACTGCTGGTAATAAGGGGTATAACACGCTTAGAACAGCCTCCTCTTTGTTACTGTGACCCAGTGAAGATGCAACTTGGGGCTGAAAATGGAGGATTTGGTCATCCCCAAGACCGTCATGGAGGAGTCGTGTGGGTCAAATGTGAGTTCTTTAATTTTTTTTATCTAGTGTACATTTTGTGTAAAAGTGATGTATATTTATGTGGTGAAGTTGGTTATCTTATTATACTAAATTGGTGGTAAAGTTGGTTATGAAAAGAGAAAATGACGTGTCGCTGAGATGACGGTGGTGAAATTGGTTGTAATGACTCCTTATTACCACTAGCTTAACATTTTGTTATGAGAGATGATTTATATACTTTGGTTTTTGATTTGCACACACAACTATATAATCAGTTAAAACAGGTTATAAATTAAGTGTAACTGTCTAATAAAATAAAAAATAAAAAAGTGTGTAAAAAAAATTGAGGATATGCAAATCAATTTCCTTTTGTTGTATCCTTTTCATTATGCCAAAGGTGTAAATATCAAAACCTAAGAGTTGAGATCAATATAGATCTCATATTTATCATAGATCCAATAAATTAATCTTAGTCATTCATTTATTATCAAAATTAATAAATAAAAAAAATAACCATTTTTCACATTTTTTTAAAACATATATCTTGCAAACGATAAATGTTCAAACTATAAAAAAAATACACCATCGCGACGAGAATTAAATTATCTTTCTATAGATATGCACTTCTCTATATTTTCAACAAAGTTTTTTTTTCAAAAATTCCGTCCAGAAAAATCACATATGATTTGTAAAATCATATATGATTTTCAAAAATCACATGAGATTCGATTTTTACAAATCACATATGATTTTTACAAATCATATGTGATTTGCAAAAATCAGATGTGATTTATAAAAATCGAATCACATGTGATTTTCACAAATCACAAATGGTTTTTTTTTTGCCGAAATTTAAAAAAAATGTTAATAATATATAGAAATGCATATCTATTGAAAAATAATTTAGTTCTCGTTGCGATGGATTGTTTTTTTTTCTCGTAACGATTAACGGTTTGCGAAATATTTAATTTTTAAAAAGGGTGAAAGTTTTTTTTTTTTTTTTTTTTTTAAGTAAATAACTATAATTAGTTTATTGGATCTATGGTAAATTTAAGATCTATATTATACTTTTACGTGTTAAAGTTAATTTTGACACATAATTAAGTGAAATTTATAATTTTCACAAACTCAAATTATTTTCTTCTTTGGCGGGAGTCACTATATATTGTATATCTAACATTAATAATTTTGGTCTTTTGTCATACGCTTACCTTTCAAAATAAGTATTCACACTTTTATTTATACATTTTCAAAATAAATGTTCATTTTACATTTATCAAATCACACTTTAATAAAAAGATGTTATTTTATTAGTGAAAGAGTGTAGTTAGAGAAAAAAATTCAAATTTGTTCATTTTGAAAACGGACACTTATTGTAAAACGGAGAGTAATATCTTTTACATTCAATAAGTTGTCGTATTTATTGTTAGAAAAAACTATTTAGTAAAAAGATTCAATTATGACTGTACTATTCCAGTAAAGTATTTTTGTATGTTTTTTTGGTCAAAAATTGTTACCAGAGTATTATGAATGATTTACACAAATTCGAACATCGTTTTCACAAGAATTTATTTTCACCTTAAGAGTACTAATTTGATTATTTCTAAACACAAGCACGAGCATAAATGTAAGCAACCCCAAATCATCCCTAATTGTTTATCATTATTTATAGGGTAAAAGTCAAAAGTATTCTACTCAAAACTCATTATGTTTTCTCTGCTAAAAAAACTCACTATACACCACCTTTAAGGTTAACTTGGTCATTTCATCATACTTCATCTTCTACATCTTTAAATCCGACCAAACACTATTGATTCCGGTTAAGAAACCCAGATTTCAGCCAACAACGGTTATTAAAAAACTCCACTCATGTATCTTCTCAACACCAACACCAACACCAACACCAACACCGTGACGAAGCCAGAAATTTAGTTACGGGTGGGCCAAATAACAAATTAGCATCTACAAAGTAATATCGTTAAAGAATAGTTTTATTATAAATCGTATTTAGATAAGAGGTTAGGTATTGTTAAGAAAAAAAATAAAGGTATTGTTAAAAAGATGCAAAAGTAGTTGTACATTTGGTCGGCCAAGAGTAGTTATATGCAAAGTGACTGGTTTGTTATTAAAGTACAAATATTAATACATGTTTAAATGTATTATGTGTAACCTTTACGGCTATATTTAGCTTTTTTTTTTAAATAAATAAATAAACTATCAGTCAAAGTCTTTAAAGAAAATAATGAACAAACTCCGATATATAAAACATGTTTAAAGGTTAAATCATGAATAAACTACAAATTTTAATGGTGAACAATACATAATACAATGTATTTTAAGTTTAAATCTATAAAGCAAAAATAAATGGAAGGTAAATTAACTAATCTACTTGAAAAAGGCTATAGAATGCATGAAATACAAATGTTAAAGGGTGGGCCAAATAATTTTGAAGTTAAAGGGTGAGCCAAATAATTTTGAAGTATCATTATAATATAAATTTAAGAAGAGTAAATTACACCGTTCGTCCTTGTGGTTTGCGTTGACCGCAGTGAGTCATTCTTCGACCAAAAAGTTCAGACCGTCCGTCCCTTAAGTTAAACGCATGCATCGTTTGTCTCTCCGTCTAACTGGGCCCACCAATTTCCACTAACTCTTTAACTCTCGTTAAGTTGTTTTCCTTTGAGGGGCATACCCGTCATTTCCCATTCTTTATCATCAACACTACTTTTCAATACTCTTTTTTCTTTCTCTGATTCATCTTTTACATTCTTTATCATCAACAATACTTCTCAATTTTCCAGGCACCTTTCCAAACCCACCATCACTCTTTTCCGGTCACCTCTACCAAAACTAAAATGAGACAATACAAAATCATAGATTTATACACAAAAATCCACATCAGTCAACACAAACATAGAACACATTAAAAATTCCAACCAATTTAACATACAAACAAATAATTCCCAGGCAACTACGAACTAAAAATCACAAACCCGTTCCATTATTCATTAAAAACATATAAAGAAGATAGAATTTCGTCAAGCACACCCTCTAATTCTTAACCCTTTCTTTCTCTTTCTTTCTCTCATTCTCCCTATATACCTTTTTAGTTTACCCACTGCCGCCGGCCATCGACTATTGCAAACACTGCCCAATACCACCACGTCAGATCTAGTTTATGTGTTTGTTTTGACTGGTGGGAGTGTTTTTTATTTTGAGTATTTGATATGGCGTGTGTGTTTTATTTTATCAAACCATCTATCCATTCTTATCAACAAGTACTCAACCATCATCTTGTTACCATCACAACAACCCCAATCCGCAGCCACACCACTCAGATCCGCCGCAGTTGCTACCACTACCTCAACCCACCTCCGCCTCTGCCACCAGCACTACTCAAGCAATTAACCAATGATAAACAATAAATCCTCAAAATATAACTAAATCGCACCTCTCATGAAGACGAAACACCAGATCTAACGAGCGCCATCACCACCACCACCAAAATATATCCAACAACCACCATCAAATCAGTCGATACTCGCCCCCACCCCGGCAAAACAACCACCACATTTGTTCAAACAACCATTACCTCCGGTCAAACTGCTGTCACTTCGGTCGGAAACCCAGGTATAACAAAAGAAGAAAAGAAAAAAAAACTGCTGTCACTTCCGGTCAAACCACCACAGCCACTGAAACTTCCGGCTGTTTTAAACCCACGAGCGCCGCCACCTCACGTCAACCCACCATAGCTGCCGCACCTTTCGTGGTCCAAAGCGTACTTTTTGGTCTAGATCTTGTTCGAGTTTTCAAACTGTGTTAGGTTTAGTTTTAAAGATATATGTTTGTTGAAGCAATGGAAAGAAAAGATGAAGACAAGAATTTAATTTTTTGAAAAAAAGATAGGAATTTGATGGAATGAGGAATGAGATCGAGACTAATGAAAGAAAATAAGTCTTTTTATAAAGTGGTGGTGAGGATAGACAGTTGATACACAAATGGGAAATGACGGATATACCCCTTTAAAAACCTTAGTTAACGGACGTTAGTGGGAGTTGGTGGGCCCAGTTGGATGGAGTGACGAACGGTGCATAACGTTTCACACTTAAGGACGGACGGTGCAACTTTTTTGGTCAAAGGACGAAACCCTGCGGTCAACGCAAACCACAAGGACGAACGGTGTAATTTACTCATTTAAGAAATACATAAGCTTTTGTTCAAAACCTCCGTCACTCACAGTCATTGTTTCCTTTTCTTATTTATACTACAATGTAGTGTCTTACATTTTGATTTACATGCAGATTAGATGAAAATGATAACTTTTTTGGTCATATTTAGTTAAACAATGAGCTCATCAATCTTAAGCAACTAGAGAATATGGTTACGAAAGTTGCATGCTAGTGTATAAGTCAATCATGACTAACATCTTTTGTTCAAACAGGCTAGAAACATAACAAAAATGAAACAGTAATCTATGTTGGTTGAAATACAAGGAGGTGGAAATGGGATACAAATGCTGACTCTTAACCTCTCGGTCCGTAGATATCTTGGTAAAGAGACTGAAACGCCTTTGGAATCTCATCACTTTGGGTCGGGTCATAGTATTTGGACCCAACCCGTGGTGGATGGAACGAGGTACAAGATATCTGTGGAAACTGAAATTCATCCACCCCATTGGCACAGTTACCATAGTCATAGTTCCATGCCATCCTTAGCTGTTTCTGCTCCTGCTCATAAAGGTAACGCTGCCTCTCAATGTCCCAGATTATGGCGTGAGCCCGGATCTCTGCCAGTTTCTCTCTTTCTTCTGCTCGTTTCTCTTGTTCTTGCTCACGAAGCTCCCTTTCTTGTTCACGACGTTCTGCCTCTAACGCCTGTTGTTCCATCTGCTTTTGCATGTTGCTAACAATTGACATCATTTCATCGAGCTGTTTTTTAGACTGAGATAATTGCTTCTTTATAAGGTCTTCGGGGTTGTTTGTCATGTCAGCATGTGGATTGGGTATGGGCATCGGATCAGGCGGAGATTGAGGTGGAGCGTCTACTTCTATTGCTTTCTTCAGAAACGTGACTCGTTGCTTCAACACCCGATCATATATTATGTATCTTGTTGGGGATTCTGAGAAGTCGAGATCCCTAAAGGAACTTCTTGTTATTTGGCGATGAGAAAGGTCCACCACCTCAACGTGTTCATTTTCCAACACTGCTCCCAATCGATTGAGTATCTCAGAAATGTAATATCCATGGGGAATGGTTTGCTGGTTTTTGTCCTCATACATACCCCATATATCATCAATCATTAAATGTGCAAAGCTATATAAGTAATCACCTGTGTATAACGCGTGAAGAAGATAGATCTCACGGGCCAAAACATGATTCGGGTATTCAAGACGAGGGTGAAAAGTCCACAGCCCAATTCCCCACAAAATTTTAACCAATGGGGTCAGATTCAAAACTGAAATGGCAAAATGTTTTGCAGCATCATCCAGCTCACGACCAAAAACCGTTTTGCAGGCTTCAAGCCATCTTATTTTGTTTTCATCCGTGATAGTTTGTAAATCCGCTTGGTTAAAACGAGCATATGGCCAATCCGTGCGTGTGTCGACTTTGAGAAGATCACGAACGATTGCAGGTGTGATGGTATAGGATTTTCCATCAACTATGCCAGTCAATTCATCCCCGTTTCTTGATAGTGATGCAGTCCACTGAATGACAACCCGTCTATAAATTTTGTCACAGTTGAAATCAAGCAATTGTTCCCAGCCCATTTTTGAAAAACGTTCTCTGATCGTATAACCATCGAATTCAGTTGGATGCACTGATTTGGCTATGACGATACTTTTGAGTTTTTTTAAGAACAAGTCCTTACGTTGTTCGGGAGGGTGTTGGGACAATGTTAATCCAGGAATGCATTTCAACGCCTCATTATGACCCCGAAATTGTGCCATATCTGTGACCACCAAAAACTTTTCATATCAAGTTCAATACACATCATTTATATCTACTTTCAAAGTGTGAGATGGTTCAATGTTAAACAATGTGCGTCATGGATAAAAATTCACAGTCAGATCCACCACCACCAACAACAACATATCTAATCCCGTTGGGGCGGGGTATGGGGGAGGTAGAATGTAGGCAGATACTACCCCTACCCCAGTATAATCCCGAAAGACGAAAGTAGAGGGAGACAATTCAGGCAGATCCAGTTTCATCTTAATATTTCTAAACAGAAATTCATGACTTAAGATTTATTATGTGACATCCAGCTCGTGCACAAACTCATGAACACACCAAAATTAAACATAATCATATTATGACCTATCTTTACCCAAGTCTGCAAGAAACAGATTTAAGCTTAGCTACGACTCAGATGGCTAGTCTGCTCGACAAGCCTTGAGGATGCAGGCTCGAGTTCTGCACAAAGAGGATTTTGAATCGGCTCTATACTTATCTAAACTATATTCGATTTTCGGATATTTATAAAAGTTACACTCCATAACCAATATTATCTCAAATCAATATCAAATTCACAACAGAACTTTACATAAGTTAGAAACCAATTCTAAGAGCGTGTTTGGGATAGTGTTTTGCAGCAGATTATACTGTATGATTATTTCCTTCAAAAATACAGATAATAAGAAAACAGTGTTCACCAATATTTGAATAAAAGTGATTATCTGCACGTTTGCTGAGAGACAAAACGCAGATTTGCAAAAGCATAATGTATTTTCAAAACCCAATCCCAAACACCCCTTAAAGTACTAAATTCCAACAAGAGCTTCATTTGCAAATTCAACTATAAGAGAGAGATACATTTTACATACTCCGTAAGACTTATCTGTTATATATTTCGAGGTTATTTTGTTTCTCAATAAGTCAAACTAATTATCACATAGGGTATGTTTTGCGAAAATAAGCATTACATTTTAGTTGTAATTAAATTATGATGTGTAAAATGACGTAAAATTAGCGTTAGGATTTTAACACGCTAATTTATCAAAAACGCTAAATGTTAAACACTAACCGCTCTTAAGTACTGCAGAATGCTTCGCGCCAAATATAACACCACAAATTTATCAATTATGTAACATACAGGACAGGACTTAACCCATAATCATTTGGTTGGATACTATTATTATCACCAGACATTGGGTACCAACAGTTAAACAAATATTATAACGGGTAATATATGATGATATAAGACAAAAGAAGTGCTTACCTTGTTACTCTCTGGTCAAAAGATTCCTAAGGGTTTTGTTGCCATTTTTATAACTAACCCAAAAGTTTTTGAACAAGTATAGGGACGTGACTATGCAGAATTACTAGAAATGTCACCTCCACTACACACACGTTAAGAGAAGGGTTTTTAAAACAACTTATTAGCCTTTTAGATTTTATTTGTATAGAAAAAAAATGCTCATTTGAGATTTTTATTTATTTATTTATTATTATTATTATTTTTTTTTTTTTTGCAATTTACATTTACTACTACGTAATAAACAAGGTTGTAAAATCACTAGCCGGGTACCGCCTAATGATTAATTAGATTGGATCTTTTATATATAAAATTAAAGTTTATCAAATTACTCCGTATAAATATAATAAAAACGAAATGTTTTAAAATAATTTAAGATTCAAAGTTTAAAAGGTTCAATTAATTTATAGAAAACAATTTTCAAATTCAATTAGTGTCATTAACATTCAATTAGCGAAATCAATTTTACACCACAAAGACGATTGGTGTAAATTTTTAGAGCCACAGAGACTTTTTATGTAACTGACACAAGGATGATAAGTGTAAGTTTTTAGAGTCACAAAGACGAATTATGCGAATAACTTTTACAGTAATTAGTTTATGCCACGTCAGAATGATGTCTATAATTGTTGGCGATGTCACCCCTAGCTTAGTAAATGTCAAGAACCTAACTCCCGGCTTATAAGCCAAAACCGCTAAGACAAAGATGAAATCTCCTGATAAGGCACACTAGCCCGCTTAGACCAAGCATATATGCAATCATGTACCGGAGGGTTAAATATAACCTCCGTCATAATCTGACACCGACATCATCATGTATAAAAGGAAAGGAATCTTGGTCGAACCATCGACCCTTTCCAGCGGAATCTAAACAGAGTAAAGTCGACTCCCGCCCAAAAGAGTCACTATCGCCCACGCGACCTCCGGGTGAGGACAAAGCTCTGATCTATAAAAGGAACCAAGCAACAAAGATTCGAGGTCAATTCATTCTCACCCATTTTCATAGTATTTTACTCGACATATATATATACTCATTCTCACGGAGTCGGGTCTAGGATAAAACCACAGGCGAGGCTAACGCGTGTTGTCTTTGTGTTTACAGATCCGAAGGTATCTAATCCGGAGGGCTTGACCGAAGGACTACCGAAGGATTAGATTGTTAGGGTAATTACAACTTTTTACCTCAACAAATTGGCGCCATCCGTGGGACCGCTATTCTTACTACCAACACTAGAAAATGGCAGGTCCCACCACCGAAACACCCCCAGGTACCTCCACGGAAACACCGTCCGGAGGCAACCCACCCAACTTGGAAGAACAAATACTTAATCACATATCATCACTAAAAGCCTTAATACAAAGAACATAACACCCAAGGAAAAAGCCCACTACAACCCATACGGATAAACTTTGAGATAAAGTCAAGGACCCACCCGAATAGAAGAGGAAAAGATCCGAAAGGAAGCGGTAGTGGAAGATCCGCACAAACCATACAAAGATGCCCCTGCATCCCCATTCACGCGACGGATAGTAGAATTCACGACCAAGACACGAGCGCCTAAGAACATAAAACTCTACAACGGATCTTCGACCCGGATGACCACGTTACTCGCTTCTCCGGCACCAATCACGGCGGTGGCCAATGCCGGTATGGGCCGGATGTTCCAACAAACTTTGACGGTCCCAAGCGGGTGGTTCGAGCGACACCCAACCGGCAGATTGACACCGGGAGGAGCTCGGAGAGAACTTCCTAGAGAGGTTCAAGGCCGTAAGAAAGTGTCTAAAAGACCCGATGGAACTCACAAAGATCGTGCGGAGGGCTCATGAAACCTCGCTAGAGTTCAAGGAAAGATGGACCGACGAAGCTAGCTACATCCCCGGTGCCGTAAATAATGCAAATATCCTCATTCACCAACGGAAGCAAATGCCCGAATTGGTAAACGATTTCTGACGTAACTTCCAAAACAAATACTAAATGATGAAGAGGGTAGAAGATTTTGTACGTTCGGAAGAAGCCTACAACACCACGGAACTCCCTAAAGGAGAATGGAACCGCAAGTCATGTACAGGAAGTCAACCAAATCGAACCCCCCGAACGGCAAACCTCCCCGACAAACGAAGAGGAGACAGAAGAATGGAGCAAAAATCCCGAGGCCAGTACAATCCCTACTACCCGACAAGGACGGATAACTACAGAAGCGACCACAGAGGTGATTACCGGAGGAACCATTACAGGAACGATACCCGACCCGTGGATCTGAACCTTCTCTCAAAAGCCCCTAAAGAAATTCTGGCGACGGAGCTTCAACTAAACCTGCCACCACCCCCACCTCTGAGAGGAGCACCAAGGAGAGAAAATTTAGACAAGTTCTGTGACTATCACGGGGAGAAGGGCCACCTCACCAATGACTGCTACCAACTCAAGGAACACCTTAGAAAAGCTTTGGAAACAGGCAAATTGGATCATTTGTTGAAAGAAGTGAGGCAAAGGGGAAGAAACCCACCCAGAGAAAATCAGCCGGGCATAGGAAGGGTGATAAATATGGTATACGGAGGAGGAATAGACAGAAAACGAAAGACCAACTGGCGAGAAGAAGACCGGATGAACGTTCCTATAGCTTTCCCTCCCATTCTACCGGGGGACGTTTCCGAAGAGCCATTGATAATCGAAGCAGATGTTGAAGGATACACTGTAAGGAGAGTTTATGTTGACCCAGGGGCAGCCGTAGAAGTAATGTACTGAACACCGCTTTCAAAACCTATGCCCGTAAATCAAAGGAAAGCTAAGAGAAACGAACACGCCTAGTAGGATTCTCAGGCGAGGCAATAAAGCCCCTCAGAAAATAGACCTAAACGTTTGCTTCGGAAACGATGGCCTATATCGCCGAGCCGTAATGACATTTGCAGTGATAAGATCCCCCTCTCCGTATAACATTATCCTTGGACGATCAGGCATTAGGGAATTAAGGGCGATCCCCTCCACTATCCACTCCATGATAAAATTCCCAACGCCAAGGGGGTGGCGACCTTAGTTACCAGATCAATAATCATCTCTGAATGTAGGAGGTTAGAAAAACACTTCATGGCAAAGGGGTCGGAAAGCAATGGTAGAGAAGGCCCTCCGGAAGAAGAAAGGTCTGGTGACAAAACAGAAGAAGTAATGATAAACCCCCAATTCCCAGAGCAAATGATCACCGTCGGAAGCAATTTTTCCAAAGAATGCAAGAGGCAATTGGTAGAACTGCTGAAAAACAACAAAGATATATTCGCGTGGCAACCAAGGACATGACAGGGTCCCCGTCGAGTCATAGAGCACAAACTAAATGTCAATGTGAATGATGCACCAATAGCATGTAAAAGAGAACCTTCTACCGAAAAGAACCAGGCAATCAACACCGAAGTAGAGGAATGGTCAAGGCGAGGAATAGTCCGGCAAAGGAAATATCCTACATGGATTTCCAATCCAGTTTTGGTAAAGAAGCCGGATGGATCATGGAGAATGTGCATGGATTTTAAGAGCATCAATGCTTCGTGCCCAAAGGATTACTACCCACTCCCGTAAATCGATCGGAAAATAGAGTCTCAGAATGGGTTACAAGTACAAATGTTTTCTCGATGCATACAAAGGGTACCACCAAGTCCGGATGGCCAAGGAGGACGCAAGAGAAAACAATTTTCACACGTAACATGGGACCTTTGCTACACCAAAATGCCTTTCGATCTAAGGAATGCCGGGCGATATACCAAAGACTGGTGGACTCGAGTTTTAAGGAACAAATTGGCGTGAATTTGGAAGTGTACGTCGACGATATGGTGATCAAAAGGTATGAAGTAGAGTTGTTGGCGGACATGGTCAAACGTTCGACAACCTTCAAGGATCAACATGAAGCTCAACCCTAAAAAGTGCTCTTTTGAGTGGAAGAAGGAAAATTCCTCGGTTATGTAGTAACATCCGGGGATAAGAGCCAACCCAAGAAAACAAAGGCGATAGCCGACATGCAATCGCCGTAACACTTAAGGAAATGCGAGCCTCGGAAGTCGCAAATTATGAACAAATTCTCGTCCCGATCGGTTGAAAAGCGCTGTCTTCTTCAACACTTTAAAAATGTCACGAAGACAACCAAAAGGAGTACCGTGGAGCGAGGAGGCGTAAGAGGCGCCCGAAGATGAAGAGTGTAATTTTAGAGCTACCCAATCTAATGTACAATTGGTGGCGGGAGAAGATCTTTTCAGATATCTAGCGGCAACCAAGAAGCCATAAGTGCCGTGCTAATGGTAGAAAGAAAGGCAGCGGATGCCGTGCACTATGTCGCCAGTAACACCCACGATGCCGAGCGAAACTATGCTCCCTCGAAAAATTGGCTTTGGCACTACGACACTGCTCTAGAAGACTCCGGAGGTATTTTGAAGCACATCACATCAAGGTGATCACAGACCAACCCATCCGTGACGTGTTAAGCAAGCCTGAATCTTCGGGGAAGCTGATGAAATATGCAGTAGAACTGGGAGCATACAAGATTACTTACATCCCCAGAAATGCCGTCAAGGGCCAGGTCCTGGCAGATTTTATAAACGAGATATCGGTCAGCAAAGTAGGGAGAAAAGCAAAGAAGTATGCAACGTCTCTACAAAAGAGGAGGAATGGACACTGTTTACGGACGGAGCGTCTAACAAAAAAGGCTCCGGAGCAGGTTTGGTGCTGATAAGTCCTGACCAAACAGAGTACACGTATGCCCTTCGGCTTAACTTCCCCAGCACAAATAACGAGGCAGAATACGAGGCATTGCTGGGCGGACTAAGGATAGCAAAGGACATGAAGATCCAAGTGCTAAGTGCTAAGGTAGACTCCAACCTAGTGTCAAGCCAAATCAACGGAGAGTTTACCACCTACAAGGAAAGCATGACCAAATATTTGGCTAAGGCAAAGGAATATATCGGATGTTTCAGGCAGTTCAGAATACAAAACATTCCCAGAGCGCAGAATCAAAAGGCCGATGTGCTGAGCAAACTAGCATCTGTTACATTCGATCACTTGACAAAGGAAATACTCGTCAGTATTGGAAACACCATCGATCAAGAGAAGGTCATAGGAGCAATAGTGGAAGAAGAGGAAGAAAATCGGATGTCTCCCATCGTCCGGTGCATTACCAAGGAAAATGGCCGAGCGATTTAAAACGAAGCAAGAACCTTGCGGATGAAGATACCTCATTACATCATGGAAGACGGGCACTGCTCAAGAAGTCATATTTAGGTCCAATGATGAGGTGTGCGGGTCCACCGCAGCCAATTACGTAATCGTGGAGGTGCACGGCGGGCATGTGACATGCACTCGCCCAAGATCCGTGGTGGCTAAGCCGATCGACAGGGTACCATGGCCGACAATGCATGTGGATGCCCGGAGGTCATTCAAAATGCGAATCTTGCCAAATACACTCCCGGTTCCCAAACCGTCAAGACTCTCATGACTTCTATCATGTCACCTGGCCTTTCTTCCAATGGGGAATTGATGTATTGGGCCCCTCCTCAAGCACCCGGAAAGTCAAGTATGTCATCGCGCCATCGACTACTTTACAAAGTGGCCGGAAGCCAAACCTCTAGCAAAACCATGCAAAGAAGTCATAAAATTCGTGGAATAACATAGTGTGTCGCTTCTACCGCCACACATAATTGTAATGTATAATGGTAGCAACTTCATCCATGACCCTTCAAACGTTGGTGTGAAAAACTAAACATCAAAGAGATAAACACTGCCGTGGCACACCCCCAAGCTAATGGTCTGGTAGAACGAGCAAACAAAAGTTTAATGCATGGCTTCAAGACAAGGCTGGGCAAAAGTAGATCCGGATGGGTCGATGAACTACCGAACGTTTTGTGGGCTCATCGCACATCCTTAAAAACTAGAAACGGTGAAACACCGTTCAGTTTGACATACGGAAGTGAAGCTGTGATCCCCGTGGAAATTGGCATGCATACCTTCCGAACAATGATGATGACCGAAGAGGGAAACGAAGAGGAGAGGCGCTTAAACCCGGATCTCTTAGAAGAAAGAAGAGACTCAAGACTGCTGAAGAGGCTGTACAAAAGAAGATGGAGCAGATACAATCAATGGTCAAAGGCGAAAAACTCGAGTAGGAGACTTCGCCTACAGTGAAAAATGAAGCCAGCAGACAAGAAAACCTAGGAAGTTGGGACCCAACCGAGGGCCCATACCAAATAACTGAGGCATACGGCAATGGCTCCTACAAGTTACAGACAAATGAAGGAAAAGAGGTCCCCAGACTTGGAACGCGTGAACCTAAGAAAATGCTTCTTGTAGGATAAGAGAAAGCTCAGAACCATTAAGCCCTCAGAGGCAATATGTTTAAACAAGTTATTAATGAAAATCATAGCTCCCGTATTTTGAGGGCAATTTTCCGTATGAATGGTTTCGAACATAATTAGTAATGATCCCCCGACAGCTCGCGACCGGGAAAAATGGTCAAGTTCAAAGATGGTTTATATCCAAAAGGATTGCCATAAATGCCGAACGGTTTATACCCAAAAGGGTTGCCAGCGACAAAAGATGGTTTATATCCAAAAGGATTGCCATAAATGCCGAATGCTTTATACCCAAAAGGGTTGCCCAGTGACAAAAAGATGGTTTATATCCAAAAGGATTGCCATAAATGCCGAACGGTTTATACCCAAAAAGGGTTGCCAGCGACAAAAAGATGGTTTATATCCAAAAAGGATTGCCATAAAATGCCGAATGGTTTATACCCAAAAAGGGTTGCCCAGGCGACAAAAAGATGGTTTATATCCAAAAAGGATTGCCATAATATGCCGAACGGTTTATACCCCAAAAGGGTTGCCCAGGCGACAGAAAGATGGTTTATATCCAAAAAAGGATTGCCGAAGTAAACACAAAATAGTTCATGTTTGAAGACAGAAGGGCAAATAAAATACAGAGATATAAAAAGAGGAGCGACTAACGATTTCATTCGACAAACAGGGATTCCCCAAACAAGTTCATTCAAGGTTACAAAATAACATATCATTACAAAATAACATCGTTCGGCAATATCGCCACCACAAAGGAGTTATCCAAAAATAAAAACATAATGATAACAAACTTCAGTTGGGAGGAGCGCTGGTCCCCTCGTCCTTATTCTTATTCTCGACGTCTTCTTCAACGGCATGATCCGGGGCTGGGTCGGGCATCAAGGCCGAGACAAAATTAAAAGGACGATGGCAAGCATTTCGAACCTTGGCAACGTAAGGATACTCCTTGACAAAGAGTTCATAGTACATAGCCAAGTACTTAGCAGGAGCATCAATATCCAAATCCTCAGTATCAGCCAAAATCTTCTGCACTTTCTCCTCCGAACGACCAATGGACACACCGTCCAACCACCCTGCCATACCACTCAAACTGAAAGGAACAGCCAACGAAGCCTTATATTCGTGGCTACCATGAAGACGAGCAACAAACGCCGGGATGAAATCCCTAACAAGATTCGCCCGTTCGATCTCTAGGTTCCCCGCGGCTATGGCCGCTTCTTGGCGTTGTTTCAGAAGAGCGGCATTCTCTTCCTCTTCATTCTTAAGAGCCCCCTTCGTCTCCATTAGCTCTTTCTCCAAACTTGATATTTTTTCACTCTGAGCAAGGGACAATTTTAACCATTCGGTTTTTTCACCCTCCAGCGTGCGAACCTGTTTTTTCAAACCCTCCTCCCGAGCAGATGTAACACCCCAACCCGACAAGGGTAGAAGTGTCACATTCTGGTGTCATATCAGAAC
Source organism: Chrysanthemum lavandulifolium (assembly GCA_022545495.1). Lineage (NCBI taxonomy): Eukaryota > Viridiplantae > Streptophyta > Magnoliopsida > Asterales > Asteraceae > Chrysanthemum > Chrysanthemum lavandulifolium. Next base: position 203,859,464 of record CM040245.1, read on the forward strand.
ATACAAACAAAATTTTATAAACGAAAGCCTTAAAGAATAAAGTACCAAGTCATATAGACGAATGACTTACAAGGAAAATACAAAATCCAATATGTCTAAAATAAAATGAAATCTCCAAACGATAGCCCAACAAAATAAATCAAAGTAATAATGTATCTAGGTTGGTCCACTCAAATAATCCACTCTCACCATGAAAGCCCATCTTCAAATCTAACACCGCCGCAGAAAAGAAATGCTACCGAGCTTAAAAAGCCCAAAGGAATGTATATAACAAAATGAAAGATAAATAAAAGCGTAAATACGAAATGAAGCAAAGGAAACGGATAACAAAGTCACAATAAATGAGAACAATGAATCAATGAGGATCCCGCAGAACACAATTATCTGATATCCAAGCACATATAACACGGAGAACGAAGCAAAGCAAAGCGCCAAAACAAGCATACAAGCACATACAAAACCGCATACAAGCATCAAACATAATCAAGCATAGCGTACGCCATATCCACACAACATATACAACATGAAATCAACTCAGAAAACATAAGACATACAAGCCAAACAGATATCACCGGAAAGCTAAGCAATTAAATAATAAGTGGGCATGGCAATTTATACAGTCAAGTAACTAGCTTAATAACATAATTAGTATCATAACAAAGTAGTACTAACAAAGAGTCAACACATGGCAATCACACGATATAAGCAGGAATACAGTATAAAGATATAATTAAATGAAGTAGGGACATAGCAGGGCAATTGAACAAGTTAACAAACCAGACATCATAAAGTTGAACCATTTACCCAATCAAACCGTAGCATAAACAGAAAAGCAAACATGGCAGGTCAACTACAAGCAGATAAGGACACCACGGATCGTCATAGTCCACAAGATTAATCGAACGAGTTACAAAAGATAAACAGATCAACAATCGATTTCACACGCATACTGTTACTGACAAATCAAAGGATCACATAACCGTAAGATAGCATAACACCGATGACAACAGTAAATCTTATATTGCATACATACATATCATACAGAGTAAACAGTAGTCACATAAACATGAATATCATAATCAAATCCAATAACATATAATAACCCAAGACGCGAATGGAATGGCGTAGGATAAGTCACATAAGGGTACAGGTAACGGGCAAATAATATGTAATATGGTGCGTTGGGGTAAACATAGGGTACAATATAAGTATATCAACAAAGGTAAGGGTTGTCAAAATATATCCCGAGCCAACAAGACAAGACAAATGATATCGAAGAGTGGCAATAGCACCCAAGAATCAATAGTAACCATCGATTCGGAGGGTGACCTCGAATACCGAGACAATAGAGGGAGACCTCAAGAACTGCTGGAGTAGCTAGCTCCCTGCATCGTGAGGGTGTATTGCACACACGCACCACATCACTAGAACAATATATATATCAAGAATAAGACAAAGATGCATCTAGGATGCATCCATACGCCGCGTAAATATTAGTGGCCATAACAATAACAAAGAAGCGCATAATCAATACAAAGATAGGACGTGTGGAGCATCACTCAACCACACTAGAGTCATGCCATTGGTGCATCAATGACACGGACATGGAACCCCATGACTAGTTACGATTTGGCTCGGGTATAAATCAAGGGTCAAACAAAGGTCCACAAAGTAGCAATATATCACCATAATAATCGAGGTTCAATATCGATGAGTCCACAATTCAAGGTTCATAGCAAGAGTCCAATATCAAAGGTTCAGTAACTGAGGTTCAATAACATAGGTTCAATAACAATAGTTCAATAACAGAAGTTCATATCAAACAGTTCACTTAGGAGATTCAATCAAAAGGAGCATAGCAAAGTTATAGGGAAGCCCTAATAAGAAGGCTCAGAGCAAAATATAACGGTTCAAAGCTAACATCGAAAGATGTAAACGAATCATGAGAAACCCCTACTGAAAAGGGATAGAATATCTGTACCTTATTCGGAGCAAATCACAATGAAAGTAAAATCAAGAAAGGAGGTCAATCCCGTCGTCCGGAACCTATATGAATTAAATAACGTTCTATAAGAATCAGATCACTTGTTTAAGACGGCTTTCCATTTTAGCAGTGTTTCGCTTTTAGTAATCTTTCTATTTTAGGAATCTTTCTATTTTACGCAGTTTCTATTTTAGTAACTTTCCATAATTAGTGTGTTCGTATTTAGCGATTTAGTCGTAAATTATATAATCAAAGTCAATTTAGGTTAAAGTAGTGAAAACAAGTGTTAACACACTTATGGTCATTTATGCCAAGTTTTACAAGTTTAGGGTTTAACACGTAAATATATTAAGTCCACTCATTTAACTCCATTAGTTATCATATAACAATTTGAACCTTCAAAATATATAAATTACAACATTACCTCATTTTAATACGTCATATTTATTTTGTACAATTTAACTCTAGTTAAAGATTACGAGTTCTATTTACGTTATAAATCACTTAGACTCGAGTAGTACGAGATTTACATGACCCTTGTGTGGTTTCTTTTTAATGTCAAAACCTTACCCACCCAAAACCAAACCATACGACCAACAATAAACCAAGCGAGACCATTTACTCATTTTTTTCTCTCCTAATCGACATACAATATATCGATGCATGTGTTCTCATTTCTCAATATCATTAACAAGGGATATGTAGATGACGTGTACAAGGAGAATCCAAAACAGCTTCATATTGAAAATTAAATGCCCTTTTTCATTTGACATGTATAACGTGATTTCATGTGTCCCTTTCTCTTGACAACAGTTAGCCATAATTTATAGGTTTATGTAACATGTTACGTATATATAAAACATGCGTATGGTATTCCATAGCCACGACTCCATATCAGAATACAAAGAGGAATTGCGAGGTGACGTTAATACCTTTGAAGCGTGCAAGAAAAGGAGGACGACAAGGTCAAACAAAGCAAGCCAAGCACCTTCGTGTGCTCTAAAATGCACGACCAGCAGTAGGAAACCATGACGAAAAGACGGGACGAGGTGCTGTTACCTTGTGGCGTGAACGAGAAACGAATGAACCAAGGGTTATAAGGCCTACGACAACAGCAACACAACCAGGAACCCATGGTAGAACACCACGTCCACATCCCCCTTTTGACCTGAAAACACCCACGACAGCAGCCTCCTTGGCTTAGAAAACCCGCGACCAAGAAACCACGCCTAGCTTCCTCCTCGTCTTAGCCCTCCATAACAGCAATACTAACCCCTTTCTTGATCACCTTGCTTTATTCGAATGGAAGAAAACAGCTCATGCCGTCACTTTAGATGTATTAGGGTTTGGAGTGTATTTTGAATATATGCATTGATAGGTAATAATGAGAGTTTAATGGGATTTCATGGGAATGGGGCGTTAGTTTGGCAGAAATTATGGGGTGGATTACTTTTGTTTTATTGACCAAATCATTTTACTATATTTATCAATATTTACTTAAGTTACCTTTTTTATTTATTTAAATGGCTAGAACATGGTCCAATGTCTTTATAATGTGTTATATTTATTTTGTGATCATAAATATAAGTTTTATTATCATTGTCTTGCGTAGTCATTTACAAATTTAAGTTTTTTAACGTATTCAACGAGGTTAACGTGTTTTACGTATTTCACTGATATTAACTTGAGGGTAAAATGGTCTTTTCACACGTTTATGATTTTTAGGGTTTTACAACTCTTCCCCTCTAAAAGATAATTTTCGTCCTCGAAAATTGAAGTCGCAGAGGTACAGAGACGCATCGCTTAAGCGCACGTAGCAATCCATAGTTTCATACAGTCATAATCGATCGGTTTCAAAGCGCATAAATCTTACACGTAATGAGATATCGGTGAGAGTCTCACAAAGAGGTACAAAATTCCAAACGAATATGAGGAGTGTCAAATAACGGATATAAGCCTTATTCCATTCACGTACTCAACCCTGTGCATTTCCCAACACGTCAGATGATTTCAATAAGTTCAAATTATATGATCTCGGTATTATCACGTTGATCAGCGTCATAATACTTGCATCACATAACAAGCCCTTATCGTCATCATATTTCGTCCCGGTCATGACAAATCACATAACCAATATCACGACCAAACATATCATATACATATACCAAGTAACATACCAAAGGTACTGTATTCATATACACAAGATATAACACATCAAACAACTTACCATACCACAAAGGAGAGAAACCACCAACTTGCATGAAACGGTTCCTCCCGACTCATTATCTGTCGGTCCAATGTAAAACCGAGATATACCGTATGCTAAACGATAAAACTTCACGATTCAAACCGAAGTTCGAAGCGAATCAAAGAAAAGTAATGCCGATCAAAACCACATAACAAAATATCAACCCGCCACAAACGTATGACAAACAAATCGGAGTAACACAAGTAGCGCCAAATCATATGAAGTAGATGAACCTTCTCACCACCGGTTGAATCTCGTCTCCGCTTTTGCATCTTTGGTTGGTCCGTCCGACTTCCTCCAAGAAGACGGCGGGTGTGGCTTCGCTTCACAAACCTCTCCAAAGACGAGTGGATCTGTAAAGAACGCAGTTCGGCACCATCGTCTTCGCTCTACGGTAGTCTCCATCTAACGATCGACAAACGGATATGCGAATACTAAATAATAAAATCAAATGTGAAGAAAAGAGGACCCAAACGGTGAAGATAAAAGATTATCAAGTCAAAACCGAATGACAATCAAAAGGAATCGAATATATCGTAATGTATGGAAGCCTAGTGTCTACCCAAATCCTCACAGGTCAATCCTAAGGTCAACAAGACGAAACCTTAGCTCTGATACCATAATTGTAACACCCCAACCCGACAAGGGTAGAAGTGTCACATTCTGGTGTCATATCAGAACATACAAACAAAATTTTATAAACGAAAGCCTTAAAGAATAAAGTACCAAGTCATATAGACGAATGACTTACAAGGAAAATACAAAATCCAATATGTCTAAAATAAAATGAAATCTCCAAACGATAGCCCAACAAAATAAATCAAAGTAATAATGTATCTAGGGTTGGTCCACTCAAATAATCCACTCTCAGCCCATGAAAGCCCATCTTCAAATCTAACACCGCCGCAGAAAAGAAATGCTACCGAGCTTAAAAGCCCAAAGGAATGGATATAACAAAATGAAAGATAAATAAAAGCGTAAATACGAAATGAAGCAAAGGAAACGGATAACAAAGTCACAGCGAAATGAGAACAATGAATCAATGAGGATCCTGCAGAACACAATTATACAGATATCCGAAGCACATATAACACGGAGAACGAAGCAAAGCAAAGCGTCAAAACAAGCATACAAGCACATACAAACCAGGCATACAAGTACTGAAACATAATCAAGCATAGCAGACGTCATATCCACACAACATATACAACATGAAATCAACTCAGGAAAACATAAGACATACAAGCCAAACAGATATCTACCGGAAAGCGGAAGCAATTAAATAATAAGTGGGCATGGCAATTTATACAGGTCAAGTAACTACAGTTAATAACATAATTAGTATCATAACAGCAGAAGTACTAACAGCAGTCAACACATGGCAATCACACGATATAAGCAGGAATACAGTATAAAGATATAATTAAATGAAGTAGGGACATAGCAGGGCAATTGAACAAGTTAACAAACCAGACATCATAAAGTTGAACCATTTACCCAATCAAACCGTAGCATAAACAGAAAAGCAAACATGGCAGGTCAACTACAAGCAGATAAGGACACCACGGATCGTCATAGTCCACAAGATTAATCGAACGAGTTACAAAAGATAAACAGATCAACAATCGATTTCACACAGACACGGTTACCAGACAAATCAAAGGATCACATAACCGTAAGATAGCATAACACCAGATGACAACAGGTAAATCTTATATTGCATACATACATATCATACAGAGTAAACAGTAGTCACATAAACATGAATATCATAATCAAATCCAATAACATATAATAACCCGGTACGTGAATGGAATGGCGTAAGGATAAGTCACATAAGTGTGGGGTAACAGGCGGTCAATCTGTAATATGGTGCGTTGGGGTAAACATAGGTACAATATAAGTATATCAACGAAGGTAAGGGTTGTCAAAATATATCCCGAGCCAACAAGACAAAGATGTTGATATCGTGAGTGGCAATAGCGACCCAAGAATCAATAGTAACCATCGATTCGGAGGGCGACCTCGAATACCGCATAATAGGAGGGAGACCTCAAGAACCAAATGGAGTAGCTAGCTCCCGCACCGTGAGGGGTGTTGCACACACGCACCACATCACTAGAACAATATATATATCGATAATAAAGACAAGATGGATCTAGGATGCATCCATACGCCCTGCGAAATATTAGTGGCCATAACAATAACAATTGAAGCGCGCATAATCAATACAAGATAGGGACGGTGTGGAGCATCACTCAACCACACTAGAGTCATGCCATTGGTGCATCAATGACACGGACATGGAACCCCATGACTAGTTCTGATTTGGCCTGCATAAATCAAGGGTCAAACAAAGGTCCACAGTAGCAATATATCGCCATAATAATCGAGGTTCAATATCAAGAGTCCACAATTCAAGGTTCATAGCAGAGTCCAATATCAAAGGTTCAAGATGTGAGGTTCAATAACATAGGTTCAATAACAATAGTTCAATAACAGAAGTTCATATCAAACAGTTCACTTAGGAGATTCAATCAAAGGAGCATAGCAAAGTTATAGGGAAGCCCTAATAAGAAGGCTCAGAGCAAAATATAACGGTTCAAAGCTAACATCGAAAGATGTAAACGAATCATGAGAAACCCCTACTGAAAAGGGATAGAATATCTGTACCTTATTCGGAGCAAATCACAATGAAAGTAAAATCAAGAAAGGAGGTCAATCCCGTCGTCCGGAACCTATATGAATTAAATAACGTTCTATAAGAATCAGATCACTTGTTTAAGACGGCTTTCCATTTTTAGCAGGTTTCCGCTTTTAGTAATCTTTCTATTTTAGGAATCTTTCTATTTTACGCAGGTTTCTATTTTTAGTAACTTTCCATAATTAGCAGGTTTCCGTATTTAGCAGATTTAGTCGTAAATTATATAATCAAAGTCAATTTAGGTTAAAGTAGTGAAAACAAGTGTTAACACACTTAAGGGTCATTTATGCCAAGTTTTACAAGTTTAGGGTTTAACACGTAAATATATTAAGTCCACTCATTTAACTCCATTAGTTATCATATAACAATTTCGAACCTTCAAAATATATAAATTACAACATTACCTCATTTTAATACGTCATATTTATTTTGTACAATTTAACTCTAGTTAAAGATTACGAGTTCTATTTACGTTATAAATCACTTAGACTCGAGTAGTACGAGATTTACATGACCCTTGTGTGGTTTCTTTTTAATGTCAAAACCTTACCCACCCAAAACCAAACCATACGACCAACAATAAACCAAGCGAGACCATTTACTCATTTTTTTCTCTCCTAATCGACATACAATATATCAGATGCACAGGTTCTCATTTCTCAATATCATTAACAAGGGATATGTAGATGACGTGTACAAGGAGAATCCAAAACAGCTTCATATTGAAAATTAAATGCCCTTTTTCATTTGACATGTATAACGTGATTTCATGTGTCCCTTTCTCTTGACAATGCTTAGCCATAATTTATAGGTTTATGTAACATGTTACGATATATAAAACATGCGATGGTATTCCATAGCCACGACTCCATATCGAATACAAAGAGGAATGCGAGGTGACGTTAATACCTTTGAAGCGCAAGAAAAGGAGGACGACAAGGTCAAACAAAGCAAGCCAAGCACCTTCGTGTGCTCTAAAATGCACGACCAGCAAAGAGGGAAACCATGACGAAAAGACGGACGAGGTGTCATACCTTGTGGCGTGAACGAGAAACGAATGAACCAAGGGTTATAAGGCCCACGACAACAAAGAACACAACCAGAACCCATGGTAGAACACCACGCCCACTGCCCTTTTCGACACGAAAACACCCACGGCACAGCCTCCTTGGCTTAGAAAACCGCGACCAAGAAACCACGCCTAGCTTCCTCCTCGCCTTAGCCCTCCATAACAAGCAATACTAACCCTTTCTTGATCACCTTGCTTTATTCGAATGGAAGAAAACATTTCATGCCGTCACTTTAGATGTATTAGGTTTGGAGTGTATTTTGAATATATGCATTGATAGGTAATAATGAGAGTTTAATGGGATTTCATGGAATGGGGCGTTAGTTTGGCGTAAATTATGGGGTGGATTACTTTTGTTTTATTGACCAAATCATTTTACTATATTTATCAATATTTACTTAAGTTACCTTTTTATTTATTTAAATGGCTAGAACATGGTCCAATGTCTTTATAATGTGTTATATTTATTTTGTGATCATAAATATAAGTTTTATTATCATTGTCTTCATGTAGTCATTTACAAATTTAAGTTTTTAACGATTCAACGAGGTTAACGTGTTTTACGATTTCATCGATATTAACTTGAGGGGTAAAATGGTCTTTTCACACGTTTATGATTTTTAGGGTTTTACAGCAGAAGTCTCGCCGAGCGCATCCTTCGCCACTTTCAACTCCGCCAGTGTCTTATCCAAAAAGGCAAAATTATCCTTAGCAGCTTTCTCACACCCGCTGTGCTCTTCGGCCAACTCACGATGATCTAGGTCAAGACTCTCGAAGCGAACAAGCAAATCCACAAAAGCAAGCGAACCCCTAGCCAGTATAGCCCATGACCGCTGGGCTGACTCAGTATCCGACAAAGTCTGCATATATTCCTCTTCGGCGGGAGGAGGCAGATGAACCATGAGATCCCGATACTTTTCATACCCCTTAACCCTTTCATCTTTTTTGATTGACCACCCCGGCACATAGGTGGCGCTGGACGAGGTACCTTCTTCATCACCGGCACCCTTGCCTTCACGACGTAGAGGAGGAGGAGAATTAGCTACAAAAAGTGCAAAATAAAAGTTAAGTATACACAGGAAATAATCAAACGATAGTAACGAAAAAATAATTTGGAGCAGAAAGAAACCAACTCACCATCCTCCTGAGGAGCGGGCTGTTCGACAAATTGGGAAACCTCGGCATCATGATCCTTCGGCCCAGCCTCCACATCAACACCAGCATTAACATCCCCTAACTTGTTGCTGGAATGACCCTCCAAAACTTCCTTTTCAACAACCGGAGGATCATTCGGTAATAGGCCCTCCGGCGGAATGGTATTCACGGCCGGATTCAGATGGAATCCAAGTTGATCACGGGAGTGGGACTCTTCTTTCGTCGCTTCGGCAGACCAGAGCCACCTTCCCCAACCTGATGCTTACGGGGCTTATAACCCTGGGCTTTCGCCTCCGCGGCCTTCTTCTTCTTCTCTTTGGCCTCCAAGACTTTGGGGTCGGCCACCTCGACCCTCTTCATGGCGTTGGTCTTCGGCGGAACCGCCGTGCCGGTGGGGCTCGGAAGGGTAACATGCATTATATGGGCTTGCCCCTCTTGGTACTTATCCCTTGGGTCATAGCAATTTTTATATAGCTCGCTTGATAAGATAATCGACATGGTCAAAGCCGCAAAATACGTGAAAAATGTTAGACACAGGAAAACACAAAATCTTAAACAAAGAAACAATATACAGGCCAAGTACCATTCCCCTCGGCATCCTTCAGAGTCGCCCGATAACCCGGATACTTCCATTTGGCCGACAACCCCACGGCATACAAAAAGTCCGGCGAAATTTTAATCAAGTCTATAACATTCGCCGACAATAAATCCGCATGAGGCATAGAAAACTCCCCGGTGGGAAACGGATCGGAAACATCTGAGTCCGGATGTCTCCACGGCATAGCAAAGGGTACAGCCCGACGGTCAATAAAAAAGAACTGTCTTTTCCAACCCTTTAACGAAGACAATATCTCTTGAAAACACACTTTACGCTGCTTACCATCTCGCTTAGCAAAGGTGAACCAGTGCCCTTGTTTATGTAATTTATAAAAGGCTCGGAATAAAGAAGTCGTGGGAGTAATATGAAGGCTACGGCTATATACCTCAAAAAGTGTAACCTTGTGTAAACCTATCGGCACTAATTGGGAAATGTGAACTTTATAATAATGGAGAACATCTAAGAGGAAGCTAGAAAAAGGGACAGAAATCCCACCTTCAATGAAATATTCTAAGTATAATCCTATGGCATCATCCCAAAGTTGCCCCATAGTAAAGCCATCCGGTGGAAGCCTCGGATGAAGATCGAAGGTATCCCAAATTCCCTCACGCCCATTGCAACGACGATCGGTCATAACCGAAGTATACTTATCCAAGTCAAATTTGGGTCTGGGTTGGGACGGACCCTCGGAACCGCCCAGATCCTCGAGCAGATGACGAGCCGGACGGTTCAGACATGTAAGCCGAAAGGGAATGGTCACACCTAAAAAACTAAAGAGGAAAAACTAGAGTAGTACCTGGGCAGAAGACGGAGAGCAAATGAAATCGTTCGGCCAAATAACGCAGAGGAGACGTGTGAGTGAAAAATTTACGGTGGTAAAAATGAAGAGAAACAAGCGTATTTATAAGCGAAAGATGGGGGTAGCTGAGGCGTCCCGTCGTGTCAGAGATGACGTGGCAAAATCTTCACCACACAACACACGACCACTGCCACGTGCCCTAGCGTCGTATAATCACCCTGCCACGTAACCTGCTGACGTGTCACACCCTACACAAAAAAAAAAAAAAAAAAAAGGGGAAGAGTTACTAAGAAGAAAGAAGAAGCGATCGGGGAAACACTCGCCGAAGCACGCTACAAACTTCCAATATCATATAATGAACATATCCATTAACATGATACCGGGGACATGTTGGCGTATGTCACTCCCCGGCAGTTTAGTAAATGTCAAGAACCTAACTCCCGGCTATAAGCCAAAACCGCTTAAGACAAAGATGAAATCTCCCAGATAATAATCGATCTCGCTAAGCAATCAAGTCTAAAAGACTTAAAACAGCTCGAACACAAATACAATTAAGATCGAGAGAATACAGGGATTCCCGGGTCGTTTAGTCCCAAGGAGACTCAATGGTGTGTCAAAACAAACTCAGAGGATAGAATAATCACTAAGGATAGTGATCTCGTAAAGGTTATGATTAGAAATTACACTCTCGATTGATTTGGAATAGAATTGGACACGTAATTGGAAAGCACAACAACCAGATTAAAGAAACGTAAACGTAAGTTTTAAAACTACGATACGCACAAAATAAAAAGTGAAAACTAAAAAATAAAAGACCTAAAAATATAAAATGACATTTTAGGAATCCTAAAATAAAATAAAATTATTAGATAAGGAAAATTATTTTAACACTATTTAATTAATTATTAATAATTAAAAACTATTTTAACTACTTAATAAATACTCTAAAATGAAAGAAAATACAAAAATAAGGCTAGAAAAATAAACTTATGATTCTGAAAAATCTAAAATACTATAAAACTAATTTTAAAACTAAAAATATATTTTTCACACTTTTTATATAATTATTATTAATTAATTATTATTTAAAATACACTTAATTACTAGAAAATAGAAAATAAACTTGGAAAAATAAAATTTTAACTTTGAAAAATCTAAGATATGATAAAACCAATTTTAAAACAGAAAATATATTTTTCTAGACTTTTTAATTATTTATTACTAATTATTTATTATTTATTAACTATTTATAATTATAATAAATACTAAAAGATAGAGAAAATCTGAAACTTTTCTAAAATCCTATATGAAGACAGAAACCTAAGAAAACTATAAAAACAAGCTTTGCTTATTAAAAGTTGAAAAGAAAATCAAAAGCTAAAAATCTTAAATAAACGCTATCACTATTTTTATATTGATGTTTTTGTGATTTTTATTTTTGAAAACTACTTAAATACTAATAATAAGAAACTTTAATAAAGACAAAAATTTTACAAAACTCAAATAAGCAGTTTGTTGAGCTTATTAATCCAACAGTGGATATAATAGCTTATTTGGGTGAAATAAGCTCTAACAAGCTTAAAAGATGAAACAAAAGCTCAAAGCAGATGCAAACAAGCTAGAGGGACAGAAATGAAGCAAAAATATACCAAGAAGCACACTGATTAAGCTAACACAAACAAATAAGCACTTGGTCGTGGTGATGAAAAGCAGAAAATGGGACAAGTTTTAAGCACTTAAAATTCTAGCTAATAAGCTCAAAAGTGAAACCGAGACTTGAAAACTCAAGAAGACCAGTTGGCTTTCCAAAGAACTAGAGAACACTAGATTTGGACAAGTAATAAGCTTGTTGCAAGCTTCTCAAGTTGGAACCAGTTTACATTCACAGGCGAGATGTGCGCAGATGGGTACCCACAAAAACAAAGAAATAAGCACTTAGACAAATGAGAAACCAAAAACTAGTATTTTGTATTTTCTATACCAACTAGACTTCAATTCCCCAAGAGCTTATAAACTGAAACCTACTAATGAACCTTCAGTGAAATTCCCAAGTTTATTCAAAAACGACCCTTTGAAGATTTTGACTTTTTGAGAAAAACCAAAAGTTGACCAAAATGAGATTTGATCTGATCTTAAGCACTTGATATGTTGTTTTAAGGCATGTTAAGACTAAATAGAGCAATATTAACAACTTGTGAACACAATATCAAAATCTTTGATCTTAAAACCCCAACAAGAAGCACTTATGAATGATTTCTTGAAATTTTGACTTTCTATGAACAAGGACTTGTTATCTTGATCGAAATTAGTGGTTTAGACCAAGGTATGCAAGTTTCCAACAATGCTAAGGACCAAAGACCCTTTGAACATAAAAAACCAAACACCCTTTAATGTTGATATCATGAAGTTTTTCAAACCAAATCACATTTGTAAACTATAAACTTGATTTCGGACTTTGTATTATGATAAATTAGGACTAAATAAGCTTGAATCCACAAGAATATCAACTTAAAACTAAGAAATGAGATAAGAGCTATTTTAATCGCCTAAATAAGATTTTCTCAAAACATGAATTTAAATTAACACCCCACCGATTTTAATGATCAAACACACTAAATTATGACTAGTGAACACAAAGAAACACAAATATAAGCTACTTAATCACTATAACAAGAAATGACAATTTTATCAAAAGCTTACAAATTCTTCCAAGCTTTAAACCGAGAACCAAGACCAAGGACTACTCCTATAGAACCCCACAGTTCACTAACCCAAGGCCATCCAAAATAAACCTTGCTCCAAACTTTTCTTGTACCTTCACCATGGATTTTAATTTTGACTATTTTCTTGCTATTTTGGTGATTTTTTATTTTAACTTCTAAACTTGTTTTAGATGTATCTAAAAGCTTGAAATAGCTTTCTAGGAGCTTAAGTGACTTATACTAGTCCATATTAACAACTGAAAACAACATTTGGTATAACATGAAATTTTGCTTAAACATGGAAATTTGCATAATCTGAAATTTAACTTAATACTTGAATCAAAGGTTCACAAAAGCTTTATGATAACATAATAACTTGAAATACAAAGTTTAAGAACTAAAACATACACTGGATTTGAAAAGAAAATTAAAACGACATGAAAACTAAAAATTACACTAGATATCTTCATTCATTGCATCTCACTTCATCTTTATAGACTTTTAGCAATCCCACATGTCTTCTGAGACTTTCCCACCAAACTAGAGCCATTGGATCACTCAAAATGATCATAACCGTCCACATGTTATTTTGGCGCCAAAATTTCTTCAAGCAGGTATTATCAATTAATGGATTTGGTTTTGATAATTAAGAGTTTTTGTTGCTTAGAGGGTGAGGAGGGGACATGGTATGGGAGAAGGGTTGAAAAATGGGAGAAACCAGTCCGGTTTTGTTGTTTGTGTGTCGAGAGAGAGAGTGCTACAGTGGTAATCGGTATTAGGCGCGGTGGGTTTGACTTAGGTTTGACCGTGGATTAATAATACTAAGGGGTCCAAATTGGGTAGTGGTGGGGTCAAAATTAGTTTTGACTGGAGGTCAAGGCTCAAGGGTCAAAAGCGTAAATGGGTTGGGCTAGTAATAGGATTGGATTTGGGCCTTAGATATTAATAGGATCCGCTTGGTTTTAGTGATAAACAAGGACCAAAATTGCAATTTTGCCAAACTCAAGGACTAAAAGTGAACATTTCAAACTTCTCACAAGGACCAATTTTGACAAACATTGATAAAACAAGGGTCCTTTTTGCATAAAATCCATTTTCAAAGGTCCAAGGACTATTTTGTAAATTTCCAAAGTTAAGGGACCTTTTCGCTAATTGACCAAAGAATCATTCAAGGATCATTTTAACAACTTAAAATACTTGTGGACCTTGAATGATAAAATTCCACATTTTGAATTTGTGGACTAGATTTGACAACTTTTAAAACTCGGGGACTAAAGCGCCAATTTGCAAACTTGATACATTTTTCATCCGATTTTGATATTTTTGCAATTTAAACACATAAAACAACGATTTGTGATATTTTGATCATTTTGATGTGTTTCGAGTATTTTCGATGATTTTGCGTTTAGATTATGTAAAATGATGAGTATTTGAAACTCATCAATCCCACATCGAGATATTGCTAGTCCCTAGCAATGATTTGAGAAAACCGATGGATTTGAAAACTCTTTACCAAAAGCCATCACTACGGAGTAGCCAATTGTTTTGATTCAAGTAAGAATCTTGGTACAACGATAACCAAATGATTTATTGGCAAATCATAAACCATATAACGGATTTGATGTGTCTTTACCGAAGTTGCACCCTTCGGACTAGCCAACTCTTAGATAAATTATCGAATTATCTTTGGTGAGCCGATTACCAATTATGGATTTTCCATCGCCTTTACCACAAGCCATAACCTTGCGGGCTAGCCAACTCATTATCTTTTGAGGATGATGGGGAGTCGAGGAACCATACAATTTTGGGCAAATTGCAAGCCATATAAACGGATTTGAGAAATCTTTACCAAGAGCCGTTTGCTCTGGATTAGCTAATCCTTTTGTCTTACGAGACAAGGCGGATCGATAACTAAATGAGTAAGTGTAGAACACTTACTCCAAAAAAAATTTTGGCCAAAACGGGAATTGGGTAGATAATATATATGAAATTCGTGAGAATTCCCCCACACTTAGAAATGAATATTGCCCTCAATATTCAATGTACCGCGGTTATGCGAAACAAAGAACGTTAAAGGGAAATATTACGGCCATTTATTTAGAAGAAGATTTTTTTTTCTTTTTTTTTTTTTTTTTTTTTTTTTAGAGAAAGAATGAGAATATACAACGATGTGGGAAAACTCCCCACACTAGGGTGGTAGAAAGGGATAAGAAAATGTAATTATGGGTGAAAACCCATATGGTGCATGCTAATGTTTTGATTACCGAGTCACTAGCTTGACTCGATCCCCGCATTCATTGGTTCATGGGGAATGTTTGTAAACCGGACAACCATGTGGGAATGTCCTCTCCAAAGTAATGCTTAACTCGATGACCATTCACTTTAAAATTAGGACCATCGGGTTGAGATAACTCAACGGTACCATAAGGATAAACCTTAGCGATAGTGAATGGACCGCATCAATGGACTTAAGCTTTCCCGAGAAAATCTTCAACGGAATTGAAAAGAAGGACTCGATCACCAACGTTGAAAACGCGGTTCTTGATCTTGGAGTCATGAATCTTCTTTGTCTTTGCTTGTAGATCAAAGAGTTCTCATAAGCTTGATCACGAAGTTCATTTAGTTCATTCATTTGAACTTTTCTATGATCACCTACCGTCTCAGAATCAAGTTTGCATGCTTTAAGGCCCAAGAAGCCTTGTGCTCTAACTCAATCGAAGATGACATGCCTTTCCGTACACTAGCTTGTATGGAGTACACCCAATAGGTGTTTTGTAAGTCAGACGGAAGGCCCAGAGTGCGTCATCAAGCTTATCCGACCAGGATGCACGATTTTCGCCTCCGTCCTTTCAAGGATCCTTTTAAGACCACGGTTTGAAACTTCCACCGCCCACTTGTTTGGGGTGGTATGCGATGGAGAGACGGTGGGTAACACCATATTTTTGCATGACTCTTTCAAATTGGTCATTACGTAATGTGTACCACGATCATCGATTATCGCTCCTGAGTTCCAAACCCGCAAACAGAGATTTCAAAACTTCACAACAACTCGGGCATCATTGGTGGGTAAAGCTTTTGCTTCAACCCATTTTGACAAATAGTCAATGACCACGAGTATGTACTTATTACCACGAGAAGATGGAAATGGCCCCATAAAATCAATAATTTATATGTCAAATATCTCACAAACTTGAATGGCATTTTGTGGCATTTCATTCCTTTGAGATATGTTTCCATGACGACAAGCGCCACAGTTTTGACATAATCGTGGGCATCCTTATAGATCGTGGGCCAATAGAACCCGGAATCAAACACCTTTTGGCGGTGTAATTTGACTATGATGGCCCCGGTGGGTCCAAAGATGACAAGCTTTGAGAATGTCAAGAGCTTCTTGTCCATAAACACACCGTCGGATGACTTGATCCGACAGATTTTGAATAAGAAAGGGTCGCCCCGAAATAGTGTTTAACATCCTTGAAGAATTTATTCTTCATTGGTCGACATCCCTTTCATAATGAAGTTACCCGCATGGTAATTTGCAAAGTCAACAAACCATGGGGTGGTAGAATTTCCACTAAAAGAAACCGCATTGAGTGTCTCGAGGAAATGTTTCATTTATATCCTTTTCTCAAGACATCTTGGTGAGGGTTTTCTAATCGACAGATGATCACCGCTAGATTCTCGGCTCCTTTTTATCACGTATAATGATATCAAATTCTTGGAGGAGGAGAATCCAGTGAAGCAATCTCGCTTTGCATCTTGTTTTGCAAAGAGATATTTAAGAGCCGAGTGATCCGTATACACTACGATTTGGTTAGGATAAGATACGGCCGAAACTTCTCAAAAGCATACACCACGGCTAATAGCTCTTTTTCCGTGGTGGTGTAATGAGTTTGAGCCTCACCATAGTTTTGCTTATGTAGTGAATAGGTGAAAATGTTTATTTCTTCGTTGCCCTAGGACCGCACCGATAGCAAAATCACTTGCATCGCACATTAGCTCAAAAGGCAAGTCCGATCGGAGCAACGAGAATGGGTGCTTCAGAAGTTTTTCTTCAATGTTTCAAAAGCTACGATGCACTCGGGTGAGAAGATAAAAGGAGCATCCTTTTCAAGAAGATGGGTCATAGGTCGGGCGATTTTGGAAAATCTTGAATGAATCTCACGATAGAAACCGCATGACCCAAAAACTCCTAATACCCTTGATTTGTAGTAGGATGAGGCACTTAGCAATAACATCAACTTTTGCTCTATCTACCTCAATCCCGTTCTTTGAAATCTTATGGCCAAGGACAATGCCTTCTTTGACCATAAGTGGCTTTTCTCCCGCTTTAGACAAAGATTGGTGTCTTCACACCTTTGAAGCATTTTATCTAAATGGGAGAGACATGATTGAAAAGAATCCCCAATGACCGAGAAGTCATCCATAAACACTTCCATTGTTTCCGATCATGTCGTGGAATATGGCCATCATACATCGTTGGAACGTGCCAGAGCATTACATAAGCCAAAAGGCATACGTTTGTAGGCAAAAGTCCCGTATGGGCAAGTGAATGTGGTCTTCTCTTGATCCCGTGGATCAATAGGATCTGAAAGTAACCCGAGAAACCATCAAGGAAGCAATAGTACTCATTCCTCGCTAATCTCTCAAGCATCCGTCCATGAAGGGCGAGGAAAATGGTCTTTACGGTGGCATCATTCAACTTACGATAGTCAATGCAAACACGCCATCCCGTAACCAATCGAGTTGGAATTAACTCGTTATCTTCATTTGTGATAACAAGAATGCCACCCTTTTCGGACACAATGAATTGGGGCGACCAAGGACCGCTCGAGATCGGGTAAATCAATCCAAAGATCAAGAAGTTTGATAACCTCTTGTTTGATAACATCATGGATTTTGGATTCACTCGCCTCGATGTTGAACTGCTGGTTTAAAGTCATCCTCCATCAAGATTTTATGAGTACAAAACTCGTGGTTTATACCTTTGATGTCGGAGAGTTTCCAAGCAATTGCTTGCTTGTGTGACTTCAAGATTTTTATGAGAGCAATTTTTCATCTTTACTCAAATCTCGAGCAATAATGACGGTAATTTATCATCACCCTCAAGGAATGCATACTCGAGATGAGGAGGTAAGTCCTAAGCTCAACCTCGTGAAATTCTTCGGTTTTCTCAACCGAATTGACTTCCTCGTTATGAAGTTTGATGGGAGAGAGGAGAAGAAATGTCATGATTTAACAATTTCTCAAGAAGAATATCTCCTCCGATTAATCTCATTTTGATTAATCTCAACCTGGAATTGAATCACTAGGATGAGGGTTGATGATGGATCATCATTGAGCAACTTCTCAATAAGAAGTATATCCCCTCAATATCAATTGGAGCGTGATCAATTTCCCAGTACGTAATCACTAGCCAAATATGCTTCAATCTCATCTAAGATGAAGTCGCTTCCCTCAAACGGGTGAGAGAAGGGTAGAATTGGCTAGGATAGGTTGAGAAGATGTGGTGGAATCCCCACCACGTAATTATGAGAAAACCAAGAACTTCGAGAGTACTCATCGAAGCAACATCAATGATATCTATTCGTTAACCGATTCGTAATCATAGTTCATGGAGTACCTCAAGTTTGGTCAAGATTGAAGGTGACAGCTTCGTTACCAACACGCAATGTGATTTCTTGCTCAAATACATCTATGAGAGCACGCCCGCTCGTAAATCCTCGACCAACAATGAGAGGAACCCGATGATCGGCATCAAAATCAACAACCACGAAGTCACCGAAATGGAACTTTCCTACTTTCAAATACGCCCTCAAGAATGCCAAGAGGACGGGATATGGAACGATCAAGAAGCTCGAGAGTCATGCATGTAGGAGTGAGTTCCTAAGAGAGAGTTTCTTCCACATCGAATATGGCATAAGGTTTATGCTTGCACCAAGATCCGCTAGGGCAAAGCATTCAACCATCCCGGAATACACAAGGTAAGAGAAATTTCGGGATCTCCAAGCTTTCTCGAAGCTTCTTGAATAATCACGAAAGCAGTTCGTTAAGAGGAGTCTTAGCCATTTCAAACAAACTTTTCCTTATTGTTTAACATGTGCTTGAGAGTCGATGCGAACTTGGGCATCAAGATGATAGCATCCGCAAAGCTTATGTCAAATGTAACTCTTGGAAAATTTGGAAAAATTTATCCATTTGATGACTAGCTTTTCATGAGCTTTTGTTCATTCAAGCGATGGGTAAGGAATAGAAGATTTGGATTGATTCTCAACAGGAGCTATAGGAGGTTCAAAACAACTCCTTGATTAGACTTGGGTTTCGGACCACTGAGGTTGGACTACCAAGGTAGGACGTGTCAGTCGTACCGTGGGCTTGAGTTATGCACTTTGTCCGTTGTTTCCTTGGTAACTTGACTCATTGGCACCGTGGAGGTGGCATTGGAGTCGAGGTCCATTATGTTTTGGAGGTTCACCGTCCACTACCTTTGGAAGAAGAAGAAGAAGAAGTAGTAGGAACAGCAGTCCATTGTATGAAACACCACTGGTTGTGATCGCCTTGCATCGCCCCTCGGGTTAGCGATCGTGTTGCTCGGTAAAGTACCGAGCCCGAGGGTCGATCATTTAAAGACTTCTTCGATCGACAACTGACCGACCAACAACCTGCTCATTTCATCTTGGGATTTCATGAACTGCTTCAAAGAACTCATCGATGATGGTCCTGGAGGAGTAATGACGGAGGAGCTGGAGGGACAATTTGAGGTCGTATGTTTTGATTATGACCAAAATTCCTTGATTAGGATTCATATTCCATGAAATTGATTCCCTCGATTGAAATTGTTTTGATTAGGGTTTTTGATGATGGAAACCCGATTGGGTCCAGGATAGAAATTACCTTGGTTTTGATAACCTTGGTTCATTCTTGGTTGGTTTTGATTCGGTTGTGATTTTGGTTAAAACCGGTGGTGCTCGATTAGTGTTAGCACGGTAGTGTGGTTCATTTTGAGGACGGTATTGATTACCTCCTTGTTGTGAACTACCAGCCTAAAGCATTGGCCTCAAAAGGACTACCATCGGTGGCGTACAATTGTAGTAAGCATGAGGACCACCACAAGTGACACAACTTCAACTTTCTTCACTTCAAAGATGTTGGTGGGTGAGTGAAGGAGACTTTCTTCTCGTTAGCAAGAACCAAAGCTCGAATAATGTCTCGTGAGTTTATCAATCTTAGCATCGGTGCTAGATGTACTCACCGGGATGAAGAAGAAGAAGGTTCAAGATTAGGCGATA
Organism: Chrysanthemum lavandulifolium; assembly: GCA_022545495.1. NCBI lineage: Eukaryota > Viridiplantae > Streptophyta > Magnoliopsida > Asterales > Asteraceae > Chrysanthemum > Chrysanthemum lavandulifolium. The sequence goes on from CM040245.1 coordinate 203,880,012, forward strand.
TGTCTTAGCTCGAAAGGACGGACCGAGATTTGTTCTCAATGATTTGCAAGGCCTCTTTTGTGGTCTTGCTCAGAAATTACCTCCAGCGGAGGCATTCAAAGAATCTTGATTGGCCTGATTGAGACCATTGTAGAAAGTATCCATTTGCATTAATTCGTAAAACCGTGATGCGGACACTCATGGCAACTCTTTGTAACGATCCCATGCCTCCCGAATGATTCATCAAATCTCGAGAAAATTTCATTATCTCATTCTTAAGACTTGTGGTTCTGGATGGAGGATAGAACTCGATTAACGAACTTGGTGACAAGATCTTCCCATGTCTCTATGTAACGAGGGGTTGTTTCTCAAGCCAATTCCGGCTTGTCCTCTAGAGAAAATGGGAATGAAGAAGCTTGATAGCTTCGGATGGGACATTCTTGTACTTGATGGTAGATGCTATCTTGTTAAACCATCGAATGTGTGCATGAGGATCATCCCGCCAAAACCATAGAATTGGCTTTGGGTTACTAGATTGAGCAACCCGGTTTGAGCTCGAAAGTGTCACCACGATGGTTGGAACAATGGCATCTCCGTAACCCTCGATGGGTGCTTGGAGAAGCTCATTCATAGGTTTGTCTTACGCCATTTCGGCGGAGGTTGTGGTGGTAGACGTTCCTCGATCACTACCGAAGGAGCCGAACGCCCTCACGCTCACGAGGAATGTTTCCAAGTTCGGAAAGTGGACTTGTAGAAGCTGGAAGAACAGTCGCATGCACTATGTATAAAACCAATTTTCAAAACAAATGAGGCAAAACACAAGTGAACTTAACCAATAATCACGGATGAAATGGCTTTGAAAAGGTACACCAAATCACAAGTGACACAAAGGCAAGTTTTAAATCGATGTTCGGGAACTTATTAATGGTCGCACCCCGCTAGGTAGTGCACTAACTTGATTTTATGTGGTTGATTTTTATGTATTCAATTAAGTACCACCGAAAAGACGTAGGTAAGATTTGTGCAAATGGGTTCAAAAACTTTTGGACAATATTTTTGTTATCGTCCCGCTTATCCAAATCGTATCTCTTCAAGAATCACCTTAAAAGAGAATACAAAATAGAAAACGTTCCGATTGTTTTGTTGTTTTATATTTTTGGTGTTTTAACACTTTAGGAAAAGTGTTAATGACTTTTTGATTTTCTTATAACTTTACAAAACTTTTTACAAATGGTGGTATGTGCAACAATGGATCGAAAATGGCTAGACACACGCTAAAGCCTCCCAACAAGCGCCAAAATTTTGATCTCGCTAAACAACAAGTCTAAAAGACTTAAAACATTTCGAGACACAAATACAATTAAGATCGAGAATACATGGGATTCCCGGTCGTTTAGTCCCAAGGAGACTCAATGGTGTGTCAAAACAAACTCAGAGGATAGAATAATCACTAAGGATAGTGATCTGTAAAGGTTATGATTAGAAATTACACTACTGATTGATTTGGAATAGAATTGGACACAGAATTGGAAAGCACAACAACCAGATCAAAGAAACGTAAACGTAAGTTTTAAAAACTACGTATACGCACAAAATAAAAAGTGAAAACTAAAAAATAAAAGACCTAAAAATATAAAAATGACATTTTAGGAATCCTAAAAATAAAAGAAAATTATTAGATAAGGAAAATTATTTTTAACACTATTTAATTAATTATTAATAATTAAAAACTATTTTAACTACTTAATAAATACTCTAAAATGAAAGAAAATACAAAAATAAGGCTAGAAAAATAAACTTATGATTCTGAAAATCTAAAATACTATAAAACTAATTTTAAAACTAAAAATATATTTTTCACACTTTTATATAATTATTATTAATTAATTATTATTTAAAATACACTTAATTACTAGAAAATAGAAAATAAACTTGGAAAAATAAAATTTTAACTTTGAAAATCTAAGATATGATAAAACCAATTTTAAAACAGAAAATATATTTTTCTAGACTTTTAATTATTTATTACTAATTATTTATTATTTATTAACTATTTATAATTATAATAAATACTAAAAGATAGAGAAAATCTGAAACTTTTCTAAAATCCTATATGAAGACAGAAACCTAAGAAAACTATAAAACAAGCTTTGCTTATTAAAAGTTGAAAAGAAAAATCAAAAAGCTAAAAATCTTAAATAAACGCTATCACTATTTTTATATTGATGTTTTGTGATTTTTATTTTGAAAACTACTTAAATACTAATAATAAGAAACTTTAATAAAGACAAAATTTTACAAAACTCAAATAAGCAGGTTTGTTGAGCTTATTAATCCAACAAAGGATATAATAGCTTATTTGGGTGAAATAAGCTCTAACAAGCTTAAAAGATGAAACAAAAGCTCAAAGCAGATGCAAACAAGCTAGAGGGACAGAAATGAAGCAAAAATATACCAAGAAGCACACTGATTAAGCTAACACAAACAAATAAGCACTTGGCTGTGGTGATGAAAAACAGAAAATGGGACAAGTTTTAAGCACTTAGCAGCCCTAGCTAATAAGCTCAAAAGTGAAACCGAGACTTGAAAACTCAAGAAGACCAGTTGGCTTTCCAAAGAACTAGAGAACACTAGATTTGGACAAGTAATAAGCTTGTTGCAAGCTTCTCAAGTTGGAACCAGTTTACATTCACAGGCGGATGTGCAGATGGGTACCCCACAAAAGCAAAGAAATAAGCACTTAGACAATGAGAAACCAAAACTAGTATTTTGTATTTTCTATACCAACTAGACTTCAATTCCCCAAGAGCTTATAAACTGAAACCTACTAATGAACCTTGATGAAATTCCCAAGTTTATTCAAAACGACCCTTTCAAGATTTTGACTTTTGAGAAAACCAAAAGTTGACCAAAATGAGATTTGATCTGATCTTAAGCACTTGATATGTTGTTTTAAGGCATGTTAAGACTAAATAGAGCAATATTAACAACTTGTGAACACAATATCAAAATCTTTGATCTTAAAAACCCCAACAGTAAGCACTTATGAATGATTTCTTGAAATTTTGACTTTCTATGAACAAGGACTTGTTATCTTGGTGAAATTAGTGGTTTAGACCAAGGTATGCAAGTTTCAACAATGCTAAGGACCAAAGACCCTTTGAACATAAAAACCAAACACCCTTTAATGTTGATCATCATGAAGTTTTTCAAACCAAATCACATTTGTAAACTATAAACTTGATTTCAGACTTTGTATTATGATAAATTAGGACTAAATAAGCTTGAATCCACAGTAATATCAACTTAAAACTAAGAAATGAGATAAGAGCTATTTTAACTGCCTAAATAAGATTTTCTCAAAACATGAATTTAAATTAACACCCTACTGATTTTAATGATCAAACACACTAAATTATGACTAGTGAACACAAAGAAACACAAATATAAGCTACTTAATCACTATAACAGTAAAATGACAATTTTATCAAAAAGCTTACAAATTCTTCCAAGCTTTAAACTGAGAACCAAGACCAAGGACTACTCCCTATAGAACCCCCACAGGTTCACTAACCCAAGGCCATCCAAAATAAACCTTGCTCCAGCTTTTCTTGTACCTTCACCATGGATTTTTAATTTTTGACTATTTTCTTGCTATTTTTGGTGATTTTTTTATTTTAACTTCTAAACTTGTTTTAGATGTATCTAAAAGCTTGAAATAGCTTTCTAGGAGCTTAAGTGACTTATACTAGTCCATATTAACAACTGAAAACAACATTTGGTATAACATGAAATTTTGCTTAAACATGGAAATTTGCATAATCTGAAATTTAACTTAATACTTGAATCAAAGGTTCACAAAAGCTTTATGATAACATAATAACTTGAAATACAAAGTTTAAGAACTAAAACATACACTGGATTTGAAAAGAAAATTAAACGACATGAAAACTAAAATTACACTAGATATCTTCATTCATTGCATCTCACTTCATCTTTATAGACTTTTAGCAATCCCACATGTCTTTCGAGACTTTCCCACCAAACTAGAGCCATTGGATCACTCAAAATGATCATAACCGTCCACATGTTATTTTGGCGCCAAAATTTCTTCAAGTGTATTATCAATTAATGGATTTGGTTTTGATAATTAAGAGTTTTTGTTGCTTAGAGGGTGAGGAGGGGACATGGTATGGGAGAAGGGTTGAAAAATGGGAGAAACCAGGTCTGGTTTTGCTGTTTCAGGTGTTGAGGAGAGAGTGCTACAGTGGTAGCTGGTATTAGGCGCGAGGGTGGGTTTTGACTTAGGTTTGACCGTGGATTAATAATACTAAGGGGGTCCAAATTGGGTAGTGGCTGGGGTCAAAATTAGTTTTGGACTGGAGGTCAAGGCTCAAGGGTCAAAGGCAGAAATGGGTTGGGCTAGTAATAGGATTGGATTTGGGCCTTAGATATTAATAGGATCCGTTTGGTTTTAGTGATAAACAAGGACCAAAATTGCAATTTTGCCAAACTCCAAGGACTAAAAGTGAACATTTCCAAACTTCTCACAAGGACCAATTTTGACAAACATTGATAAAACAAGGGTCCTTTTTTGCATAAAATCCATTTTCAAAGGTCCAAGGACTATTTTTGTAAATTTCCAAAGTTAGGGACCTTCTTGCCAATTGACCAAAGAATCATTCAAGGATCATTTTAACAACTTAAAATACTTGAGGACCTTGAATGATAAAATTCCACATTTTTGAATTTCAGGACTAGATTTGACAACTTTAAAACTCGGGGACTAAACCGCCAATTTTGCAAACTTGATACATTTTTCATCCGATTTTGATATTTTGCAATTAAAACACATAAAACACCGATTTGTGATATTTTGATCATTTTGATGTGTTTCGAGTATTTTCAGATGATTTTGCAGTTTAGATTATGTAAAACGATGAGATTTTAAACTCATCAGCACACTAGCCCGTTTAGACCAAGCATATATGCAATCATGTACCGGAGGGTTAAATATAACCTCCTAAGATAACGGACACCGACATCATCATGTATAAAAGGAAAGGAATCTTGGTCGAACCATCGACCCTTTCCAGCGGAATCTAAACAGAGTAAAGTCGACTCCCGCCCAAAAGAGTCACTATCGCCCACGTGACCTCCGGGTGAGGACAAAAGCTCCGCATCTATAAAAGGAACCAAGCAACAGCATTCGAGGTCAATTCATTCTCACCCATTTTCATAGTATTTTACTCTGACATATATATATACTCATTCTCACGTCGGAGCTGGGTCTAGGGATAAAACCCTGGGCGAGGCTAACGCGTGTTGTCTTTGTGTTTACAGATCCGAAGGTATCTAATCCAGAGGGCTTGACCGAAGGACTACCGAAGGATTAGCTTGTTAGGGTAATTACAACTTTTTACCTCAACAATAATATTAAGATTAACGAAGCATATTAATTTTATAGAAAAATTAAAAAATGATAGCATACAAAAGTAAAAGATAACAACTTTGATGCACAATATCTTAAACTTAAATAGTCTTGGCTTATAGCTTGACACTCCTTTGTGCGATTCACCCGAACACAAAATAGCTAGCGGTTTTCATTTCGGCTTTAAATATTTAACCTTTTTGGCGATAATTTTATCTTTGTTCTTGTTTTATCGTTTAATTAAATTCTTTTAACAATAAATGAATATCAATCGTTACTAGCTATTTTTCACAACCATATTATCTTTAACTTTTATGACCGACTTATTTTGATCCTTACGAGTAGTGCAGCTTTACTGCTTTAGGTAGTTAGATAAATTATAACCGATGTCTTATCGATCCAAAATTGCCTAAAAACGAATGGTACTAGAAATAAAATATATATGAGGGCTACCTTGTTCTACCAACTTGAACTCCACCAAAAAACGACTGATCCTGAACCAAAATGACTGGTAACTGCGGCTCAGGTCACCGGTGGTATCTTGTTTTTCCAGGACTTCTAGGTGTATTTGTAGCACATTAACAAGTTTCACTTTCAGGTTTTCAGCAACTGCAAAGTAAGTTTAAATAACTACTTGAAAACGTTTTATACTAGTATTTGCTTAGTTACATGCTTCACTCATAGATAAATAATTTAACATAATCAACCATCCAATGAACTAACAAGACACAACTCATATACATAACATAGAACAAACTAACAACTCCAGTTTTATATAAAAGACAACATATTTACTTTCAACAAACACATTGTTGAATACCCTAGATCGAATAATAGTTACATATACATATCATTGACTTGAAACAAAATAAGCTCCTTGTACATGGCAAGTCCGCAAGTATCTACTACAAAACAAAATAATAAAGCCCCTTGTACATGGCATAATCAACTTTAAAACAAAATAAAATGTGATCATATCAACATAATCGATCAGCCAAAGGGGGATTGGTTATACCTGCCGCCTCCTAGTGTCTTGGGCCATAGATATCGCGGTAGATAGACTGGAAAGCGTTTGGAATCTCATCGCCTTGAGTTGGGTCGTAATATATGGACCCGGCCTGTGGCGGATGGAAGGAACTATGTGAAATATTCGGAAACTGAAATGCATCTACTCCGTTAATTTGGTTCCATGTCATCCGTAGTTGATCCTGTTCTTGCTCGTACAAGTAACGTTGCCTCTCGATGTCCCAGATTACTGCATGAGTTCGAATCTCAGCACGTCGTTCCATTTCTTCCATCTGCTTTTGTACCATTGCAACCAAAGTTTTCTCTCTTTCTTCTGCCCGTTTTTCTATTTCTAGTTCACGGCCTTTTGCCTCAAGTGCTTGATCTTTCATCTGCTTTTGTACAATGGCAACCAAAGATTTTTCTCTTTCTTCTACATGTTTCTCTATTTCTAGTTCACGGTGCTTTGCCTCAAGTGCTTGATCTTTCATCTGCTTTTGTACAATGGCAACCATGGATTTTTCTCTTTCTTCTGCCCGTTTTTCTATTTCTAGTTCACGGAGTTTTGCCTCTAGTGCTTGATCTTCCATCTGCTTTTGTACAATGGCAACCAAAGATTTTTCTCTTTCTTCTGCCCGTTTTTCTATTTCTAGTTCACGGTTTTTTGCCTCTAGTGCTTGATCTTCCATCTGCTTTTGTACAACGGCAACCAAAGATTTTTCTCTTTCTTCTGCCCGTTTTTCTATTTCTAGTTCACGGAGTTTTGCCTCTAGTGCTTGATCTTCCATCTGCTTTTGTACAATGGCAACCAAAGATTTTTCTCTTTCTTCTGCCCGTTTTTCTATTTCTAGTTCACGGTTTTTTGCCTCTAGTGCTTGATCTTCCATCTGCTTTTGTACAATGGCAACCAAAGATTTTTCTCTTTCTTCGGCCCGTTTTTCTATTTCTTGTTCACGGTGTTTTGCCTCTAGTGCTTGATCTTCCATCTGTTTATGGATGTTGGTAATCATTGATTTCTCCCTTTCTTCTGCCTTTTTTTCTCTATCTTTTTCACAGCGTTTTGCCTCTAAAGCATGACCTTCCATCTGCTTTTTTAAGTTGGTAATCATTGTTATAAGTTCCTTGTGTTGTTTTTCATTATGAGATGATTGCTTGTTAGTTAAGTTTCGAAGGTTGGGCTTTAGAGATGGCTGCCCAAATTGAGGTGCAGGCTGGCGTGGAACTTCTCCTTGTTTGACTTTCTTAGGGAAGGTAACTCGTAGTTCCGTCCTGTAAGCATCGATAATGTATTCTGTCGAAGATTCTGAAAACACGAGACCAGGGTGGAATGTGTCCCTCGATATTAGGCAGCGCTTCGGGTTGAACACCTCAACATATTCATCTTTAGATACAGCTCCTAATCGATTGAGTATCTCAGAGATGTAGTACCCATGGGGAATGGCATTTCTTTGTTCTTGCTCATACATATCCCATATGTCATCGATCATCAAATGTGCAAAGCTATATAAGTGATCTCCCGTGAATAACGCGTGCAGGAGATAGATCTCACGGGCCTTTGCCCAATACATGTCTTCAATACGTGGGTGAAACGTCCACACCCCAATTCGCCACATAATTTGAACAAGTGGGATCATCTTTTCTACCTCGTACCCATAGGAATTTATCACCTTCGCATCTTCATGTGTGCCAAAAGACGTTGTGCAGGCTTTGATCCATCTTCTTTTGTTCTCATCAGTAGGGGTTTGAAGATCTGCTTCCTTAAACCGGGTATATGGCAAATCTGTTCGCGTGTCAACGTTGAGAAGATCTCGAATGATTGTGGGTGTGATAATATAAGACTTCCCATCAACTATACCAGTCAATTCATCCTCATTTCTTGATAATGATGCGGTCCACTGAATCACAGCACGTCTATAAATCTTGTCACACTTGAAATTGAGCAATTGTTCCCAGCCCATTTTTGCAAAACGCTCTCTGACCGTATAACCTTCAAATTCTGTGGGATGCATTGACTTGGCTTTCATAACATCTTTGAGTTTCATCAAGAACAAGTCCTTCCTTTGTTCGGGTGGGTGTTGAGACAATGTTAATCCAGGAATGAATTTCAAAGGCTTATTATGTGCTTCATTCCTCGGGCGCTTGGTTCCCTTCTGGGTCTGCATCATATCTGTTAACACAGAGTTTCTCATCACTACAACATCATCCATATAGAAAGATATACATCATAAATACATAGAGTGACCCTGTTACATCTATATTTCTTGGAAGCATAAATACATGATGAATAATATTTTAGTGATACCCCACCAGTGTTGTAAAAAGAGGGCTAGGCGGCGCCTAGGTGCTAGGCGGGCATACACCGCCTTAATTTTAGGCAAATCGGCCAAACTAGGCGGAAAAGTCAAAAGGTGGTCAAACATCCACCTAGGCGGGGCTAGGCGGTCAACAAAGTCAACAAAAAGTCAACATATATTTTAACTAAAAATAGGGTTTTTTTTAATAACTCATAAACATATTTTTGCAGATTACAGATTGTTTAGTTTTATATGTCTTTATTTGCTAAAAGTAAGAAAATAAGGGTGTGTTTGATATACGAGAATGACTATGAAGGAATGAGTTTGAATCCCATTACAACTGTTTGGTTAGCGGGACAAGACTTTAATAATAGAAATGAAACCCCAAATATATGCCATACACCGTACCACGGTACATAGCCTCCCTTCACAAATGATGACTTCTTTGATATCAAAATCCAATCCAAACATTAAACCAAAGATGTTTCTATCGCATCATATCTAACTTCATACCAATCCACATTCCAATGTATACCTAGACCCATACTCATAGTGATTCCGGTATGCAAACCAAACGCGCCCTAAGAGTTTTACCTAAACACTGAAAATAAGCTGGTAAGTGCTTAAGGGAGTATGTGTGTAAGCTTAAGCTTACTAGGTTATGATTCTCAGAAACCGCTATTAACCTTATTAGCTTATTTAACTCTCAAAAAATCCATAAACTCTTTGAAATTACCTTGATAGCTCCCAAATAAGTTTAGCTAAACACCCCCTAAATATGCAATTCCAAACAACCTCTGAAAACCTTTCATGGGTTATATTTTCATGTATTTGTTTAGTTAGATAAACTTAATAAAGTTCCATCCATATTTATAAAATCCTAGAAGATCAATCAGACTTCTTTGTTTTCTTGTGGGTTGCTAACATCAGTTTTGCATTCACATTTCACCAAATGCATGCATAATCAGATGGTTTTGTTAATATAAAGTTATAAACCAACAATTTGTAAAAACAATTTAAACCAAGAAGATGAGACTCACCATAATTAGCTTCAGTAACAACACATAGACAAGAGGTTTATCAAATGTACTAATTAATTTCTTCCCTATGTTCTTTCTAGCTTCACTTCAAAAAAATTGAAGCTCCTCTCCCATGTGGGTGCACCTTGATTATTCTTTTGCTTAATTATTAAAGCACTTGAAACAAGGCAGAGTTATTATTTGGAAACAAAAAAAACATCATTACAGTGCCGCCCATTGGAGAGTGGTTCAATCTTTTTACTTAACCCAACTTATTGTTTATAGGTGGCTCAAAATTAAAAAAAAAAATATATATATATGTTAATTTGGGCTAACTTATAAAAGATTTGGCATATTTAACTTTTTTTTCTTTTTTTTATTTTTTTTTTAAAGAAATGAGTATGTATGGCTATGTTTAAAAGTTAAATGAGAATTAACGTACACATATTTTCTCTCAATTAAAGAATATTATAATTTTTGTAAAAAAAAAAAACTTATATATATAATATGTTTAATTTTTTAAATATAAATGAGGTATTATGTTTCATGAATTTATTTTTTCGTTTTGGGTCTTTCATAAAATGATTCTTAATAACACGGTTCGCTTAACCACGCCTTTAAACCCATGCCTGCTCAAGAGGGGTGAGCAGAAACCGCACCGCAAACCGCAAACCCGCACAAAACCGCAAAACCCACACCGCAAAACCGAAACCGCAATAAAACCGCGAAAGCGGTTCTTGAAAATAAAATCAAGATTTTGCGGTGCGGTTCAGTTTCACCAAAAACCGCACCGCAAAACCGCACCGAACCGCAAAGTCATATTCATATATATTTTTATTTTTATTTTAAATAAACCAACTATATTCTATAATTTTTGTATGATTAAATACTTTTGTTAATATTTTCATAATTAGTTATTTCAAACGAATTTTAATAGTTAATTATTGTTTGAGTTTTTATATCATATAATTTTGTTTTTCTATCAATATATCGTCGAAATTTTAAAAAATTAATCGCATTTGACTTTTATTATTCTAGAGATTTATAATTTCATACTACTACCCAACATTAGATATATATGTTTTACTCATTATGTAACCATATGATATATTTATTCTATAATAAATATATACCAAAAATAGAATTTGGAAAAAAAAAAAAAAAAACTTTAAAACCGCAAAACCCGCAAAACCAAACCCGAAACCGCAAACCCGCAAAACCGCGCGGTTGCGGATTCTCATTTTTTAAAAACCGCAATTGCGGATGCGGTTCGGTTTTTACCAAAACCCGCACCATGCTCACCCCTACCGTTCAGGCCCGAGGCTATTTGACTCGTGGTCCGTACCCGTTCGGTCCGCCATTTTACCACCTCTATAATATTGTTGATATATTTAATTTTCATGCAATATTTTTTATCTGTAGTTTGTCATCTACAATAGTTAAATATTTTGTACTATGTTAGAAAAAGAGAAAATGCAATTGCGCGTTGCAGCAAGGAATTTTGATATAAACTCATATATCGTAATAAGCTTATCATGTACATTGGTTTTAGCTTCTTAATCGTCTTAAATTTACATTATTTATCAGTAGTATGACGCATGCATAACTCGTTCAAATGTGTAAATAAAATTATTATTAATAATAAAAAGATATGCTAAAATTGTGAAAACATAAAATTATTTTTATATAATTTTAGCCGCTATACTTGTAAAACATATAAATGTAATGTCTCAAAATATATGCTATACAAAAATACGGTCCTTAAATTTGCCAAAATCGTCGAGGCTCGAAAGTTGAGAAAATCGTCGTCGTGAGTTCAAACTTTGGGTTTTGAGGCCAAATGGGTCTTTGACCCATAATGCTCAGGTCAACGTCCGTTTTGAGTTATACATTCAAGGGTATAATAGACCAAACATATTTTCACTAAGCGTTTGTCCAATGTGCATTGACAGAAAGGGGAACACATCTTATATTGGTAAAGGTGGTGTTACAAGGAAAAACACAACTACAGCAGATAGTGATGGATATGTAGTGGGCCTACATATTTCTGCATCTACTATAGTTGGTGCTTCCTTGAGCAGTGGTGATGAAAAAAGTGAACCACTAGCAACTCAAAGACCAAGTGGATTACGCCCAAGTCAAACACCACATGAAGCACCTGCATGTCATAAAGCAAGTGAATCACCTGCTAGTCAATTAACCAAATGAATCACCTGCAAGAAATGCTATGTTGTCTTTCAATCTAAATGTAACTTAACTGATATGTTAAAGTTCTTATATTATAACAATGCAGTATGGTTACTATTTTTTTGTATCTGTTGACTTTATAAGTCAAATTGTGTTATTTCAAACAACCCCTAAACTGCATATGCAATTGCAAACTGAACAATGTTAACAGCAAAACTAAAACTACAAATGCAAACAAAAGATGTTTTAAAAGATTACAACAATTCAGTTTGGTTAATAATTTTTTGTATATGTTGACTTTATAAGTCAAAATGAGTTTTTCCAAACAGCCCCCTAAACTACATATGCAAATGCAAACTGAAACAATAAAAACAGCAAAACCAAAATATACATACATCACCAACTAAGTATACCATATACAACAAAAATATACATGTTAACAAGCATCGTTTTGAGTAACCATCATCAGCCAAATTTTTTACATCTTCATTACATCAACAACTAAAAATAACAGGTGAACTTGTTGATGGGCGACTTGATATTCATGGGGGAGACTTAAGCTCCTTAGGGGGAGGCACATACCACTCATTTCTCTTTGTGCTGAAGCATCCCAAAGCCGCTACAAGTCCAAGTACAACATTTGTAATTCTTTCTTTGTTTTTGGACTTTTATGAACAAAGGTACTAAGGTTGTGAATTGAAAGCATTGGCAGTGGAAGCCTTGGGCTTTCAAAGTGTAATACTTTCCCTTTCTAACTCTTAATGTGGAAGTAATATTCTTAGAAGACAACAACCCAAAATCATTATCGCATGTGTCTGAAATAATGATGACATCAACCTCCTTTCCTTTAGAGTTGGTATATGGAAGGATAGCCAAAACAGAAAGACATCAGAGTTCATGCATTACTACTATCCTACTTTGCAACATTAAGTCTAACCTTTCGCAACCTCCTTATTCTCATATTTTTGCCACCAGTCTTCAAGTATCACCTCAGCAAATTCATCTTCTATATCCCACTTATTCCCATAAGTAACCATGACATAGTCAATCATATCGTCAGAGACTTTTAGTTTGCTACCCAGAACAGGGTTAAGACAATCATTAGCAACTGCAAATACCACTAGGTGGTTACCGGATATCACTTGGAATCATGTGATCACTTTCCAAAGTAAACTATTCGACCCTAATGCCTGGGTTACACGAATATCTACTTGGGATAAGACCAAATGTTTGTTAGTGATTTAGGCACAAATCAATAACCCTTTTGATTATAAGTGTTAATCGATTTCTGTATATCTTACATGCATAATAAGATCTCCTATTTATAGGAGGTTACTCTGAGCTAGTCAAATGGAATTATGAGAATTAATCGGCCCATTAATCGCCTCATAATTATCCCCATTATAGTCGTTAGTGGTTACATGACCAATTAAACGTGGTCATTATGCGCTTGTAATCGCCATTTAGCAAGATTTCATCAAGATTTCATAGCACTAGCGTTGCTTACCACTAGCAAGATTTTCCACTAACGGTGGAAACACCACTGTCGCTGGAAACCGAGCACTATCAATACAAACCACTATTAGAGTCGTGGTGTTCAGGACCTTATGGGTGTACACTCTGCACCTCCTAACCCATTACAAGGTGTGAACTAATCCCACAAGTGCACTAAATTTTCCAACAATCCTCCCTAAATTTAGTTCACTTCCTTTGCATGAAAAACAAACATTAAACAAAACATGTGCATAAACCAAAATGTCATGAGGATTGAATTTCCATCTTAGTAAATTACACGTTCAAATATTCGAGAATCAGGGTGTTCTAAGAATTGAACCCTTCAACCCATTTGAATACCTGAAGATAAAATACACACAAGTTTTCAAACACTTAATAGCTCCTGACACTATACAAGCCATGTGTCCATATCCACATTCATAAATGTTGTAAAAGTTAAAAGTCCAAAAGCTCCCTGAAGCGGCAAAACTTCAACATTTACATAGGTGGTTCCTCTTTATTCATGGTCATGCCAAGCACTTTTTCAAAGAAAATAACCATTAAGTAAAGACTTCATCCTCCTTTCAAGAAGTTTCGAGCACAACCTTGGGATGTAAATAAAACATGTGCTCCACCACCGAATGTTCACTTTCCACATTGAACTCGGCTCCCAAGTTTCCTTAGAGGAGTGGGTGTCCTAGCATTCAAAGGACTAAGTTGGACTTAAACCCATCCCTTTAGCGACTTTATAACCAAGTCTCTAGCCGCACCCTTCGTCAAGTGATCGCCTAAGTTTTGTTGAGATCTAACAAACTCTATAGATACCACCCCATTCATGATAAGCTCACGAATCATGCTATGCCCGACACCTAAGTGTCTAGACTTCCCATTGTACATCCGGCTATAAGCCTTAGCCAATGTAGCCGCACTATCACAACGGATAGAAATAGGTGCTATAGGTTTAGCCACAATGGAATCTCAAGAAGCAAGTTTTTCAACCATTCACTTCTTTACCAAAGAAATGCTAAAGCCACAAATTCGATTCCATTGTTGAACCGGTGATGCAAGTTTTTTCTTGGATGCCCAATAAATTACACCTCCACCAAGGTGAATACCCACCACCGGTAGATTTAATTGTCTTGATGTTACCGATCCAACTTGCATTAGTGTATCCTTCCAACACCGATGGATAACCAAGATATGAGAGACTATAATCCATAGTTCTCTTCAAATACTTCAAGACCCTCCGAGTCGCTTGCCGCTGATGAGCACTAGGATTGCTAGTATACCGCTCAATTTTCCCACCGCAAAACCAATATCGTGTCTTGTACAAGTCATGGCATACATCAAGCGACCAATTACCCTAGAATACTCAAGTTGAGATACGACCTTGCCATTATTAGGCATCGACTTCTCACAAGTATCCATAGGTGTACTCACAGAGTACAATAAAAGTAATCGAATTTCCTCAACACCTTCTCAATATAATGAGACCGAGATAGAAATTCTTTTACTTTCATGTTTAATCCTTATACCAAGGATAACATCGCCTCCCCATGTCCTTCATGGAGAACCTTGATGACAAAAATTCCTTTGTCGTCAACTCGATTTTGGTCATGCCAAAGATCAACATGTCATCAACATATAGACAAATGATGACTCCTTTACCGATTCATCAAATTTGCTATATACACACTTGTCAGCTTGGTTAAGAACATAACCACTAGACAAAACCACTTCATCAAATTTTTGATGCCATTGCTTAGGTGCATGTTTCAGTCCATAAAGAGACTTAATCTGTTTGCACACCTTGTTTTCATTACCAGGCATGATGAAGCCCTGTGGTTGGTTCATGTAAACCTCCTCATCCAATTCACCATTCAAGAAAGTTGTTTTTACATCCATCTGATGAATAACCAGATTATGAATAGATGCCAAAGCAATCAGCAGTCTTATGGTACTATTATAAGCCACAGGGGCATAAGTATCAAAATAGTCTATCCCTGACTTTTGTTTAAAGCTCTGAATGACTAGTCTAGCCTTGAACTTTCAATAGTTCCATCTACCTTCATTTTCTTTTTGAAAACCGTTTGCAACCCGTAGGTTTGCAACTGTGTGGTAGATCAACCAACACCAAGTGTTGTTGCCCATGATGGAATCTATCTCATCATTGATTGCTTCTTTCCGTAAAGCAATGTCTCGGGACTTCATTGCTTCTTCAAATGTCTTGGGATCATCCTCAACAATGAAGCAATAGGAGTATTGGTCCGAGACCTCATCCCTTGTTCTTTCAACTAAGTAGAGTTGAAACTCGTGTCCAAATGACTTTGGAGTCTCGAACCTTTGCTCTTTTGAGCACGTGTTCAGTTGGTGAACCACAACCTCATCGTGGACCACCGATGGTTCATCATCAAGGACCTCGATATACCAAAGGTCATGAGTTCCATTAGGAATCCTCGACTTGGTCTAGGACCGATGAGAATCTATTCTCAAGAAAGTTTGCATCCCATGATTCAATTATTGAGTTAATCGAAACATGTACATTAGGTTCAATAACATAAAACCTAAAAGCCTTGGAATGCTCAAGATATCCAACAAAGATGCGATCAATGCCTCTTTCACCCAAAGTTTTCAACTTTGGATCGTGGAGTCTTACAACAACCCTACAACCCCAAACCTTGAGATAGTTCAAAGTTAGGCTTCCTTTAGTCCGAGTTCATAAGGAGTAACCTTGTTCTTTTGTTGGGAACCGATTTAATAAATAGCAAGTCGTTAACATAGCTTCACCCCGTAACCCTTGACTCACCTCGAATAAGACAACATGGAATTAACCATCTCCTTCAAGACCTGTTTTTCCTTTCAAAAATACCATTTTGCCGAGGAGTATAAGGGCGATCGTTTCATGGATTATACCAACAGACCGAAAATACAGAGTATCCATGTACTCACCTCCCCTATCAGTCCTTAATCTTTTGATCAAAGACCCAAGTTGTAATTCAACTTCAGTTTAAAACACTTTGAATTTATCTAATGCTTCATCCTTGGAATGTAATAGATAGACATAACAAAACCTAGAAGCATCATCAATAAATGTCACAAAGTACTTCTTATTCCCCAAAGATGGAGTGGCATGCAAATCACACAGGTCACTGTGTATTAGCTCCAAGAGCTTAGTCTCACGACTAACACCCTGAAAAGGTTTCTTAGTTATCTTGGTCAACATGCAAGTTTTACACTTTTCAGTGTCCATGTCAAATGCTGGGATTAACCCATCCTTAGACATATCTTGCATCCTTTTATAATGTACATGGCCAAGTCTAGCATGCCAAAGGGTAGAGTCAGTCAGGTCAGTGGTGGTCACAAAGGCTGAATTAACACTATCAGTGGCAATAAATACACTATCAGTGACAATATTAAGCCTGAATATTTGATTACATAAATAAACAAAACCAATAAAAACACCACATTTAGACAAGACAAATTTATCAGATTCAATAACTTGTTTATATCCATGATTATTCAAAACACTACTTGAAACCAAGTTCTTCCTTATATCAGGAACATGATTAACATTAAACAAAGTTACAATCTTTCCAGAACTAAACCTAAGGTCTACATAACAACAACCATGCACCAAGGCTGTTGACTCATTTCCCATGTGAAGAATAGAACCATCATTTAGCGACTCATAAGTCTTGAACCAGCTTCTTTCTTTGCACACATGAACTGTTGCACCAGAGTCAACCCACCACGCAACATCATCATCCTGCACATAATGAGATTCAGATACATATGTAACATAATAAATCGAAAAGACTTATTAACCATATTCGACCTTTCGGTGAGTTGGAAGAACCACCACTCCCGAACCATTAGTGCCTAATCCATTGGCTTTACCACCAACTTTAACACCCTTGCAATCCCTTTTAATGTGACCGGCTTGCCACATTTCCAACAAGTAGGTGTTGCCTTCTTGTTAGGATCCGCCTTGTGTTGTCATGATATTTGCGTTTGCCTTTGTTGTCATTGTACGGTGGAGTTGTTATGCTCCACCATATTGACAACAGATGCACCAAGAAGATTGCTACTCTTTGGCTTGTCATTATCCTGCACCTTGAGAGATTCCTCAATGCGCAGATGACTGCCCAACTCAACCAGAGTTAACTCCTCTTTCTTATGTTTCAAGGTATGCTTGAAATCTTTCTAAGAAGGAGGGAGTTTGTCAATGACACAAGAGACTGAAATAGACTCATCAATGTGCATATTAAGTTGTGTAAACCTTCCAAGTATACTGTGACAACTCGTAATTTCAGGTCATTTTACAAACTTTGGAATTTTACTATTCATCTCGGGAATTTACTATTCATCGGTTACTATTCATCATTTTACTATTCATCGTTTTCGGAGTCGATTTGATATTCTAAGAACGTATTTCAAAATTTTACTATTCACGAAACACTATTCATTCCCGGAGAAAAATCACTATTCATGTTTCACTATTCATCATTTTTCGTAAACTAGGTTTACGAGTATCAAATTCGCGTAACCGTAAGGGTTTAGCTGCGAATTCATGAAAAATCATCGAGGACATTTCATATAGACTAGGCTTAGTCTACATATCATTAGTAACGCCATCACCATATTAGTTCATGCATGGTTTTGCATATTTCATTTAACGTTTATTTTCCTATTAAATAAACGTTATCGCGTAATCCATTATTTTGAAACATTGATCCGACACTTCCAAAAATTATCCTAATATATTTTTATACTCATTTTAAGACTATAAAAATTATATTATTATTTTACCCGATGTTTTCAATTTATTTTGTATATAAATTGTTATGTATAAATATCTACGACGGTTTTCGTAAATTCAACTCGATAATTATTATTTCACTCAATTCTTGTAAGAAATGTATTATTATAATTTTTATGACTTCAATATATTTTATTTTGTTCGTTAAAATCTATTTTTAGTTAACGCTACACTAAATACCTAATTATATTTATTAAATACACTACATACATAACATTACATACATTTATACAACAAAAATACATCAACCCCCCAAATACCCCATGGCCGGCCAACCCTCCCCATGACTCACCATATTTTGTAAAATATCTTGATTTATTATAAAATTATTCTTATTCATGACTAGGCTCATATATTGCAAGATATTTACAAAGAAACACATTCAAGCACACATTAAAAGGTGAAAGAAACATGAAACCGTCTCATCCTCATTGTAAAATTCAGCCATGGCAAGAAACCAAGAGAAACCATAAAAATTTTCTAGCTCAAGTGTTTATCAAGTATTATTAGTGATCTATGTTAATGTTTTGAAATAAAAACCTATAGATTAATAAGGTTTTCATCATCTTTTTCACATAATCATTCAAGTAAGCATTTCATAATCTTTATAACTCTTTCATATTCATATTTATGTTATTTCATCATTTTTGCAAGAAAGCATACAAGTTACATGTGAATCCATACCACTTTTATTGTTTTTATTACTTATTATGAAATATATATCATCCTATAATTATCCCTTGAAACATATCATTTTTGATGATGTCTAGGAACCCATGACACCCTAAGAAGGTGTATGGTAGGTTTAGAATAGCTTTGGCGTTGAATGGAAGTGGTTAGAATAAGTATTACGCGAGAAAAACCCATTTCGACAACTATAAATAAGGGTCTGATCTTATTTGTGAAATCTGGAAATTTCGACAGTTTGTAAAATATTTTGGGCTAGATATTCAGAAAATATACTTTAAAACGAAAACGTGGCCGCTTGAACGGGTTAAAACGGAGTTATAGCGAAGAAGTTATACTATTTTCAAGTTTAACGACGAAAACTATATTTCTGAAAAACTGCATGCTGTCAAGAGTTAATTTAAGGGCAAAAACGAGTTTTAAACATTGTCTAAATGAGTCGATTTGTCAAAAATATATTAGTATACTTTAACACAAAGCTAAGGACATATAAAACGTAGAAAACGGACATATAACTACCAAGTTATTCACATTTTAAACAAGGTTGTCGTAACTTTTATTACAAGTATAACTAATATATTTTATAATAGCCAAAAACTAGTTGCCGCTAAGGACCATGTTGGGAGTCGTTTTTAACATCGATGGAGTACTTTTTGGAAAACGATGTCTTCTAGTAAAAGTAATTTCACCTAGCTTATTTTCTAAAATGTCCAACCGTTCGTCAAACGGAGTTGTAACGAATAAAATACGGTCACTAAAACTTTGCCGAAAACTACCCATAAACTATATTTTTGGTACAAGTACCCTACTTTACCCATGTTTTTCTCCATGATCGAGACCTCTATGATGAAAACTTAAAAGCTAAAACTTTGAGATAATGCTACAAGCTTTCCAAAACCGTTGAGTTTGTTTCCTAACACTTGATGTGCACCATTTTACGACTAGCTTTTCGAGGCCATTTAGTCACTTTCATGAATTGTCAAATGACATTGTTTTACGGACGAAAAGTTATAATTTCATAATAAATCACTAAACGACTATCGTAGGAGGTTGTTTCAACGTAAATACTTGTAAAGTATTTTATAATATGACGAGATGTCATAAACATATATTTCGACGATAAACATTATTTTCAAATGTACAAGTGGTATGGATATCATATGAGTTTGCATGCACGACATTGTTTCATGATTTACATTAGAACATATCATTCATAATAGGTCGCGGTTAGAGGTTGCGCCTCATTTCAGTGTATCCACTTTTGTCATCATAATCATTGCATCAGGTGAGTTCCATAGCCCCATTTTCAATTGTTTTAATGCTTTTATTAAACTCTTTGGGGGAGATACATGCTCAACAACTTTTATGACATTCATGACTATTTGCAAACTATATGTTTATCTGAACTGAATGTTTAGTCATACGAAGTAACAATTTTGCCATACTTAGAGTTTCTATATCATAATCATTGGACTAGCGGTCTTGGCATAATCATTGAACTAATGGTTTTGGTATAATCATGGAACTAATGGTCTTGGTATAATCATGGAACTAATGGTCTTGGTATAATCATTGAACTAATGGTCTTGGTAGAATCATGAACTAATGGTCTTGGAACGATTTGAAACAACACTCATATGTGTTATGTCAAGTAACTATTGATACATTAAGTTATGCACTATTATGTGAATTCATTTGACGATGTGTGTTTGAACATAAACTATACACATTTTGGCAGTGGGTTGTAAACACACATGTTACAAGTTTTGCATGGGCGAAACTTGGAACTGAGTGGATTTACAATGCCTTTGTTGCATAACGATTTTGAAAGGCTTTACATTTCAACACAAACTCTATGAACTCACTCAACCTTTGTGTTGACACTTTTAAGCATGTTTTATCTCAGGTATCTAAGGCATACACTTCATGGCATGCATGTGGACTTATCATAGAGTCGCGGTGACGACGCGTCTCACAGGGATTTTATGCACTTTAAAACATCGTTTGGCTTGTATCAAACTTATTTCCGTACATGTTGATTTTCATTTGGGACCTACACTTTGTAAACTCGAATGTTTTATTAAATCAAACGATGTGTTTTCCAAACGACACTTTAGGTCGCTCAATATAATCGTGATTGTGATGCTATGACGTTGAATGTCACACCCCAAATTACTGCTTTGCAAATGAATGGAATTCCTAGGGATTGACCGTCATAGCACCACATTCATTAGTTATATTGAACGACCTAAAGTGTCGTTGAAAAGAACATCGCTTGATTTAATAAAACAATCGAGTTTACAAAGTAGGTCCCAAATGAAAATCAACTTCAGCGGAAATAAGTTTGTTACAATTCAAACGATGTTTTAAAGCACGAAACCAAGTGAGACGCGTCATCGCGACTCCATGATGTGTCCAAATGCATGCCATGAAGTGAATGTCTTAGATACCGAGATAAAACATGCTAAAAGTGTCAACACAAAGGTCGAGTGAGTTCATAGAGTTTGTTTTGAAATGTAAAGCCTTTAGAAATCGCTTATGCAAAGAAAGGCATTGTGAATCCACTCGCCCAAGTCCCGCCTATACAAAACTTGCAACCGCGTGTTCACAACCCATTGCTAAGATATGTATAGTCAATGATAATCCCAAGACATTCAAAGACAATGATAATCCCAAGGCATTCAAAGACAATGATAATCCCAAGACATTCAAATCAATGATAATCCCAAGACATTCACCAATGATAATCCCAAGACATTCCCCAATGATTTATGATACAGATATGACTAAACATTAAGTTCAGTTAAGCATGCAGTTTGCAAATAGATATGAATGTCATAAAAGATGATGAGCATGTATCTCCCCCAAAACATTTATGAAAACAAGTAAAAGCAGGGGCTATGAAACTCACAGTAGTATGTAAGAGTTTAAAGTACTCGTGAAAGTAAAAGAAAACAGTTTGAGCATGTATCTCCCCCAAAACAGTTATGAAAGCAAGTAAAGGTAGGGGCTATGGAACTCACTTGGTGGAATGATGCGAAGACAAAAGTGGGTACACCGAGATGTAATGTGATACGTTAATCTTGACCTATTGTGAAGGATATGACATGTAATGAGTGGCAATGTAATGTTATGCATGCATTTCAGATGTTATTTATACCATTCATGGGTTTTGAAAATATTACTCGTCGTCGAAAAATACTTTTTTGACGCCTTGACCCTTCAAAATGACTTTACATGTTTTTACGCCAAAATGTCATCCTACAATGGTTTTATAATGATTTTTGGTGAAATTACCATTTTCGTCGCAAAACAATGTCGCCGGAAAACTCATGAAATTAACAAAATGGCTTTGGAAAACTAGTCGCAAACGGTGTACGCCGATCGTTAGAGAACGAACTCAACGGTTTTGGAAAGTTTGTATCGATATCTAGAAGTTTCGGTTCAGAGTTTTCGCTCAAAAGGTCTCGATCATAAAGATATCAAAGGCTAAAGATGGTGGTTTTGCTAATTGGGTGCGTAAAATAAGTTTCGCCAATGTTTGAACGTCCGTAAATAATTTACCATAACTCCGCTTGACAAACGGCTTTTTGTTTTGGAAAATATGGCCGATGAACTTGATTTTACTAGAAGACATTTCGTTATAAAAGTTCTACAACCTTGTTAAAAAACCGCAAACATAGCCTTTACAATTAACTAAATACTTGTAACGTAAAAATAATATAGTTTTCGAAAATAATATTTACGCAACTTCATAAAACGTGCATATATTTGTCGCTTTAAACTGCTTTTCACGTAAAATATGTCCTTAGCTTCAGATCAAGTAAACTAATATATTTTGACTAGTCGAAATAATTTGTGAAGCTTAAGGCCTGCTTTTGACCCGAATATGTAAAAACAGCAAGCTGAAAATCCTGAAAATAATACGTTTCGTCGTCAAACTTTAAAAATTCACCACGGCTTCGTTATAAGTCCGTTTTTATCCGTTCAAAAGGCCATGGATTCGTTTTAAAGTATATTTTCTAAATATGAAGGCCAAAATGTCGTACCATCAGTAGGTTTTTCCAGAATTTCGCTTTAAGGACAGAACACACAATATAGTTTAAGAAAATAGTTTTTCTCGGACAAAACCTATTCTAATCCCTTCAAATCAACTCCAAAACTAATCTAATCCTACCATACACCTTCTTAGGGTGTCATGGGTTCCTAATCACCATCAAGACCAAAGAATAACTTGGGAATAATTATAGGATGACTATATTGTATATATAAGTTCTAAAATCAAGAAATAAATGGTATAAACTACATAACATGCATATAAGCTCCAAAATGATAAGAAGCATATGAAATGATAAGGAAACATAAAATGATGAGAATATGCTTACTAGTGCAAGTGAAGAGGTGTAGGTAACAAAGGATTAACTTAATTATCCTTGGTTTTATTTCAAACCATGAAAAGGATATGATCTAGGTTGATATAACACTTGAACTTGAAGAAAATTTTGATCCCCTTGTTGGTTCTTGATGTGGCCGGTTTTGAGACTCAAAAAGGAAGGAGAGAAAATATTTTTTCACACTTTGATAATATGAGATGTATGTGAAATAAACTTTGAGTGTAAGACTTTGTAATTGAGGTGAATTATTAGAAAAACATGAACCATGCTATCATTTAATACAAGCCCTCCCCTTGGCCGGTTTTTGGGGAGGGTTTGTCTCTCAATTATTTTTTTTTTTCCTTTTAAAACTTTAACTTGTGTATATATTGTAAGACTTGTATAAATTGTAAAGAAAAGGTAAGTGAATTGTAGGTAATTGGGACATTTTGGTAAAAGTAAGTTTTTATTAGATCAAAATACAATGTAATGAGTTGATAAAATTTGTAAAAATACTTTCCTTGTGAAAATCGGGTGATAGAATAATTATCGTAAGATTTTTAAGAAAACGACGTAATAATTAAACTTTAACGATTAAATTACCAAATAAATGTGAAACACTAGGAAAACTAAAAATATAGTTTTTTATAAACTAAATATGAGTTTAAAAATACCTCGGGATCATTTTTGAAAGTAACGGTTTAAATATACAAAATAATAACTCACGCGATAATATTATAAAATATAAAAATTTACGCGTAAAATATGAAATGAAATGTCGTGAATGAACTAATGAGATGCACATGATGTCCATGAAATGTAGACTACTCATAGTCCATATGAAATGTACGTGATGTCATGATCATGAATTCGCCGCTAAACCTCCAAGGTTACGCGAATTTGAAACAAGTAAACCAAGTTTACTAAAAATGTTGAAATAATGAGATATGTATCGTGTCAAGAAATGACCGAAAGTACGGATTGTCACATTCACTATCTAAAAGGAATTCAATCCTCGAATTCAATCGTTGTTAGTCTATCGGGTTTAGGGTTTGATGTGGCAACTTTCCATTCCCGAGCAAAACCCTCAAAAGATTTTTGGTAACCGATTTTTACTTAATCTCACAACTCATCAAACAAGAACCGCCATGAGATTAGGCTAAATCGGTTTAGGTAACAACTTGTTTCTAGCTCGATCTTTGCAACTCATCAAACAAGAACTGCCACGCGGATCAAACCGGAAACAAGTGGTTTCAAGAAAATCTTTGAAAATTTGGCTCGACACGGAATTGTTTACACATATAAGCTTCACTACTCCCTTCATTGCATGATTCTTCCCGAATTAGACATAGGTGATCGTGCTATGTATAATTTAGGAGTAACTATGCAATGCTTGGACTAATCGACCATATGTTTGGTTGGTGTTGAGTCAACCGATGTTAAAATTGTGATGAACATCGAGGAGAAGACATGGAGAAGTGTCGTTAAAATGATAGTTAAAGTAAAAAGAATTAAAATCCTCGTAAATGATAACAAATCGGAAAGAAAATAAAGTACGATAGATGAGAATATTTTACAACGAGTGGTTCAAAGAAAAGTAGTACATCTTAGGTTATAAAGATTCGAATGCGATGGAAAACATAAACTTAGTACAACATGGTACATAAAGAAAACAAGACCGTTAGTTTCCGAACTTCTTCGCCTTCCGCCGCTGATACCTTGACGAGCTCCTCCTCCTCCTTCTAACATATATACATTCCCATGAGCACCTTCGATTTGTTGACCTTGGTTTTGAGGACATTGACTTGATAGTGTCCTTGCTCCCCACATCCAAGCACATAACTATGGTCTTGCCTCTACAATTCTCGGCATGGTGTCCTAGTTTTGACACTTGTAGCACTTAACAGACAAAGTCCCGTGTGATGATACTTACATCGATTACATAATGGGTAGGTTCCAAGATAACCTCTCGCTTTCTATTGGTGCAAAGAACATAAACCATTGCGCTCTTGCCTCTATTCTGTTGTTGATGATGGTTAGTGTTACGGTCTTGATTGTTGTTATTGTAACCTCCT
Source organism: Chrysanthemum lavandulifolium (assembly GCA_022545495.1). Taxonomy (NCBI): domain Eukaryota; kingdom Viridiplantae; phylum Streptophyta; class Magnoliopsida; order Asterales; family Asteraceae; genus Chrysanthemum; species Chrysanthemum lavandulifolium. Next base: position 203,905,375 of record CM040245.1, read on the forward strand.
CGGTCATTTTCCCATTTTCTTTTGTTGTTGTTGATTTGGTTATCTGTTGTTGTCATTGTTTTGGTTATTGTAGTAATTGGTGCGCTTGTTGGGTTGTTGTTGTTTTGGTTGGTGTTGGGGTACTTGCCTCTCTTCACTACTCCGCCATTAGCTTTGAGTCAATCGAATAGCTTCTCAATCGTCATGGGTCAAGAAGTCACATCGCCTTGAATAATTTCGAAGTCCCCGATGAAACCCTCTAGCAACTTCTCATTATCGTAAACCATGGACGGCATAACACGTACCCAATTCTTGGAATCTCCGAATGTAAGTGTCAATATCGCACCCAATGGTTACTAATTCATAGAACTCCGCTCCAACTTTTTGATTTCCGTGACGTGGACAAAACTTTAGTCACCAAATTCTTGAATTCATTCCACACGAGCTTGAAAGCATTCTCCATTCCAATCGGTTGGGCGTATGAATTCCACCAAGACAATGCTCCATCGAGTAATGTGCTCGTAGTAAATTTGACCTTACTATCATCCTGGACAGCTATAAAGCAAAAACACGGATTCCAACTTTTCAAACCATCGAACCATTGTCGTAGCTCCTCGGCACCTCTAAATTTCGTGGGCTCACAACTTTGAAATTTTGTACGAACATTTCTTAACTCCGGATCCTCCCAAGATTTCAAAGAGTAAAGAAGCTAGCCTAGCTGGGTTACAAAGAAGAATCATGGCCTCGGCAAAGAAGCAGCACCACCGCACCGCCCTTTCAGCTCTAAAGCATTAGCAATGCTATCATTCACCAACTTTGAATTGTTGCTTGGGTCATTTCAATCAGTAGCTTTCTTCGTGCCATATCTTCTTCAAAACAAGAGGAAACGTGAGACATAGCAAAAATCCGATGTTAATAATAAACGCCCAAAGAGATGTGATAAGAAATGGTAAGTTTGAGGTTATTTTTCAAAATAATCGACGGGTTCAAAAGATGGGTTATGAGATGTTGTAAATGCTTCAAATGTATGGTGGTTTAGTGGCTTAATGTGAATAACGGTAACTCGACATGTTAGTGGTGAAACAAAGGAGTGAGAGTGACTTCACCTATTTAAAGGTTTATCTCAAGATTCGCCGTTATCGATGATGAATCACCGATATAAAAAAAATTTTGATAAGGAATGACAAGGAATTCTCCACATTGGAGTATGGGGAAAAGGTAATGGGATGGGCATTTAAGGGCATCCATGTGACAATCGATATGAAATGAAAGTGAATAACTCGAAAAATGTACGTAATGACCGCATGTGAAGTGAACATGTACTTGTGATGAAATGATGAGATGCTATGATGATGTAGTTATAGTCTAGGGTCAATGATGCAACCTAGTTCTCTATAATCAAGCTCGATGCCAATCACACCCCAAATTACCTGCTTTTGCGCCGAATGGAATTCTAGGGATTGACCGTCATAGCACCACATTCACATTATATTGAACGACCTAAAGTGTCGCTTTGAAAAGAACATCGCTTGATTTAATAAAACAATCGAGTTTACAAAGTAGGTCCCAAATGAAAATCAACTTGTGCGGAAATAAGTTTGTTACAATTCACACGATGTTTTAAAGCACGAAACCCAAGTGAGACGTCGTCATCGCGACTCCATGATGTGTCCAAATGCATGCCATGAAGTGAATGTCTTAGATACCGAGATAAAAACATGCTAAAAGTGTCAACACAAAGGTCGAGTGAGTTCATAGAGTTTGTTTTGAAATGTAAAGCCTTTAGAAATCGCTTATGCAAAGAAAGGCATTGTGAATCCACTGGCCCAAGTCCCACCATACAAAACTTGCAACCCGTGTGTTCACAACCCATTGCTAAGATATGTATAGTCAATGATAATCCCAAGACATTCAAAGACAATGATAATCCCAAGGCATTCAAAGACAATGATAATCCCAAGACATTCACCCAATGATAATCCCAAGACATTCACCCAATGATAATCCCAAGACATTCAAATTCAATGATTTATGATACGTGATATGACTAAACATTAAGTTCGCTACATGCAACAGTAAATAGATATGAATGTCATAAAAGATGATGAGCATGTATCTCCCCAAAACATTTATGAAAACAAGTAAAGCAGGGCTATGAAACTCACAAGAGTATGTAAGAGTTTAAAGTACTCGTGAAAGTAAAAGAAAACAGTTTGAGCATGTATCTCCCCAAACAAGCTTATGAAAGCAAGTAAAGGTAGGGGCTATGGAACTCACTGGTGGAATGATGCGAAGACAAAGTGGTACACCGAGATGTAATGTGATACGTTAATCTTGACCTATTGTGAAGGATATGACATGTAATGAGTGGCAATGTAATGTTATGCATGCATTTCAGATGTTATTTATACCATTCATGGGTTTTGAAAATATTACTCGTCGTCGAAAAATACTTTTTTGACGCTCGACCTTCAAAAATGACTTTACATGTTTTACGCAAAATTTCATCCTACAATGGTTTTATAATGATTTTGGTGAAATTACCATTTTCGTCAGAAAACAATGTCGCCGGAAAACTCATGAAATTAACAAAATGGCTTTGGAAAACTAGTCGCAAAACGGTGTACGCCGATCGTTAGAGAACGAACTCGACGGTTTTGGAAAGTTTGTATCGATATCTAGAAGTTTCAGCTCAGAGTTTTCGCTCAAAAGGTCTCGATCATAAAGATATCAAAGGCTAAAGATGGTGGTTTTGCTAATTGCGCGTAAAATAAGTTTCGCCAATGTTTGAACGTCTGTGAATAATTTACCATAACTCCGCTTGACAAACGGCTTTTTGTTTTGGAAAATATGGCCGATGAACTTGATTTTACTAGAAGACATTTCGTTATAAAAGTTCTACAACCTTGTTAAAAATACGCAAACATAGCCTTTACAAATTAACGAATACTTGTAACGTAAAAATAATATAGTTTTTCGTAAAATAATATTTACGGCAACTTCATAAAAACGCATATATTTGTCGCTTTAAACCGCTTTCACGTAAAATATGTCCTTAGCTTCAGATCAAGTAAACTAATATATTTTGACTAGTCGAAATAATTTGTGAAGCTTAAGGCTCGCTTTTGACCCGAATATGTAAAACAAAGAAGTGAAAATCCTCGAAAATAATACGCTTGTCGTCAAACTTTAAAAATTCACCACGGCTTCGTTATAAGTCCGTTTTATCCGCTCAAAAGGCCATGGATTCGCTTTTAAAGTATATTTTCTAAATATGAAGGCCAAAATGTCGCACCATCAGTAGGTTTTCCAGAATTTCGCTTTAAGGACAGAACACACAATATAGTTTAAGAAAATAGTTTTTCTCGGACAAAACCTATTCTAATCCCTTCAAATCAACTCCAAAACTAATCTAATCCAACCATACACCTTCTTAGGGTGTCATGGGTTCCTAATCACCATCAAGACCAAAGAATAACTTGGGAATAATTATAGGATGACTATATTGTATATATAAGTTCTAAAATCAAGAAATAAATGGTATAAACTACATAACATGCATATAAGCTCCAAAAATGATAAGAAGCATATGAAAATGATAAGGAAACATAAAAATGATGAGAATATGCTTACTAGTGCAAGTGAAGAGGTGTAGGTAACAAAGGATTAACTTAATTATCCTTGGTTTTTATTTCAAAACCATGAAAAGGATATGATCTAGGTTGATATAACACTTGAACTTGAAGAAAATTTTGATCCCCTTGTTGGTTCTTGATGTGGCCGGTTTTGAGACTCAAAAAGGAAGGAGAGAAAATATTTTTTTCACACTTTGATAATATGAGATGTATGTGAAATAAACTTTGAGTGTAAGACTTTGTAATTGAGGTGAATTATTAGAAAAACATGAACCATGCTATCATTTAATACAAGCCCTCCCCTTGGCCGGTTTTTGGGGAGGGTTTGTCTCTCAATTATTTTTTTTTTTCTTTTTAAAACTTTAACTTGTGTATATATTGTAAGACTTGTATAAATTGTAAAGAAAAGGTAAGTGAATTGTAGGTAATTGGGACATTTTGGTAAAAGTAAGTTTTTATTAGATCAAAATACAATGTAATGAGTTGATAAAATTTGTAAAAATACTTTCCTTGTGAAAATCGGGTGATAGAATAATTATCGTAAGATTTTTAAGAAAACGACGTAATAATTAAACTTTAACGATTAAATTACCAAATAAATGTGAAACACTAGGAAAACTAAAATATAGTTTTTATAAACTAAATATGAGTTTAAAAATACCGATCATTTTTGAAAGTAACGGTTTAAATATACAAAATAATAACTCACGCGATAATATTATAAAATATAAAAATTTACGCAGAAATATGAAATGAAATGTCGGAATGAACTAATGAGATGCACATGATGTCCATGAAATGTAGACTACCATAGTCCATATGAAATGTACGTGATGTCATGATCATGAATTCGCCGCTAAACCTCCAAGGTTACGCGATTTGAAACAAGTAAACCAAGTTTACTAAAATGTTGAAATAATGAGATATGTATCGTGTCAAGAAATGACCGAAAGTACGGATTGTCACAATGAACCCCTGTGAATTCTATTCACCGCAAAACATGTAATTGGGGTGTGACATATACCAAGAAGTTCATTGTATTGTTCCATAACCGGTCTTGAATCACTCATTTTGTAATTTGTGAAATTACTAACAAGGAACTTCTTACTTGATGCATCCTCACCATATATTTGGCATCCAAGGAGTCCCACAGCTCTTTGAAGATTCAATGTTCGATAGATATCAAATAGAGAATCGACATACCATTGAGAATTAGACCTCGCATATGTAGTCATCATTCTCCCATTTGCTCCTCCTCTTGATCCGCTCCACAAGAGCATCATCCCCATCATCGTGAATAGTGTGGTAAGAACATAGACCACACTCATGCTTCGACAAAGAAGAAGTGCATCTTCTTCGCCATCTCCTAAAGTCCACCCTTCAAACTTATCAAGCTTGGCAAAGTTTGAAGCCATATGTTTCATTGCAGCAGCAGCCACTGATTATCACAACTAGTTTACTTTGATTGTTGGTGTGTAACTCCTAGAACAGGGTTAGATAATCAATGTCAGCAGAAACAAATACCACTAGGTGGTTACCGGATATCACTTGGAATCGTGTGATCACTTTCCAAAGTAAACTATTCGACTCTAATGCCTGGGTTACACGAATATCTACTTGGGATAAGACCAAATGTTTGTTAGTGATTTAGGCACAAATCAATAACCCTTTTGATTATAAGTGTTAATCGTTTTCTGTATATCTTACATGCATAATCAGATCTCCTATTTATAGGAGGTTACTCTGAGCTAGTCAAATGGAATTATGAGAATTAATCGGCCCATTAATCGCCTCATAATTATCCCCATTATAGCCGTTAGTGGTTACATGACCAATTAAACGTGGTCATTATGCAGTTGTAACTGCCATTTAGTAGTACTTTCATAGCACTAGCAGTGCTTACCACTAGCAGTACTTTCCACTAACAGTGGAAACACTGCCTATCAGTGGAAACATTGCATGTCAGTGGAAACTGAGCACTATCAATACAAACCACTATTAGAGTCAGGGTGTTCAGGGACCTTATGGGTGTACACTTCGTACCTCCTAACCCATTACAAGGTGTGAACTAATCCTACAAGTGCACTAAATTTTTCAACAAATCTGACATTGTTTGGATTTCTTGCAAATAAAATAGGGTTATTTAGGGTCACACTTTACTGTTAAGCTTAATATGTGAATCACACAAATACCGAACAACGTACTAACCTTTCATCACTTCAGCTTCTTTTGCAAATCTGCATAAATCTTCAAACATCTCATCACACATTTCATCTCTTTGTAACCAAGTATCCCCATATTTGGCCTTCACATACTCTACCATCTAATCCGTGACTGCTATCATACTAAGGTTCTTCTCTGCCATTGTTAAAGTGTTTGTGAGAAGGATTCAGAAGTGTCTGAGAATGTGTGTGATAGATGATCGGGTCTTTGTTAAGTCAGTTGTTAGGTGAAGATTGAGGGAAATAATAAAGAGGGTACACGAATAGGTTTTGTTGGGTTAGGTTAGATTTAAGTGAAAATGTGTTTGGTCTATTATATCCTTGAATATATAACTCAAAACGGATATTGACCTGAGCATTACGGGTCAAGGGACTCATTTGGCCTAAAATACCCAAGGTTTGGACTCACGGCGACGATTTTCTCAACTTTCGAGCTCCGACGATAATTTTGACAAGTTTATGGACCAACGGTGTATTTTTGTTTATATGCTATATAAAAATAAATTATTCTTATAACTTTAAAAAACTTAAAAGTTTAAGGTGAATTGGCATATTGAGAAAGTTGAAAAATAGGGAAAAAGAACAAAAGAAGAAAAAATAAGAAAACCGGGGAAGCCTTGACTATGACACATTGACACTTGGCCTTAACTACTCAAGTATGTTTGTTGTTATTCTCGGCTTTAAATTTTAAAAAAGGTTTAGTAAAAAAATCTAGCCAATGTTAATCTAGTCTAGAGTAACTTCCCGCATAAGATTGTCAAGTAGATAATTGTTACTACTATTATTTAGGGATAATTGTTTATAAATGTATCTAAATTGTTATTTTTTTTACTGAGTTTTGTATAATTATTTTTTTTTTTAATAAATATACAAAATTTGCTAACCCTACCTATCTCAACATTTGACGGGTTGATTAAGGTTTTTGGTTAGAGTTATTACATAAATCGTCTTTATGGTTAGGCCCAAATTACTAAGTCCAGTGGCAATATCAGTGTTTTTTGGAACGGCATTTAAATATAATAAGGAAACTAGCAAGGAGCTAGAAAATATTACAATGATTTTTTAAGCTATGCCAAATTAAACATTTAAAACCTCTACAATTTAATCAAATAAAAGAACAAAGACGAATATTGTCAAATAAATCATGCATTGGGAGTTAAATGTGACGTAGTTCCTATACTTCCAGAGGGTCCACAAACTGTAGCATAAGTGAAAAAAATGACTAAAAGTGAAAGTCAACGCAAATCATAAAGACCGTTACTGTAACTTTTCTAAGTGAAAAAAAGTCAAGAGACGATCGGTGAAGGTCAACGCAAGCCACAGGGACGATTACTGTAACTTTTTAAAGTTGATAACCGGGTAACCTGCTAGTTTCCGGTAATCTTAATTCACAATTTGAAAGTATTTTGCATATACTAGTAATTTTCAAAGTTGGTTATGTAGATCGTCTGTTTGAATTTTGAAATAAATATATTGTTTATCTTTACCTTTCACCCAATGTAAAAAAACGTAAAAGGTTACGAGTTATAATTACCCGTTTATTTTTATGATGTATTATTTTGACCATTACAAAGGTTGTTTACGAGTTGTGCAACTTTAGGTAGTTAGACAAGTTATAATGATGCTCACGAGGCGCGGCACCTTGTCTTATCGATCCAAACATGCGTAAAAATGAATGGTACCCGAACAAAAATATGAAGGCTACTTTGTTTTACTAATTCGAACTCGACCAAAAAACAACTGATAGCTAAACCAAAATGTGACTGGTACCTTGCGCCCTTGCGGCTCAGGTCACCAGTAGTATCTTGTTTTTCCGGGACTTCTTGGTATATTTGTAGCACATTAACAAGTTTCACTTTCAGGTTTTCACCAACCGCAAAGTAAGTTTAAATAACTAACTACTCAAATGCATTATGTTTGATATTTGTTGAGTTACATGTTTCAAGGAGAAAAGTTAGATTAGGATCAAAGTTAAGGATTAAAAACTAGACTCAAAGATTAATAACTAACAGCAACTTTGTTCTCATACTTACAAATGTTAGATGATAATCTCCCAGTTACAAATGATTCCCACAATCAACCATCCAATCAATTTTTTTTTGAAACAGGAGAGATGTTAAAATTAACAAGACAGCTCATATATCATAGAACAAACAAAGAACTCCTTAGAAAAACAACAAATGTTTCTTCCAACAAATACATCGTTGGATACCATAGATCTAGAAATACATCGTTGGATACCATAGATCATTGAGTTGAAACAAAATAAGCTCCATGTACATGGCATAATGAACTCCAAAACAAAATACAATGTGATTATATCAGCATAGTTAGCTAATAGGGGATGGGTTATACCTGCTGGCTCCTAACATCCTGGGCCATAAATATCACGGTAGAGAGACTGAAACGCCTTTGGGATCTCAACGCCTTGGTCTGGGTCATAATATCTGGACCCGTCACGTGGAGGATGGAATGAAGTATGAGACATCTGTGGAAACTGAAATTCATCACCTCCATTGACTTCGTAACCTTTGTTCCAAGCCATCCGTAACTTCCCCTGCTCCTGCTCGTAAAGGTAACGTTGCCTCTCAATGTCCCAGATTATGGCATGAGCTCTAATCTCAGCACGTCTCTCTATTTCTTGTTCTCGACGTTCTGCGTCTTTTGCTTGGTGTTCAATCTGTTTTTGTAAGTTGGTAACCATTGTGATTAGTTCATTGTGTTGTTTTTGAAATTGAGATGATTGGTTGTTAATCAAGTTTACGATCTTGGTCATGTCCAAATGTGGATCGGATACAGGCATCTGAGGTGGAACTTCTCCTTCTTTGACTTTCTTGGGGAAGGTGACTCGTTGCTCTTCCGCCAAATCATCAATAATGTATGCTGTTGGAGATTCTGAAAATTCGAGATCAGGAACGGATGATTCTCTTGATATTAAGCGGTCCAGCGAGGAGACCACCACCTCCACATATTCTTCTTTAGATACAGCTCCTAATCGCTTGAGGATCTCGGAGATGTAATATCCATGGGGAATGATTTTTTTATGTTCATGCTCATACATATCCCATATGTCATCGATCATCAAATGTGCAAAGCTATATAAGCAATCTCCCGTGAATAATGCGTGAAGAAGATAGATCTGATGGATCTCGACATAATCCGTGTTTTTAACACGTGGGTGAAATGTTGAAGCCCCTATTCTCCACAAAACTTTTACAAGTGGGGTCATGTCTGATCTCAGATACCATCCATTAGCCTTCCAGACTTTATGTGTGCCAAACACTGTCCTGCAGGCTTCGGCCCATCTTCTTTTGTTTTCATCTGTGGTGATTCGAAAATCTGTTTTGTTAAACCGGGCACAAGGCAAACCAGTGTGTGTGTCAACTTTGAGAACATCTCTAATGATTCTGGGTGTGATTGTATATGACTTTCCATTAACTATACCAGTTAATTCATCCCCATTTCTTGACAGTGATGCAGTCCACTGAATAACAACCTGTCTATAGATTTTGTCACAGTCGAAATTAAGCAATTGCTCCCATCCCATTTTTGCAAAACGTTCTCTGATCGTATAACCTTCAAATTCTGTGGGATCCAATGACTTGGCTATGGCAACATCTTTAAGTTTCTTTAAGAAAAGGTCCTTTCGTTGTTCAGGAGGGTGTTTGGACAAGGGTAATCCAGGAATGAACTTCAAGGACTTATTAGGGGCTTCGTCCCTTGGGCGTTTGGTTCTTTTCCGGGATTGCTTCATATCTGTGAAGACAAAGAATTACTCATCAATATACAAATCCATCTTCAAATTTATATTTCGCAATGACCCCGTTTCATCTTTCATTCTTTGACACATAAATCCAGGAATAGTATGTAATACAGCCACCTCATAGTAAAAAACATGGCAAACTACTTATGGTGATGTTTTGTGTTCAACTTAAGCAGACTAAGCAAATAACATTCAGCTTACTTTTAAGTGCTTATCTACTATAAATAAGCAGTTTTACCCAAACACTCAAAACTGCTAGTCCACATGAAATTACGCAAATAAGCAGAGATATGCTCAATAAGCAATCCTAAAAAGATTCAAAAACCTTTCGTTCAACTTAAGCAGACTAAGCAAATAACATTCAGCTTACTTTTAAGTGCTTATCTACTATAAATAAGCAGTTTTACCCAAACACTCAAAACTGCTAGTCCACATGAAATTACGCAAATAAGCAGAGATATGCTCAATAAGCAATCCTAAAAAGATTCAAAAACCTTTCGTTTTTATGCACATGATAAATCAAAAAGAATGAATATACATTTTGAGAAGTTGGCAACTTTTAACGCCTCGTTTTATATTGCCTCCTATTTGTCAACATCAACAATTATTCATCAATATAAATCATCTATCAATCTACAAATGGTGAGATGAATCGATTTATATTATTGCCATGAACAAGATCTCACAGCAATTGTGTTTCATATTATTTATGTGAAGCACATACAGTCACAAAGACGCTAAAAATTAGAATTAAACATGACTTACTTTCACCTAAGGCTGTAAAAGAGTAGACCCGAAGTCGATGACCTTAGGCTAACCCTAAACTCAAGTTCAGCTTGATATCTAGACATAATACAGGCTCAGACTTGTGTTGTAAAGCTCGAATATACATATATAACTATATTTTGAATCTTATTTCAAATATTTATAAAGGCTATATCAGATAATCAGATTCATTTTACATCTGTAAATAACTGACAGAAAAGCTACCATAAGTGAAATAGCCGATTGAGATAAGTCTAAGGATAACAAAAATCAAACTATAAAATCATTTGCAGATTTATGTACATGCCACAGAGTACTATATAAGTCTTCAAAGCTTGATAAATGGTCTAGTTAAAGCCTTTATAAGCTTCAATTTGGAATGTACTTGTTTCACGAAACAACAACGTTGGTAACATAAACTATTAAGCTGTTAAATCAGAGATTATGCTGAAAAGGAAACAAGAACTAACCTTTGCTCTTAGATCAAGGATTCCTCAATCACGCTTGGATAATCTACAGTCATAAACATGCCAAAATTAAAATTACATATGACCCAATTAGACGTTAGGCTAAGCTCGAAATTGGCTTGATAGCTCGACGAGTCTTCATGATGAGGCTCAAAGTCTACTCGAATGATACATCAAAAATATTTATGCAAACTTATTTCAAATATTTAAAAATTAACATTTGCAAACCAAACTCATTTCAAATGTTTATAAAATTCATAAAAGTTCCTACTCATAGATGTCAAAAGCTAATTCAGATCACTCTAACAATAATGACAAAGATCATCTACAAAATCAAATATATATCCCATACTAGATATACATATTACTGATATACAAAGTCTCGAAAAACTTGATTAAAGCTCGAGCCGAACCCTTATAATGAGTATTTGTTTTTCTTTCTAAAAGGCAAACTATCTCACACTATATACACCACAAATCTATCATTCATGTCCGAGATGTGACTTAACCCACAACCATTGGGTCGGGGAGCATGCTCACACAATGTGGGTACCATTAAGCTACAAGTCCTTTGGTGAGTGCTTTTCACTTTATGTGTTTGTTTTCTATTCAAATAAACATTTTAACTTAAGCAACTGTTTAAAATGATACGAGAGGAGTACTCAGGCGCAACCCTAGTGGTAAAAGGCTTGCGACTATCATCACTTAAATGTGAGAGATCTCAAGTTCGATCCCCGCTACGTGCAAACAATATATGACAGGTGGGCTAGACCCCGTAGATTAGTCGGCCAAACGTCATAAACCATGGTTACCCGAAAAAAGATTATGCCATATTACTTTTATAGAATACATTTCAAAATGGTTTTGTATGCTTGAACTCGTTAATGGCATAAGTTAAGCTCCACTCAAGATAAACAACTCACATTTATAAGTTCCATAACACAATCTAGAGGTGGCAATTTGTGCCCAAAATAAAAAAATGGGTTAAATGGGCAACGTTTTAAAAGATATAGGCACATTAGCCCACTCATTTTTTCTTAAATGGGCATGTATCGCCCATTTAAAAGTTAAATGGGCATAATGGGCACATGTTTTCTCGAAAATTAAATTGTTTTTAATGAAAAACTTATAGATATACTATATTTAGTTACTCAAATATAAATGAGGTGTTATGTCTAAGGATTTTTTTGTTATTTTAGGTCTTTTTTAAAGTGATTCGTATAACATGAGCCCGTTTGGCCCGTGCCCGTTGGCTAGTGCCCGTTTAACCCGTTGTCCGTGCCCGCCCGGCCCGCCCGTTTTGCTACCTCTAACACAATCTATGCCTAAAATGAAGACTTTGACAACTGACGAATATTTATTTGCTTCACTACAGCACATTTTTACACAATGTTGAAAACTTAAAATAAATGTAAAGTTAAAGATTATGTTAAAGAAAGGAAAAAGAAACAAGAGTATACCTTGTTACTTTCAAATTGAAGCACTTGCTATATTTGGGTTTTCAGGGTTTGGGGGAATGAAGAGGGGCTAAAAGTAAACATGGGGTTTTATTTGCCATCGTCACTATGCTGCAGAGTTGCTGAAATGTCCGTTAGTTCCTAAAGAGCCGTTGTTCTTTTGACTATAGGGTCACGCTTAGTTTGACCGGTTTCAAATATTTGAGAAGGGACAAAACTACAAGTTAACATCCCTTATTTTTCTAATTTCTTTTCTTATTTTTTATTTTTTTTAACCACAATTTTAACTACTCACAACTCACAATATATACATCACAAATTCTGTAAAAACGTAGAGGGGTGAATACGTTATCGTTTAAAATCGTTAGATCTTTTGTATCAAATCGTTTATGAAACTTGTTATAATAAGAAAGTACCAGTTATTGTTTGTGACTAATATAAATCATAGTAAACCAAGTTGTCACACAAACATCAACATCAAACCACATCACAAGCAATAGTATAGTGCAACTATAAAAGTAAAGAGATAAAGAAAGGAAAGTGCAAACCGAACACGATGATTTATAGTGGTTCGGTCACGGATCTCTCTCCGCCTACTCCACTCCCCGAGTACCCAACTCGAGAGTTACTTCACTAAATCAACAAGCTCCCTTCTCGTGGAGAAAACCTTACAATCGCCGCTATATAATTTTTCGGTACAAAGCTAAATACCGGGTTCTAGTTCGAGGTAGAACCAACCTAACGTCGCCTATACAATATTTCCGACACTAAGCTAGATGTCGAGTTCTTTTACAAGGGTACAAACACTCCCATTATGTTTTATGGCCCAACATAACAAACCTTGTGTTTTATGGCACAATCACATAAACCATCTAATCTAGTTTGGTGAAAGTGTTGTGATGATGCGATGATGTTTTACAATAATGATCCATGACACAAATGTCTAATGGATATGAATAACTACTTTTAAATAAACTTCCATTGATAGGAAGCCTTCCTGATGAAGATCACAAGTTCCCTAAACTTGTTGTGTTAGATCTTCAGCTTGTGGTGAGTGGGGATGGCTAGATCTCCAAGCTTTCCTTGGTTGATCAAAATGTAGAGTATGATTACAACAAAGATGAATGTTAGAAGCATTATGATCATGGTGATTAAGGTGTTTAATGTATGTTATCTACATTGTTAATGATTGATCTAAATGTATGCAAGAAGGTGGAGAAGATGTGTTTTGAAGTGGTGAAGAAATGAGAAAACAATGGGCTTCTATTTATAGGCAAAAGGAACAAAGAAGGTTCACGGACCAAGGAACCAAAAAGGGTTCCGCCCTTTATAACTTTTGGTGCCGTGGGTGTCTGACAGAAAATCTAAAAAATCTTTCTTCAAATCTTTCCAAGATATTACCAAATCTTACTAAGATCACATTTGATATATTGAGTAACAATCTAACCAAAATATTCAAGAGATCTTCCAAGGATTTCAAAGATGATGATGTAATATGTATTTCTATTTTAGATTAAAAATTTTATCAAAGTAAACTTGTAAAATGTATTATGTAACTAGTTAATAAAATGTCTAGTTACCTTTTGTAAAAATATCTAGTTGAGTTCTTGTCAAAATAAAATGTATTTTGTCAAGTGTAAGTAAACTTTTAGTACTTGTATGAATATTATAGTTAGTTTACTTGTACAAATAAAAGTATATATTTGTTAGACATTTTACAAAAGATGTATTTGTATAAAATACTTGTGAATGCAAAATGTAAAATGAGGTTCGAAATAGAATGGCTAACCTATTAAAATACTTAGTGACTCTAAACGTATTTTAAACATTCTAAATGATTTGTTAATGGGTTTGATCATAATGCCACATAACAAACATGTACGAACCTGTGTTGTAACATATGAGGACTTGAGACATCGAGAGGTGTTGAATGTATGTTGAGACAAAGTGTGATTACAAGTAACTTGTACATTTTACGTTATGTATTACAAGTTACATGTTTGTCATCAATCAAAACAAGCGAGACTGTATAGATTAAATATCTTAATATTTGCACTAACAATCTCCCCCTTTTTGATGATGACAAAGATATGTAAACGTAATAAAAAGTAAAATGTAAAAAGTTACTTGTATCCTTACTACCTTTACATTACCTTCTCCGTTTACACTCTTCTCCCCCTTTTGTCGAAACAAAAAGGGCGTGTCCTTGGAGTTTAACTTTATTTCTCCCTAAAAAGGTGAGCTTGCATCATCCCTAGTGAAATTAAATTGTCGACTTCAATCCGTCCCTTGTTTGCTAACAGATCCATGGATCAAAATTAAGAGGCTTAACCTACATCAAGGTTAGTTTTATGCAACAAAAATTATGAGAAATATATGAAAAAGAAAAATGCATAGCAATGTTAGCCTATTTTCTCCACTTTTTATCGAAGCACAAATGCTTGTTGAAAAGTGAGAATGATGATAAATGCGTGCATGCTCCCCCCTGACGGTTGCTCCCCCTTGTTTGAGGCGTCAAGGTATAATTAAAAACCTACAAAACAAATATTAGTGCAAAACTATATTCGTCATTGGACGAGTAAGTGATATACAACAATGTGTGTATAAGATGCATTCAGTAAATTCTTGACGGAAGCTCCCCTTGCTCTAGGGCGTCAAGATGAACCTTCAAAATAAATATTAGTATAATAGAAGCTTTGTCTTTAGAAAAATATGTCATATACAACCAAGTGTATAGACGATGCAATATGAGTGCTTAAAGGATATTCCTCCTTGTTCGAGGGTGTCAAGAAACACCTAAAATAAGAAAAATAATTGATGCAAACTTCATCCTTAGATGAGTAAGTTATATACAATCGAGTGTAATGATGATGAACCTACAATGAAAAACATTAGTGCAATATATTTCATCTTTTTGACAAAGAAAGATAAGATGTATATATGTGATATATAAAGGATATAATCAAAGATCTCATGAAGTGTAGTCTCCTAATTACAATCATAAGAAAAGTGAGAATATAATATGATAAAAGCCTACAAAATAGTTCCTAGAAATAAGATATGAAGTGAAGTTGGAATATAAAGAGTTAAAGCTAGTGGTGATGGTAGATGACTCAAGATTTACAAAAGTAAGTTTTCACTAATCCATGGTGGTGATGATTAGTGAAAGTGAATATGGAAGGTGGTGGTGATAACGTAGAAAACTATTAAGGAGTTAGAAACTCGTATGTATAGCAAATAATATAAAAATATGGACTCATGCTATCCTTTTGTAATGTCAAGTGAATAAGACAAAGAGGAAAGAAAATATGAATAGACATGAAGATAACTTTGTTCATTGATTGATACGAAAAAATGATCTATTCCAGGTGACAATGGGAGAGATAGTATTAACATGGTTTTGACCGACATGGAAAATTATGACATTGAAAAGAAGTGAAGACAATATGTACCAAAAAAATACCTATATGAGGATGAGAATGACATCATATGACAGAGAGTTTGGTAGACCAACGTGTTGAAAGAGTGTTAGGAATGGCGGTTTTGATTAATATATCATTTGCACTGATAATGACATGCATGATATCTGTCAAGCGAGAGAAGAATAAGATCCTATGATGGTGTTCTAGATAGTGAAGTTGTAAGGTGCTAGTTTAAGGAAAATCCTAGATTTCTTGATTGTGGAGATGAAGAATTTTGTAAAACACATGATGCGTTTTTCACTTGATGAGGTATTGGTGCAAACTTGTGATATAAGGTTAAAAAGGTTGAACTAGTTGTGGTTTCGTGAACCGGTTTTAGCTAAGTGGTGTTTACCTATGTGTTGGTATTTTAGAGTCTAAGAGACATAAAATTTGACAAAAGACAATTGTGTGAATGGATTTCTCCCTTAATTGGTGGACATCCAACATAACGTGTAATGTATCAAATAAGGAATGACAACAAAGTGTTTAGGAGGTTATTCGGGTTAACGAAAGAGATGAGCTTAGTGATGTTTTTCTCGATGATGGTTAGCATACAATGAACTTCATCCTTAAAGTCACGTACCTCGTCTCGATTAATACGAGATGATCGTATGATGAGGCATGTGGTTTCCTAATAGGAAGTGAAGAGGATTAGAGTATTGTTATAACTAAATAGTGATGGAGGTGATTTTTGGAAAGCGGAAGCAAAAATAAGATTTGGAAAGAGGTTGGTGGAATGATATGAAGATGTAATCCCAAATCACTAAATGTTATATGTTCTAAAACTATATGCAAGTTTAAAGGGTCCTATAAAGCATATTACTAATCTACGTAGCAATAAGAGGATTATGAACATATAAAAGTTAGAACTAAGTGTGGTAACAAATAATTTGTTATCAACCTACAAAACAAATTTTTTAGTGACAAAAGATATTAACATGATGGAAATCAAATGATAACATCTTATATAAGCAAAAACAACACATTGCATTAGTAGACAAGGAATCACCACACAAGATAGCATCAAAACAATCATATTATGCAAGAATACAACTTTATTCAAGACATTTCATTTTGAGATTGTTTTGTCGTTAGACTTAGATGCTTAAGCATACTTGGCTATAAATAAACACAACAATATATGTGATTAATAAAAAGACTTCTAAAAGTTTGTCATACCAAAATCACTTTGACATATTATAAGTGCACATGTAGCAAGCAAATAGTGTGACAAAGACGCAAAAGAAGCAAGACGAGAGATTCATGCAAGCCATGTTTAAATTATAACATTTAGGAGCATGTATCATTTAAACCATCTTCTGCATAAATTTAAGGAATGTCAACAAAAGACAATAGCTTTCAAACATGGATACATCAATGACATATTATGAGTTCACAAATAACACATTAGTCATGCGAAACATTATATAGATGACAAAAATTTCTTCAACCGTAAATATCATGCAAATCATGTTTACTCTTAACATTTAGTGGCATAAAGCGTCACAAAAACAAAAACTTTCTAGGGTTTACACATTTGGCAATTAATCAAGTAGGTTTCAAACACCTAAGAAAATGTCAAGACAATTGATCATTTTAAACAAGAACATTTAATCAACACATGTATGTGTGATGCAAGTGGTTTAAAATAAACTTAAAAGAGGAAAAGTCGTATCTTCTACTTGTTTGATTGGTATTCCTAAGGCGAGGCAAACTATCACTATTTTAACACTTACTTTAGGAAAGTATAGGAAAACAGATTTTTCAAGTTGGAGAATGAATATGAGATTATTACTAGCGGTGCTTAATTAAGGCTAAACACGACCATTTTTACGGGTGATTCCACATACCCAACTTCTCTCCTGGAAGAAATTCAACCGTTAGGTCAAATTGAGTTTCTAGTGCAATAAGTTCTCCAGTAGTCATTCTCATGTTAGAAAGATGGGAACTCCTACTTTTGCCTATCTAAGTGTATAAAAGATAATAGTTTACCAATACTTGGCTTAATGTGACACAACTAATATGCAATATAACTAAGGTGATGAAGACGTCATGTTATACACATGAATTTTAACAATGGTGTGTTGATAAACAATATATTTTAATCTTGTGTTTAGAATCTAAGGTTGTTCAAATATCATAGCTAATTGTAAGATCTAATGGATGACATCCTAAGACTAGGGAATGGAATATGTTAAACTAAGAACGTTCTCAAGAAATCTCTTTGGAATTTTATTTAACAAGAATCTAAATAAGGTTACCAACTTCAATAGATCATGTGTATGTTCTAGAGATGTGTAGTTTTAACCTTAGATGTACACAAGGTTTGAGCAAGGTTAGGTTGTGATGTACACTTGAAAGAAAATGGATACAAATAGTATCTTTCAACAAATGAGATTTTCTCATGGGACAAAGTTATCATGCTTATGAAAATAAGTATGACAAGATGAATTTGATACGCTAGTTCATAGAACTTGTAGATTCTTGTTTCAAGATCATTTAGCCAATGAGGTGTAATGAAATCTCTTGTAACACAACCATTTATATCGCAAGGAAAGAATGATGCATAGGATATACAATATCCTTTTAATAAGATGAATACTTAATGCATGATTTCTTAGGCATAATGTTTTTCAAAACATCATGTTTTCCTAAATGAAGATATGAAGCCAAAGTGTTTGAATCGGATAGTCTCATCTAAATATACTTGGTCTCAAGATTATATTCACTAATGATGACAAGAGGAATTCACTCGAGTTTCTCATGTATACTCCTCAAGAGTCATTGTTGCTTGGGGTGTATGATGTTGGCTTTGAGACTGCATTTTAACATATGTTGTTAAAATGTTGATTTAAGGTTTAACGAAATTTATGCAGAAGTTTAATGACAAAGTATTACTAATACTTTGATAATTTGTGAAGGTAGTACTACTTATACCTAGTGGAAATTGACAAAATTTACCAAGAGCACCATGCTTATTTGATAGTTGAGGTTCTAGCCATAATAAATTATCTAAGTCCTCAAAGGTGGGAAAGTATGGTTGAGTTTGTTCAAACGTGCATTTGATTCAATACAAGTGTTGGACACAAGGGCTTTTTGAGCAATACACTCAACGAATTCAAATGATGGTAAGGATGGTGGATTGGTTGATCTAGGTGGTAGGTTTTCTAGTGTGTCTAAATAAGGATGTGATGATGTAGGGGTTTGTTGCGCTATGGGAGTACTTAGGTTGATTATTTGTCCATAGATGTTGAACACAAAAAGTACGGATACTAATCTTATGGTTCATTGGTTGGTACAACTAGTGGGTGAAGTGCTTGAAGTTTTGGTCATATCTATGAAGCTTAGGGGCTGAGGTATAGGTTCATCTTGAAAGGGCGCGTTTGGTTTAAAGGATGCTCTTGGAAGTTCATGAGCAACACGCTTAATAGTGCCAAAAGATGGAAGAGGGATAGTAGGTGTTAAAGAGGGATAAGTGGCACAGTGGTTTGTTTGTTTTGGATAAGTGTTTGATTCATTTTAGGATTGGTGTTTCAACATGTGTTGTTAAAATACTTGGGTGTTGATTTTTTCGGATATGACTTTTAATGACTACAATTGTAAGTCGCATATACTTGAATATTTTGGATTAAATACTTAAGTTGTCAATCCTAATTTGTTGAGATTATAAAGCTTAGATTGAACTCAAGGATAACAAGACTTGATAATATGTCTTTAACATACGTGTGAGTTATGACTCTATGTAAATACTTATCGTCTTGAAGGATGACACATTATTTTTATGTTAACCAAGTGAGACAATAAATGTAGATACAAAACAATATCTATAGTCATATGTTAGACTTGTGTATGATATCTTTGCAAATAATGAGTCCAGATTTGTTAGTCTCGGTAAGTCATCTAAGTCATCCGCAAACGGGTGAGGAGATGTTGGTGGTGTTTTACAAAGTTTGATAGGTACAAGTTTTGGAGACTTTGGTAGTGAAGGTGTTTTGGATGGTGGGTGATTTTGGTGGTGGAGTTGGAGTACTTAAGTTTAGAAAGTTCACATCTTGAATGGGTGATGAGATGTTGAGAGGTAACGAGTCTGAGGATGAAGAGTTCAAGTTAATGAAGCAACAAGATCGAATGCTAATCCTAGTGGTTTTCTTAAGTGGCTTATTTGAGGTTAATCCATACAAAGATGGTAGTTTCTAATGAGATGGAAGTGTCTAAGATCATGTCAAACATCCTAAGTTAATCCATTGAGGATGTGTTGAATGAGATATGAAAGATATGCATTAACAACTATCCTAGAAACGAAATTTGGTAAATTAAATTGCGGGATTTAGTAAAATTAAACAACTTACCTGTAGAATCCACGGCACCAATTTTTTACACAGGCGGAACCCTTAATTTGGTGTCGCCTGGTTCGCCTGTACAGGTATGGCGGTACCAAAAGCTATAACAGACGGAACCAAATATTTAGTGTCGTCTGGTCCGTGGTGACAATAAATCTTCACAGGCCCATATTTTAACTATCGGGGACTTTTCGGAAACCTGAAATTTTGCTTAAAACATATGACATTAATTATTTCTAGTTAGGAAAAGTCGATAACACACATACAAACATAGTGGAGCATAGACTTTGACCAAGGGCTAACGATTTTCACATTTAAGTGAAAATGGGTAAAATTTGATAACATTCGTGTGCTATCCCCCCGCATGAACCGGTTAGCATACAACATTGTTTCAAGTTATTTTATCATCCTACAAAGTAAAAACGACCAAATAGTATCATACACCATTGTTTTTGTCTTGTTCCAAACACTCCTTTAAAATCTCACTTTTCTTTTTTAAAGTACTTGACTAATTTACTTAGTACTCATTACTAGGTGAGTTATGGAATTTCATAAGTTATGTGAGATGTTAGTATAACCTATGCAAAGAAAGTGATCTAATTCTACAAGCGATGGTAAAACAATTTTCCAACTTAGTGCACAAAATCTAGCAAATATCCTATTGTACATAAACAAGAAATCGTCAAACAAGCGAATAAATAACATGGCAAGATTGACACTTATATTATGCAAACAAACAAGTGTAAACAACAATTTGAAAATAAGCAAGCAACATATATGCAAACAACATAAACACGTGGTCATTTAGCATAGCATAACAAGAAAAACACTTTTCGTCACTTTGCGTTTAAATATGACGATGTATACCAAGCTTGATTAGTTTCCTTTAAACATATTACCAAATTATTTAGTTTCAAAATAAATTGTATCAAAGTTCTAAGAATACCAACTTAAATTGCTCGATTCAAAATTTTGAGTTTTTATGTTAAAGCGAAACTTAATATCTTAGATATACTGTAGTAATTGGTCTATTTAACTTATTTAAAGTTAGACTTAGGCCATGAGAGTATTTTTAAATCAAATTAGACTCAATTCCCTTTAAAATGATAGGTGGCTCGACTTGTACGGACTTACGGTTAATTAGTTATGATTTTTTGAAGTTGGTCAAAAAACTACATATTGTGCAGACGGATTCCAAGGAACCAAATTTAGGGTTCCGCCCTTTATATGATGTGGTTTCGTGGTCCTCTGAGACAGATTCACCTAAACTAGTATTTTGACATAGATAAAACGTGTGGGACTTACTATATTTGATAGTAAACATACAATACACATATTTGACAACATTTCTACATATGTGACTTATCTTAAACATTTACGGAGGTGATGTTTCAACTAAATTTATAGTTATCACAAACACTCCTTTAAATTTCATATTTCTTCGTAAATTTTCTATAAGCACACAATAAAATACTAACAAGTTCTTTCAAGAAACTTTTTATTTTATTTTTCAAGAAAACCTTCAAGCTTGTATACAAATATATTTAACGACAAAATTTCTAAGTATAATTAGCAAAACATTTTTCATATTATTTTTCGTTTCAATGGTAATTTGATACATGGATCATTGATGAGTGTCTAAATACTCATCATTTTTAGATCGTTAGAATGTCAAAACATCCGAAAACACTCGAAACACATCAAAATGATAAAATATCACAAACAAGTGTTTTATATGTTTTAAATGCAAAACATCAAAATCGGTGAAAACGCATCAAGTTTGCATAATTGGCGCTTTAGACCCCAAGTTATAAAAATTGTCAAAATCGGTCCACAGTAATTCAAAAACTTGTAAAATATCATTTTAGGTCCATGAGATTCAAAAGTTGTCAAAACAAACCCTTCCAAGTTTAAAAATCACAAATTGACAACTTTAGTCCCTGAACTTTTGGAAAAATGTCAAAAATAGTCCTTGGTTAATTTAAAAAGTGAAAATTATCAAGTTTTAACCTTGTTCTATTCATATTTGACAAAAATGGTCCTTATGATAAAACTTTGGAGAAAATTACAAGTTTGGTCCTTATAGTTTCTAAATTGACAGTTTTGGTCCCTGGATTTGTAAAAATGAAAATATTCAACAAAGGTCCTTGTACTATTATTACTTGGCAGGTTTTACCCTTGTGAGAGCTTTGTAAACTTGTCAAAGTCAGTCCTTGAAGAATTGGCTAATTACACTAATGGTCCTTGTTGATTAAACTAAACCAAACGGACTCTATTATTAACTAAGCCCAAATCCAACCCAAACAGTGACCCGGCCCAGTTTTTAAATTCGAATAAAACCGCCTACACTGTAGACCCATCTCCCTCACCCCTGTATACTCAAAACCAGTGGTATTTACCACTTGCCTTCCACCTTTTCACCTCCACCTCACCATCCCCAGCTGTCTCCTTCCACCTCCACATCATTCCAAAGCCAATTAATAAGAAAAACCAACCCTTTGAAAAAATGGCGCCAAATTCGACAAATGGCAAAAATGATTATCTGGCTAAATCAATGGTTGGATTGTGATGGGATTAGGTCAGAGGTCGACAAGGATGAAATGAAGTCAATAAATATCAAGAGGAAGCAATGAAAAAAAGGAGAGAGTAATTTTAGCTTAATCTATGTCGTTTTAGTTAATTTTCTTTATCCAGTGTATTTTTAAGCTCTCAAGTACTTTATTAAGTATTATCAGTGTATGTTGAAACTTTTTCAATAATCAATTTCAGTATTCAAGTTCTAATCTAAGTTTGTGAATTTTCAAATTTCAAAGAAATCTCATTATGTTGAAAGGTTGTTAGCAGTGGTTATTTTGGACTTAGAAACTCATATAAGCTCCTTATAAAGCTTATTAAAGCTTTTAGATACCTTAAAAGCAGCATTAGTATCCAAAATAAAAAATTCATAAAAATACCAAAAAATTCAGTGAAATTCAAAAATCACAGGATTGATGATCAAGAAGTTGATGCAGTTTGATTTTTGGATGGAAATGGGTTAGTGGCTTAGTGGTAAGCCTATAGGATCTGTTCTTTGTGTCAGTTCTCAGTTTTACTTTGGAAACCAGTTGTAAGCTCTTTTCATCTAATTTGGCATTTTACTTTTAGAAGTGCTTATTAGCTTAAACTTCTGTTTGTTTATGTTATTTAGCTATAGTTAAGTATAATTAAACTATAAAAGCAGTCTTTAGTTCTTTTGAATTTGTAGTTTACAAATATCTTTTTTTTTCACAGTCTTATTAGCATAAATTCAAATTTCTCATTTTATGTTGTTAGTGCTGTGGTTTCAGGCTTATTTAGTGTTAATATATTATGATATAAGGGTTGTAATCATCTACATGGTCTTAAGTTGTGTTTTGCTTTGAAAAAATTCCAAAACAGTCCACTAAAGGGTGTTTGGTTTTGCTGATTTAACTGTACCAGAGGTTGTGCAGACCTGTACTTTTGGTTGTTTCATGTCACATTAAGTCCTAAGAACTCAGTTCAGCAATAAAAACAAGACCTTATTTGGTGAAAAGTCAAAATCACTCTTAATATCACCTAGATTGTTCACTGTTGGATTTCTAAATCTTATAATCATGGTTTTGTGTTAAGAAGTTGGTACACTTGTTCAAATCAGTATTTATACAACTTAATACATCAATATCAGTGTTTTAGATCAATCACAAGTTCATTAAAGTCAAACCTTCAGTTTTCTAAAAAAAAGTCAAAATGCCCTGTGCACAGTTTTGGTAGCCAAGTTCATAAGCTCTTAGAGAGCTTATTAGTGATCATTATCCTGTGTAATTTGGCTTTTTGAGAAGCCAACCAAGCTGTCTCAAAGTTCCAAGTGTCAAATTTCCATTTTCAGCTTATTTACTAGGCCTGCATGTGCTTATTATTTTGTCCAAAATCATCAGTGTATACTGAGTTTTTCTCAGTTTCTTGCTAAGCTTATCCAAAGCTCATAAGAGCTTTTCAGAGTCTGATTTTTGGTTTAAAAGTACTCAACCAGGTCTTATACAAGTTCCAATAATTGCTTTTTAGTTCTAGCTTATTTGGTGTTCTGTGCATAAGCTCAAAGTAGCTTACCAAAACATGTTTTTAGCTTAAAAGTCAAAACCTCAAATCTGTGCTAATTGGTATTTCAGAGGTTTAAGCTTGTTAAAACTTGTTCCATTTAAGTTCTTTTAGCTTAATATAGCTTCTGTGTAGGTTTGGTGGTCTTTGGTTATCAATTGGCTTTTTCAAGTGCTTATTAATAAGCAGTTGCCATTGCAGTTGCATATTTTTCCAAACAAGCCCATGTTTTTCTATTTTTCCTAGATTCTACATATTAAAATAGACTTTTCCTGAAATTTTCATAATTTTTCATAACTGTTTGCTATTTTTCTTAATTAAAAGCAGCTTTTAGGTATTTTAAATAGCTTTTAATACAAATAAATTATAAAAGTCCAAAAAATGATTTTTCAATTTTCTTAGGTTAAGATAAATATAAAAGTAATAAAAGTATTTTTCCATAATTTTCTTAGTTTAAAAAGTATTTTTAGCATTTTAATTAGTTTTAAATAGTTTTAAATTAATAATAAATACATAAAAGTCTAAAAATATATTTTCAGTTTTAAAAAGTTTTATCATATTTTAGATTTTTCTAAGTTTTAATTTCATTTTTCTAGGTTAATTTTGTATTTTCTTGTATTTTAGTACATTTTAAATACTTAATAAATAGTTTTTAATTAATAATAATTACATAAATAGTTGTAAAAATAATTTTCTTTTTCTAAAAATTTTCTTTTATTATTAGGATTGTAAAAATATCATTTTCATATTTATAGGCCTTTTATTTCTTTAAAACTCACTTTTTATTTTGTACGTAGACGTAATTTTATTTTTAACGTAAGTTTTAAGTTTTAGATTTTAAACGTTCATCGACTTTAAAAATAGTGATAGCATTTATTTAATATCTTTTATCTTTTATTTCTTTTAATTTGCATTTAAGTCGCTTTAATTTGTAGATTTTCTCTTTAGATATAATTTTCCATCCAAAACCTTACTGATCGCTATCCTTAGTGATCATTCTACCATCTGATTAAGTGTTTTAACACCAATTCATCCTCCGTGGGACTTAACGACCCAGGAATTCCCTATATTCCTCTGATCTTAATTGCATTAGTGTTTGAGCAGTTTTTAGTCTGTTAGACTTGACTGTTTAGCATCAATCAATCATGCTCCATTTTAAAAACCATTTGTTTTGAAAATAAGAGCTACGAGGCTCTGATGCCAATTGTAAAAACGTAGAGGGGGTGAATACGTTACCGTTTAAAATCGTTAGATCTTTTGTATCAAATCGTTTATGAAACTTGCTATAATAAGAAAGTATCAATTATTGTTTGTGACTAATATAAATCATAGTAAACCAAGTTGTCACACAAGCATCAACATCAAACCACATCACAAGCAATAGTATAGTGCAACTATAAAAGTAAAGAGATAAAAAAGGAAAGTGCAAACCGAACACGATGATTTATAGTGGTTCGGTCGCAGATCTCCTCTCCTCACTACTCCACTCCCCGAGTACCCAACTCGAGAGTTACTTCACTACATCAACAAGCTCCCTTCTCGGTGGAGAAAACCTTACAATCGTCGCTTACACTTTTTCTGGTACAAAGCTAAATACCGGGTTCTAGGTCGAGGTAGAACCAACCTAACATCGCCTATACAATATTTCCGACACTAAGCTAGATGTCGAGTTCTTTTACAAGGGTACAACCACTCCCATTATGTTTTATGGCCCAACATAACAAACCTTGTGTTTTATGGCACAATCACATAAACCATCTAATCTAGTTTGGTGAAAGTGTTGTGATGATGCGATGATGTTTTACAATAATGATCCATGACACAAATGTCTAATGGATATGAATAACTACTTTTAAATAAACTTCCATTGATAGGAAGCCTTCCTGACGAAGATCACAAGTTCCCTAAACTTGTTGTGATAGATCTTCAGCTTGTGGTGAGTGGGGATGGCTAGATCTCCAAGCTTTCCTTGGTTGATCAAAATGTAGAGTATGCTTACAACAAAGATGAATGTTAGAAGCATTATGATCATAGTGATTAAGGTGTTTAATGTATGTTATCTATATTGTTAATGATTGATCTAAATGTATGCAAGAAGGTGGAGAAGATGTGTTTTGAAGTGGTGAAGAAATGAGAAAACAATGGGCTTCTATTTATAGGCAAAAGGGAACAACAGTGCCCACGGACCAAGGAACCAAAAAA
Organism: Chrysanthemum lavandulifolium; assembly: GCA_022545495.1. Taxonomy (NCBI): domain Eukaryota; kingdom Viridiplantae; phylum Streptophyta; class Magnoliopsida; order Asterales; family Asteraceae; genus Chrysanthemum; species Chrysanthemum lavandulifolium. The sequence goes on from CM040245.1 coordinate 203,931,764, forward strand.
AGGGTTCCGCCCTTTATAACTTTTGGTGCCGTGGGTGTCGACGTGAAAATCTAAAAATCTTTCTTCAAATCTTTCCAAGATATTACCAAATCTTACTAAGATCACATTTGATATATTGAGTGACAATCTAACCAAAATATTCAAGAGATCTTCCAAGGATTTCAAAGATGATGATGTAATATGTATTTCTATTTTAGATTAAAAAGTTTATCAAAGTAAACTTGTAAAATGTATTATGTAACTAGTTAATAAAATGTCTAGTTACCTTTTGTAAAAATATCTAGTTGAGTTCTTGTCAAAATAAAATGTATTTTGTCAGGTGTAAGTAAACTTTTAGTACTTGTATGAATATTATAGTTAGTTTACTTGAACAAATAAAAGTGTATATTTGTTAGACATTTTACAAAAGATGTATTTGTACAAAATACTTGTGAATGCAAAATGTAAAATGAGGTTCGAAATAGAATGGCTAACCTATTAAAATACTTAGTGACTCTAAACGTATTTTAAACATTCTAAATGATTTGTTAATGGGTTTGATCATAATGCCACATAACAAATATGTACGAACCTGTGTTGTAACATATGAGGACTTGAGGCATCGAGAGGTGTTGAATGTATGTTGAGACAAAGTGTGATTACAAGTAACTTGTACATTTTACGTTATGTATTACAAGTTACATGTTTGTCATCAATCAAAACAAACGAGACTGTATAGATTAAATATCGTAATATTTGCACTAACAATCTCCCCCTTTTTAATGATGACAAAGATATGTAAACGTAATAGAAAGTAAAATGTAAAAAGTTACTTGTATCCTTACTAGCTTTACATTACCTTCTCCGTTTACACTCTTCTCCCCCTTTTGTAGAAACAAAAAGGGCGTGTCCTTGGATTTTAACTTTATTTCTCCCTAAAAAGGTGAGCTTGCATCATCCCTAGTGAAATTAAATTGTCGACTTCAATCCGTCCCTTGTTTGCTAACAGATCCATGGATCAAAATTAAGAGGCTTAACCTACATCAAGGTTAGTTTTATGCAACAAAAATTATGAGAAATATATGAAAAAGAAAAATGCATAGCAATGTTAGCCTATTTTCTCCACTTTTATCAAGCACAAATGCTTGTTGAAAAGTGAGAATGATGATAAATCGTGCATGCTCCCCTGACGGTTGCTCCCCTTGTTTGAGGCGTCAAGGTATAATTAAAACCTACAAAACAAATATTAGTGCAAAACTATATTCGTCATTGGACGAGTAAGTGATATACAACAATGTGTGTATAAGATGCATTCAAGTAAATTCTTGACGGAGCTCCCTTGCTCTAGGCGTCAAGATGAACCTTCAAAATAAATATTAGTATAATAGAAGCTTTGTCTTTAGAAAAATATGTCATATACAACCAAGTGTATAGACGATGCAATATGAGTGCTTAAAGGATATTCCTCCTTGTTCGAGGGTGTCAAGAAACACCTAAAATAAGAAAAATAATTGATGCAAACTTCATCCTTAGATGAGTAAGTTATATACAATCGAGTGTAATGATGATGAACCTACAATGAAAAACATTAGTGCAATATATTTCATCTTTTTGACAAAGAAAGATAAGATGTATATATGTGATATATAAAGGATATAATCAAAGATCTCATGAAGTGTAGTCTCCTAATTACAATCATAAGAAAAGTGAGAATATAATATGATAAAAGCCTACAAAATAGTTCCTAGAAATAAGATATGAAGTGAAATTGGAATATAAAGAGTTAAAGCTAGTGGTGATGGTAGATGACTCAAGATTTACAAAAGTAAGTTTTCACTAATCCATGGTGGTGATGATTAGTGAAAGTGAATATGGAAGGTGGTGGTGATAACGTAGAACACTATTAAGGAGTTAGAAACTCGTATGTATAGCAAATAATATAAAAATATGGACTCATGCAATCCTTTCGTAATGTCAAGTGACTAAGACAAAGAGGAAAGAAAATATGAATAGACATGAAGATAACTTCGTTCATTGATTGATACGAAAAAATGATCTATTCCAGGTGACAATGGGAGAGATAGTATTAACATGGTTTTGACCGACATGGAAAATTATGACATTGAAAAGAAGTGAAGACAATATGTACCAAAAAATACCTATATGAGGATGAGAATGACATCATATGACGAGAGTTTGGTAGACCAACGTGTTGAAAGAGTGTTAGGAATGGCGGTTTTGATTAATATATCATTTGCATCGATAATGACATGCATGATATCATCAGCGAGAGAAGAATAAGATCCTATGATGGTGTTCTAGATAGTGAAGTTGTAAGGTGCTAGTTTAAGGAAAATCCTAGATTTCTTGATTGTGGAGATGAAGAATTTGGTAAAACACATGATGCGTTTTTCACTTGATGAGGTATTGGTGCAAACTTGTGATATAAGGTTAAAAAGGTTGAACTAGTTGTGGTTTCGTGAACCGGTTTTAGCTAAGTGGTGTTTACCTATGTGTTGGTATTTTAGAGTCTAAGAGACATAAAATTTGACAAAAGACAATTGTGTGAATGGATTTCTCTCCCCCTTAATTGGTGGACATCCAACATAACGTGTAATGTATCAAATAAGGAATGACAACAAAGTGTTTAGGAGGTTATTCGGGTTAACGAAAGAGATGAGCTTAGTGATGTTTTTCTCGATGATGGTTAGCATACAATGAACTTCATCCTTAAAGTCACGTACCTCGTCTCGATTAATACGAGATGATCGTATGATGAGGCACGTGGTTTCCTAATAGGAAGTGAAGAGGATTAGAGTATTGTTATAACTAAATAGTGATGGAGGTGATTTTTGGAAAGCGGAAGCAAAAATAAGATTTGGAAAGAGGTTGGTGGAATGATATGAAGATGTAATCCCAAATCACTCAATGTTATATGTTCTAAAACTATATGCAAGTTTAAAGGGTCCTATAAAGCATATTACTAATCTACGTAGCAATAAGAGGATTATGAACATATAAAAGTTAGAACTAAGTGAGGTAAAAAATAATTTGTTATCAACCTACAAAACAAATTTTTTAGTGACAAAAGATATTAACATGATGGAAATCAAATGATAACATCTTATATAAGCAAAAACAACACATTGCATTAGTAGACAAGGAATCACCACACAAGATAGCATCAAAACAATCATATTATGCAAGAATACAACTTTATTCAAGACATTTCATTTTGAGATTGTTTTGTCGTTAGACTTAGATGCTTAAGCATACTTGGCTATAAATAAACACAACAATATATGTGATTAATAAAAAGACTTCTAAAAGTTTGTCATACCAAAATCACTTTGACATATTATAAGTGCACATGTAGCAAGCAAATAGTGTGACAAAGACGCAAAAGAAGCAAGACGAGAGATTCATGCAAGCCATGTTTAAATTATAACATTTAGGAGCATGTATCATTTAAACCATCTTCTGCATAAATTTAAGGAATGTCAACAAAAGACAATAGCTTTCAAACATGGATACATCAATGACATATTATGAGTTCACAAATAACACATTAGTCATGCGAAACATTATATAGATGATAAAAATTTCTTCAACCGTAAATATCATGCAAATCATGTTTACGCTTAACATTAAGTAGCATAAAGCATCACAAAAACAAAAACTTTCTAGGGTTTACACATTTGACAATTAATCAAGTAGGTTTCAAACACCTAAGAAAATGTCAAGACAATTGATCATTTTAAACAAGAACATTTAATCAACACATGTATGTGTGATGCAAGTGGTTTAAAATAAACTTAAAAGAGGAAAAGTCGTATCTTCTACTTGTTTGATTGGTATTCCTAAGGCGAGGCAAACTATCACTATTTTAACACTTACTTTAGGAAAGTATAGGAAAACAGATTTTTCAAGTTGGAGAATGAATATGAGATTATTACTAGCGGTGCTTAATTAAGGCTAAACACGACCATTTTTACGGGTGATTCCACAAACCCAACTTCTCTCCTGGAAGAAATTCAACCGTTAGGTCAAATTGAGTTTCTAGTGCAATAAGTTCTCCAGTAGTCATTCTCATGTTAGAAAGATGGGAACTCCTACTTTTGCCTATCTAAGTGTATAAAAGATAATAGTTTACCAATACTTGGCTTAATGTGACACAACTAATATGCAATATAACTAAGGTGATGAAGACGTCATGTTATACACATGAATTTTAACAATGGTGTGTTTATAAACAATATATTTTAATCTTGTGTTTAGAATCTAAGGTTGTTCAAATATCATAGCTAATTGTAAGATCTAATGGATGACATCCTAAGACTAGGGAATGGAATATGTTAAACTAAGAACGTTCTCAAGAAATCTCTTTGGAATTTTATTTAACAAGAATCTAAATAAGGTTACCAACTTCAATAGATCATGTGTATGTTCTAGAGATGTGTAGTTTTAACCTTAGATGTGCACAAGGTTTGAGCAAGGTTAGGTTATGATGTACACTTGAAAGAAAATGGATACAAATAGTATCTTTCAACAAATGAGATTTTCTCATGGGACAAAGTTATCATGCTTATGAAAATAAGTATGACAAGATGAATTGGATACGCTAGTTCATAGAACTTGTAGATTCTTGTTTCAAGATCATTTAGCCAATGAGGTGTTATGAAATCTCTTGTAACACAACCATTTATGTCGCAAGGAAAGAATGATGCATAGGATATACAATATCCTTTTAATAAGATGAATACTTAATGCATGATTTCTTAGGCATAATGTTTTTCAAAACATCATGTTTTCCTAAATGAAGATATGAAGCCAAAGTGTTTGAATCGGATAGTCTCATCTAAATATACTTGGTCTCAAGATTATATTCACTAGATGATGACAAGAGGAATTCACTCGAGTTTCTCATGTATACTCCTCAAGAGTCATTGTTGCTTGGGGTGTATGATGTTGGCTTTGAGACTGCATTTTAACATATGTTGTTAAAATGTTGATTTAAGGTTTAACGAAATTTATGCAGAAGTTTAATGACAAAGTATTACTAATACTTTGATAATTTGTGAAGGTAGTACTACTTATACCTAGTGGAAATTGACAAAATTTACCAAGAGCACCATGCTTATTTGATAGTTGAGGTTCTAGCCATAATGAATTATCTAAGTCCTCAAAGGTGGGAAAGTATGGTTGAGTTTGTTCAAACGTGCATTTGATTCAATACAAGTGTTGGACACAAGGGCTTTTTGAGCAATACACTCAACGAATTCAAACTTCGTGGATTAAACTTGTAATTTCTCAAAACTTTTGACATTTTTCAACGAAGGACTAATTATGACAAGTTATGATTTCAAAAGGACCTTTGGTGACTTTTCTTTTAAAATAAGTGCTCAGGGACTATTTTTGACAAGATTTGAAAGTCGGGGGACTGAAACTGCCAATTATGCAAACTTAGCTCATTTTTTCATCTGATTTTAAACATTTTGCATTTGAAACATATAAAATACAATTTTGAGATATTTTCAGTATTTTGATGCATTTCGAGCGTTTTAAGTGTTTTGAGTTCAGATTGACCAAAATGATGAGTATTTACACACTCATCAATCCCACACTAAACTATTGCTAGTCCCTAGCAATCTTTTGAGAAAAACTTAATGGATTTGAATCTCTTTACCAAAAGCCATTACTTCGGAGTAGCCAAATGTTTTAGTTCAAGTAAGAACCTTGGTACATCGATAACCAAATGATTTTGAGCAAATCACCGACTTTCAACGGTTTTGATTTGTCTTTACCGTGTTTGCTACGGACTATAACTCTTAGATAATATATACTATCTTTTTGGTGATTACCAATTATGGTTTTCCAAGCGCCTTTACCACAAGCCATAAACTTGCGGGCTAGCCAACTCTTCACTAATTAAAGATATGGTGGTGAACACCATACAATTTTGGGCAAATTGCAAGGCGTCAACGGATTTGAGATATCTTTACCAAGAGCCGTTTGCTCTGGATTAGCCAATCCTTTTGTTTATTAGACATGGTGGATGATAACCGTAAAAGTCGAGTAAGTGCAAAACACTTGCTCAAAAAAATTGGCCAAAATGGGGAATTGGGTGGTATAATTACATCATAAAATTCGTGAGAATTCCCCCACACTAGAAATGAATATTGCCCTCAATATTCAAAGTACCGCGTGTTATGCCGAAACATAGAACGTAAAAGGAAATACTACGGCCATTATTTGAAAGAGATTTTTTTTTTTTTTTTTTTTTTTTTGAGAAACTTTATATACAACAATGGGCAACTCCCCACACTAGGGTGGTAGAAAGTAGAAAGAAGTCGAAATATGGTCGCAAACCCATATGGTGTGCTATTGTTTTTATTCCGAGTCGCTAGCTTGACTCGATCCCGCATTCATTGGTTCATGGGAAAGCAACGTGGAAAACCAATCTCGATCGGACTTTCGTTCACGGTGTTAATAAACATATGAACATCGAAAGTTCCACACCGACGAGATACAACCTCGGTATTGTTAATAGTAGAAACTATAAAGGATGATACGGGGTCAAAGATGGTGTCCTCATTCCGAAAGAGAAAAGGGAAGAGCAACCACACCATCGTGAAGAATGGAATAAAGATGTGCATGAGAATGCATGTCCATTCCTCATCGAAGAAGCAAATCACCATTTTGACATTTTTAAGCTTAAACTTGAAGCTTATATGGTGATTGTCAATAAGATCTCCGGAGGGAGGGTTGGAAAGCGGTTCTTCAATCAATGATTTTTCGGAAAAGGATGTCCCCCTCGAATCAAAGTAAGTATTATCAATTCTGTTGGAATTGACTCATCACTAAGAAAGGCATCGACTTTATTCCAAAGTTGTCATCTTCCTCATTCGGAGTGAGAGAAGGGATGGAAGAGTCGGGAATAATAAGACTAGGAGATGATGGATCATTTTGAGCAATTCTTTAATGGGAGGAATGTCTCCATTGGATCACAAACACCATCATCCAATCCAGATGAAAGCGAAGAGAGTTTGGTTTCATCCACGAGTTAACAAACTCGACACGATAAAGCGATTCGGAGGTGGGACAAGTGGTGTGCTCTTAGAGCTAGCAATTTCCACCACTTCCGATAAAGTCTCCGATTCTAGATCATCATCATCAAGAACACTCTTGACTTCCTAGTAAAACTTTCAAACCATTTGTTTGAACCGGGGTTGATTTTCAAAGCTTTTAACTCAAAGACGTTTTGGTGACTCCTCTTAACCGTGAAATTTGAGAGTGTTGCATTGATTCTTTCGATTTTGATCAATTGTGGCAACACTCTGTTTGGATAGAGGTTTGGAGTTTTGGTTGATATTAAACGTGAGTTCTTCGTTGTCAACTCGTATGGTCAACTCTTGACAAATACATCAATTAGAGCACGACTGGTTCTCAAGAAAGCTCTCCCTAAGATGAGGGAACTCTAGGATGCGCATCAAAGTCTACTACAACAAAGTCGGTTGGAAAGTGAAACTTTCCTACTTTCATCACGACATCCTCGGCTATCCCAAGTGGACGAGTTATGGTACGTCCGCTAGCTCGAGTGTCATACTGGCGGATGTAAGTTTAGGAAGAGCAGTTTCTTCCATCGAGAGTGAAATGAGGTTAATGCTCGCGCCAAGATCGGCCAAGGCGGAGCATTGAACCATCCCTAAGAAATCACACGGATTAAAACCTTCCGGGTCTTCAAGATTTTGGGAAGCTTCTTGAGAAGGACATTGAGCATTGCTCATTGAGAGGGTTTTAGCCATCTCGGATAACTTATCTTTGTTGCTCGATAAGCCTTTAAGCGTGGATGCAAATTTGGGCATTAGAGCGAGAGCATCAACGAAGCTTATATCAAAGTGCAGTTCATTGAAAATTTAGAAAAATTTTCCATTTGCTCTTTGGTTTTGTATTTGAGCTTCTCATCATGCAATCTTGATGGGTAAGGAAGTCGACTAGACTTTTGAGCCGGACGGAAGTCATTTCGGCTCGAATTTGTCTTGAACTTCGGGTTCGGACTTAAAGCTTGGACTACAGAAGGTGGGACGTGTCTTGGTGCCGTGGGCTTGAGAAATGCACCTTGTCCGTTGTATCCTTGGTAACTTGACTCATTGCTCCTGGTGAAGGAGGCATTGGAGTCGAAGGTAATAAAAGCTAATTAAAAAGTCCTAAAAACTGTTTTAAATAAGGAAAAATAGCAAACAGTACTGAAAAATTATGAAAAATTCAAGAAAAGTCTAAATTAATATTCTGAATCTAAGAAAAATATAAAAACTATGGCTTATGTGTGAGAATATGAGGCTGCAGTGAAAAGTGCTTATGAATAAGCACTTAAGTTAAGCTATAAGTACCAAATGAGCACCAAATTATCACAGAAGCTATAATATGCTAAAACTACTTGAAATGAGATAAATTCAACTAAGATACACTACTGAAATGCAAACTAAAAAGATTTAGTGATTTAAACTTAAGTGCCAAAAACAGGTTTTAGCTACTACTTTGTAGCTTGAAAATAAGCTACTCAAATAAGCTGAAACTCAAAACCAGATGTGGGATCCTAAACTAGACCTGGCAAGGGACTTATAAACCAAAAATGAGTCTGAGATGAGCTCAATTGAGCTTTTGACAAGCTCTGCACAAAACCTGTGCACACTCAGTATACACTGAGTCAGTGCACAGGGGACTTTAGACCTAGTTAACAAGTTGATTTGAAGCTTATAGAAAATTACTAAAATTCAACAAAAATCATTTTTATAAACTAGACCAGCTCAACTTGTTAAATCCAAAATATCAAAGGCTTGTGACCAGAATTGAATACATGAAAAATCAACCAAGGTTGGGTAAAAACTAGTTTTTCACATTTTGACTTTTAACTCAGAAATGGAAAGTTGACTAAACTGAGATTTGATCTTAATTCATGAGCTGATTATGATGTTTTATAGTAAAATGAAACTGATGCAAGCTACTCTAATGATATCTGAACACAGATCAAGCTTATGATCTCACAAATTTCTAACAGACATGAAATTAGGACATATTTTTGGTGATTTTGACTTTGAGGTTATGCAGAAGCAAAGTATGAACTAGAATGAGTCTCAAATAACTAAATAAGTGTAAAACAACTGACATTAACTACTGAACAACCCTCTAACTTAGATTTGCTATGAAATCCAAACAACTTTATATATGTCTGATTCACTGTTTTGCAAAGCCAAACTCAAATCCAAGCTAGACTAATCATTAAACTAGATTCAGATGACTAAATTAAACCTAGATCAAGATAACTTATCAATACTTAAACACTAAAACTCAACTGCTCTATTATGACAGATATGCAGAAATGACTCAAACATGCACAGAATTGAAAATATCAATTATACTAGTGATATTAAGCCAAATTATACTAATGTTAACAGTATTAAAGCTCACTAACAGGAAAACATGGATTTAAACAAACCCAAGAAAATGATACTCACATGAGGTCCTAGCCACAATGGCTTGAGATCAATCAAACAAAGAACCACTATCCTATTACTGTTTTAATCCCAATTCCAAATGAATTTCAACCAAAATCAGATCCAAATCAACCCATATCCAACTCCATATCAGCAATTCAGAACCATTCCACCATTAGCACTGCAGTTTGACTTTTGTTGACCAGAGGTAAAAACTGCTTAAACTTAGGATTGAGCTTACTAAAAGCTATAGAAAGCTTCAGTAAGCTTATTTGAATTGAAATTAAGCTACTTGGAGCTTGAGTATAAGATCATGAAAACTGTTTTTATAACAGTGGACATAAAAACATGAACTTAGATAAAACTTTGAAATTGATGCTTGAAATGAGTTACAATAGACTAAATAGCTTAGGTTCAATACAAGAAAGCTTAAGATTACAATTTTAGAAACTAGCTAAGACAATTTAAGTAAAAACGACATATATGAAATTTAAAACTAAAGACTACTCCTCTCCCTTGCTTCTCTTCTCTTATTTATACATCAAAAGGTCTTCTCTCTCTCCTCTGAGCATTTCCCACTTGTATCCTGGACCATTGGATCACTTGAGACAATATTGGCCATTGATGAGTTTTGGCGGGAAAATGGGATATCAACAGGTGGAAGGATTGAGTGCAAGGGGGGGGGAAGCATTTAATGTTTCTTGGCTTGGGGTGTTTGGAGGGTAGGAATAAGGTGGGTGTGATGATGATGGAGTATGGAGGAGTTGCAGGTGTAGGTGATGATGAAGGAAGAGGGAACCCGTGAGCGGGAGTTGACTGGGTTTGACTAAGGATTAATATATTAGACAGGGGGGTTGACCGGGTAAAAGGTTTGGGTAAACGGGTTGGATTAGTGGATTGGACCGGGTTTAGGGTGGATTGGGCTTGGGTAGTTATTGGGTTTAGGATTAACTTTGCATACATTTAACAACTTAGGGACCAAATGTGCATAAACTGAAACTCCAGGGACCACACGTGTAACTTCTGAAAATGTAATCCAAGGGTTGGTTTTGCCAATCTTCAAAAATGTAAGGACCAAAACTGCCAATCCTGAAACTCCGGGGATTAAACTTGTAATTTCTCAAAACTTTTGACATTTTTCACCCAAGGACTAATTATGACAAGTTATGATTTCAAAAGGACCTTTGGTGACTTTTCTTTTAAAATAAGTGCTCAGGGACTATTTTTGACAAGATTTGAAAGTCGGGGGGGTGAAAGCGCCAATTATGCAAACTTAGCTCATTTTTCATCCGATTTTAAACATTTTGCATCCGAAACATATAAAATACAATTTTGAGATATTTTCGGTATTTTGATGCATTTAAAGCGTTTTAAGTGTTTTGCGATCAGATTTGACCAAAATGATGAGTATTTACACACTCATCAATCCCCACTAAACTATTGCTAGTCCCTAGCAATTATTTGAGAAAAACTTAATGGATTTGAATCTCTTTACCAAAAGCCATTACTACGGAGTAGCCAAATGTTTTAGTTCAAGTAAGAACCTTGGTACATCGATAACCAAATGATTTTGAGCAAATCACCGACTTTCAACGGTTTTGATTTGTCTTTACGAGCCGTTTGCTACGGACTAGCCAACTTTAGATAATATATACTATCTTTGGTGAGTGATTACCAATTATGGTTTTCCAACCGCCTTTACCACAAGCCATAAACTTGCGGGCTAGCCAACTCTTCACTAATTAAAGATATGGTGAGTGAACACAATACAATTTTGGGCAAATTGCAAACCGTCAACGGATTTGAGATGTCTTTACCAAGAGCCGTTTGCTCTGGATTAGCCAATCTTTTGTTTATTAGACATGGTGGATCGATAACAGAAGTTGAGTAAGTGCAAAACACTTGCTCCCAAAAAAATTTGGCCAAAATGGGGAATTGGGTGGTATAATTACATGATAAAATTCGTGAGAATTCCCCCCACTAGAAATGAATATTGCCCTCAATATTCAAAGTACCGGAGGTTATGCGAAACATAGAACGTAAAAGGAAATACTACGGCCATTATTTGAAAGAGATTTTTTTTTTTTTTTTTTTTTTTTTTTTTAGAAACTTTATATACAACAATGGGCAACTCCCCACACTAGGGTGGTAGAAAGTAGAAAGAAGTCGAAATATGGGTGAAAACCCATATGGTGTGCTATTGTTTTGATTCCCGAGTCGCTAGCTTGACTCGATCCCGCATTCATTGGTTCATGGGAAAGCAACGTGGAAAACCAATCTCGATCGGACTTTCGTTCACGGTGTTAATAAACATATGAACATCGAAAGTTCCACACCGACGAGATACAACCTCAAGTATTGTTAATAGTAGAAACTATAAAGGATGATACGGGGTCAAAGATGGTGTCCTCATTCCCGAAAGAGAAAGGAAAGAGCAACCACACCATCCGTGAAGAATGGAATAAAGATGTGCATGAGAATGCATGTCCATTCCTCATCGATGAAGCAAATCACCATTTTGACATTTTTAAGCTTAAACTTGAAGCTTATATGGTGATTGTCAATAAGATGTCCGGAGGAGGGTTGGAAACGGTTCTTCAATCAATGATTTTCCGAAAAGGATGTCCCCCTCCGAATCAAAGTAAGTATTATCAATTCCTTTTGGAATTGACTCATCTCTAAGAAAGGCATCGACTTCATTCCAAAAGTTGTCATCTTCCTCATTCGGAGTGAGAGAAGGGATGGAAGAGTCGGGAATAATAAGACTAGGAGATGATGGATCATTTTTGAGCAATTCTTTAATGGGAAGAATGTCTCCCATTGGATCACAAACACCATCATCCAATCCAGATGAAACTGAAGAGAGTTTGGTTTCATCCACAGAGTTAACAAACTCGATACGATAAACCGATTCGGAGGTGGGACAAGTGGTGTGCTCTTAGAGCTAGCAATTTCCACCACATCCGATAAAGTCTCCGATTCTAGATCATCATCATCAAGAACACTCTTGACTTCCTAGTACAACTTTCAAACAATTTGTTTGAACCGGGGTTGATTTTCAAAGCTTTTAACTCAAAGACGTTTTGGTGACTCCTCTTAACCGTGAAATTTGAGAGTGTTGCATTGATTCTTTCGATTTTTGATCAATTGTGGCAACACTGTTTGGATAGAGGTTTGGAGTTTTGGTTGATATTAAGCGTGAGTTCTTCGTTGTCAACTCGTATGGTCAACTCTTGACAAATACATCAATTAGAGCACGACTGTTCTCAAGAAAGCTCTCCCTAAGATGAGGGTAACTCTAGGATCCGCATCAAAGTCTACTACAACAAAGTCGGTGAGGAAAGTGAAACTTTCCTACTTTCATCACGACATCCTCGGCTATCCCAAGTGGACGAGTTATGGTGCGGTCCGCTAGCTCGAGTGTCATACAAGTGGATGTAAGTTTAGGAAGAGAGTTTCTTCCATCTTGAGGCGCATGAGGTTAATGCTCGCGCCAAGATCGCCAAGGCGGAGCATTGAACCATCCCCAAGAAATCACACGGGATTAAAACACCGGGGTCTTCAAGATTTTGGGAAGCTTTTGAGAAGGACCACGAGCATAGCTCATTGAGAGGGGTTTAGCCATCTCGGATAACTTATCTTTGTTGCTCGAGAAGCCTTTAAGCGTGGATGCAAATTTGGGCATTAGAACGAGCATCAACGAAGCTTATATCAAAGTGCGTTCATTGAAAATTTGGAAAAAATTTCCATTTCTCTTTGGTTTTGTCTTTGAGTTTCTCATCATGCAATCTTGATGGGTAAGGAAGTCGACTAGACTTTTGAGCCGGACGGAAGTCATTTCGGCTCGAATTTGTCTTGAACTCGGGTTCCGGACTTAAAGCTTGGACTACAGAAGGTGGGACGTGTCTTGATACTGTGGGCTTAAGAAATGCACCTTGTCCGTTGTATCCTTGGTAACTTGACTCATTGCTCCGGTGGAGGAGGCATTGGAGTCGAAGGTAATAAAAGCTAATTAAAAGTCCTAAAAGCTGTTTTAAATAAGGAAAATAGCAAACAAGATCTTGAAAAATTATGAAAAATTCAAGAAAAGTCTAAATTAATATTCGAATCTAAGAAAATATAAAAACTATGGCTTATGTGTGAGAATATGAGGCTGCAGTGAAAAGTGCTTATGAATAAGCACTTAAGTTAAGCTATAAGTACCAAATGAGCACCAAATTAACACAGAAGCTATAATATGCTAAAACTACTTGAAATGAGCTAAATTCAACTAAGATACACTACTGAAATGCAAACTACAAAGATTTAGTGATTTAAACTTAAGTGCCAAAAACAGGTTTTAGCTACTACTTTGTAGCTTGAAAATAAGCTACTCAAATAAGCTGAAACTCAAAACCAGATGTGGGATCCTAAACTAGACCTGGCAAGGGACTTATAAACCAAAAATGAGCCTGAGATGAGCTTAATTGAGCTTTTGACAAGCTCTGCACAAAACCTGTGCACACTCAGTATACACTGAGTCAGTGCACAGGGGACTTTAGACCTAGTTAACAAGCTGATTTGAAGCTTATAGAAAATTACTAAAATTCAACAAAATTCATTTTTATAAACTAGACCAGCTCAACTTGTTAAATCCAAAATATCAAAGGCTTGTGACCAGAATTGAATACATGAAAAATCAACCAAGGTTGGGTAAAAACTGGTTTTTCACATTTTGACTTTTAACTCAGAAATGGAAAGTTGACTAAACTGAGATTTGATCTTAATTCATGAGCTGATTATGATGTTTTATAGTAAAATGAAACTGATGCAAGCTACTCTAATGATATCTGAACACAGATCAAGCTTATGATCTCACAAATTTCTAACAGACATGAAATTAGGACTGATTTATGGTGATTTTGACTTTGAGCTTATGCGAAGCAAAGTATGAACTAGAATGAGTCTCAAATAACTAAATAAGTGTAAAACAACCGACATTAACTATCGAACAACCCTCTAACTCAGATTTGCTATGAAATCCAAACAACTTTATATATGTCTGATTCACTGTTTTGCAAAGCCAAACTCAAATCCAAGCTAGACTAATCATTAAACTAGATTCAGATGACTAAATTAAACCTAGATCAAGATAACTTATCAATACTTAAACACTAAAACTCAACTGCTCTATTATGACAGATATGCAGAAATGACTCAAACATGCACAGAATTGAAAATATCAATTATACTAGTGATATTAAGCCAAATTATACTAATGTTAACAGTATTAAAGCTCACTAACAGGAAAACATGGATTTAAACAGACCCAAGAAAATGATACTCACATGAGGTCCTAGGCATAATGGCTTGAGATCAATCAAACAAAGAACCACTATCCTATTACTGTTTTAATCCCAATTCCAAATGAATTTCAACCCAAATCGATCAAAATCAACCCATATCCAACTCCATATCGCAATTGAACCATTCCACCATTAGCACTGCGGTTTGACTTTTGTTGACTGTGAGGTAAAAGCGCTTAAACTTAGGATTGAGCTTACTAAAGCTATAGAAAGCTTGAAGAAGCTTATTTGAATTGAAATTAAGCTACTTGGAGCTTGAGTATAAGATCATGAAAACTGCTTTTATAACGGTGGACATAAAACATGAACTTAGATAAAACTTTGAAATTGATGCTTGAAATGAGTTACAATAGACTAAATAGCTTAGGTTCAATACAAGAAAGCTTAAGATTACAATTTTAGAAACTAGCTAAGACAATTTAAGTAAAAACGACATATATGAAATTTAAAACTAAAGACTACTCCTCTCCCTTGCTTCTCTTCTCTTATTTATACATCAAAAGGTCTTCTCTCTCTCCTCTGAGCATTTCCCACTTGTATCCTGGACCATTGGATCACTTGAGACAATATTGGCCATTGATGAGTTTTGGCGGGAAAATGGGATATCAACAGGTGGAAGGATTGAGTGCAAGGGGGGGGGAAGCATTTAATGTTTCTTGGCTTGGGGTGTTTGGAGGGTAGGAATAAGGTGGGTATGATGATGATGGAGTAGGGAGGAGTTGCAGGTGTAGGTGATGATGAGGGAAGAGGGAACCCGTGAGCGGGAGTTGACTGGGTTTGACTAGGGATTAATATATTAGACTGGGGGGTTGACCGGGTAAAAGGTTTGGGTAAACGGGTTGGATTAGTGGATTGGACCGGGTTTAGGGTGGATTGGGCTTGGGTAGTTATTGGGTTTAGGATTAACTTTGCATACATTTAACAGCTTAGGGACCAAATGTGCATAAACTGAAACTCCAGGGACCACACGTGTAACTTTTGAAAATGTAATCCAAGGGTTGGTTTTGCCAATCTTCAAAAATGTAAGGACCAAAGCGCGATCTCGAAACTCAGGGATTAAACTTGATATTTCTCAAAACTTTTGACGTTTTTCACCAAAGGACTAATTATGACAAGTTATGATTTCAAAAGGACCTTTGGTGACTTTTCTTTTAAAATAATTGCTCGGGGACTATTTTTGACAAGATTTGAAAGTCGGGGACCTGAAAGCGCCAATTATGCAAACTTAGCTCATTTTTCATCTGATTTTAAACATTTTGCATCTAAAACATATAAAATACAATTTTGAGATATTTTCAGTATTATTTCGAGCGTTTTTAAGTGTTTTGCAGTTCAGATTTGACCAAAAATGATGAGTATTTACACACTCATCATGGATCATGCTCCATTTTAAAAACCATTTGTTTTGAAAATAAGAGCTACGAGGCTCTGATGCCAATTGTAAAAACGTAGAGGGGGTGAATACGTTACCGTTTAAAATCGTTAGATCTTTTGTATCAAATCGTTTATGAAACTTGCTATAATAAGAAAGTATCAATTATTGTTTGTGACTAATATAAATCATAGTAAACCAAGTTGTCACACAAGCATCAACATCAAACCACATCACAAGCAATAGTATAGTGCAACTATAAAAGTAAAGAGATAAAGAAAGGAAAGTGCAAACCGAACACAATGATTTATAGTGGTTCGGTCACGGATCTCCTCTCCTCACTACTCCACTCCCCGAGTACCACACTCGAGAGTTACTTCACTACCTCAACAAGCTCCCTTCTCGGTGGAGAAAACCTTACAATCGTCGCTTACACTCTTTCTGGTACAAAGCTAAATACCGGGTTCTAGGTCGAGGTAGAACCAACCTAACATCGCCTATACAATATTTCCGACACTAAGCTAGATGTCGAGTTATTTTACAAGGGTACAACCACTCCCATTATGTTTTATGGCCCAACATAACAAACCTTGTGTTTTATGGCACAATCACATAAACCATCTAATCTAGTTTGGTGAAGTGTTGTGATGATGCAATGATGTTTTACAATAATGATCCATGACACAAATGTCTAATGGATATGAATAACTACTTCTAAATGAACTTCCAATGATAGGAAGCCTTCATGATGAAGATCACAAGTTCCCTAAACTTGTTGTGATAGATCTTCAGTTTGTGGTGAGTGGGGATGGCTAGATCTCCAAGCTTTCCTTGGTTGATCAAAATGTATAGTATGCTTACAACAAAGATGAATGTTAGAAGCATTATGATCATGGTGATTAAGGTGTTTAATGTATGTTATCTACATTGTTAATGATTGATCTAAATGTATGCAAGAAGGTGAAGAAGATGTGTTTTGAAGTGGTGAAGAAATGAGAAAACAATGGGTTTCTATTTATAGGCAAAAGGGAACAGCAGAGCCCACGGACCAAGGAACCAAAAAAAGGGTTACGCCCTTTATAACTTTTGGTGCCGTGGGTGTCTGACAGAAAATCTAAAAAATCTTTCTTCAAATCTTTCCAAGATATTACCAAATCTTACTAAGATCACATTTGATATATTGAGTGACAATCTAACCAAAATATTCAAGAGATCTTCCAAGGATTTCAAAGATGATGATGTAATATGTATTTTATTTTAGATTAAAAATTTTATCAAAGTAAACTTGTAAATGTATTATGTAACTAGTTAATAAAATGTCTAGTTACCTTTTGTAAAAATATCTAGTTGAGTTCTTGTCAAAATAAAATGTATTTTGTCAAGTGTAAGTAAACTTTTAGTACTTGTATAAATATTATAGTTAGTTTACTTGTACAAATAAAAGTATATATTTGTTTGACATTTTAGAAAAGATGTATTTGTATAAAATACTTGTGAATGCAAAATGTAAAATGAGGTTTGAAATAGAATGGTTAACCTATTAAAATACTTAGTGACTCTAAACGTATTTTAAACATTCTAAATGATTTGTTAATGGGTTTGATCATAATGCCACATAACAAACATGTACGAACCTGTGTTGTAACATATGAGGACTTGAGACATCGAGAGGTGTTGAATGTATGTTGAGACAAAGTGTGATTACAAGTAACTTGTACATTTTACGTTATGTATTACAAGTTACATGTTTGTCATCAATCAAAACAAACGAGACTGTATAGATTAAATATCGTAATATTTGCACTAACAAATTCATCCACGCAAGACTTGAACCTACTACCATTTGATTTGGGAGCTTCTCACACAGAGATACTATTAAGACACAAGCTCTACGGAACTGAAAGTACAGAACATAAAATATAAAGTTTGATAAAAAAATATTAAAGACAGAAAAAACGGAACATAACATAAAATGCAGAACAAAAACAATATAAAATTATCGTGTCCTATTAAAAAGGGATAAATATGAGCTAGAAGAAGTAGCAATAACATCACATGTTTGAGAAACATGAATAATCAAGAAATCAAATCATAAGAAATTGGAAAGATTTTTTATTCAAGTAATCAAGTACTAAGAGGCAGTTCAACTGGGTTTCTCTCAAAAGAGGCTTTCAATGACCTAGTCGTTTCACGGTTCAACTGGTCAGGTCAACCTGGGTTTTAAAACATTGTTTCCAATGCATAAAGGGAATGTTTGTGGAAATGATCTAGAGCTAAAGTTGAAGCTGTCGGTTGAGCTGGAGCTTATATTTCAAGCTGGGAGATCTAAACCCTTGATCGATATCCTCAAAGGTTATAAAACCCAAGTATTTTCATCATCAATAAAACAGTGCAAATCCTAATTAATCATAAAGGTGATTAAACCCTAGTTGCCATTCAAATCATGAAACTTCTAAAAACCCTAAATTGCAAGAATCGACCATAGCAATCTCACAATCAATTTTTTTTTAATTTTTATGACAATAATAGCAATTACTAAGAATACTAATTAGGTTATATATAATTAGGGTGGCTCTGATACCACTCTAGGGTTTTGGTGTTACCCGCATGACCAACAAAACATGCACAATGAAATAAAAACAAACAAATGGCCATGCAGCGAGACAAACCTAGCTAGCAAGATCCTAACCGAATCATTGATATAACCTAACCTTAAACATGTATAAAGGGTGTTTATAGAAGACCTACTTGTTATCCTAAAGTTACGTAAGCTTCTGAATCAATTTGACACGCAAGTTCGCCTTCTTTAGCTTCAATCGACCAGACTAGGGTTTCCAGGAGAAAACCACATTTCGGGTTGTGTCAGGTATCCATCGATACTGCACAGGTAGAATTAGGGCTCGATCCTATGCAAGTTAGGCGAGATACGAAGCCGGGTAAACACTAAATCGACTGGAGTCGATTTAAAGAAGATCGACTTAGGGTTTTAAACCCTTGGTCGATCGACAAATAGAAAGGGAGAAGATACGAGAAATTTAGTGATTGTGTGAAGGTTATGAAGATCCTTTCCCTTTGTATTTATAGGATATAAGAGAATGATCTAGAATACTTGTAGAACAAGTATTCGAATTTGTTTAGGAAACAAACCCCCTCTTTTTTCTCTTGGGCTTCGGTCGACCGATCATATATCCCTAATGGATATAGTTTTGATCTTTTTCTATTTATTACCCCTTAATATTTATTTCTTGATAAATATTAAGTTTCAGGTAACTACCATTTAACCCTTTAATAAAAATAACGCCATATTTTCGTTTCCTCCTTTACTCTATTTCATTTCGTAATCTCGTTTCTTATTTCCGCTTGCATTTTCTGTTTAGTGTGCACCGGTGACCCTTTGGCATTTTGTGAAGGCAAGTTGTAAAAGCTTGTTGTGTGGTTTGCACACAATTCTTACAGGATGTCTCGTTGGGTAATATTGATACGTATGGATCTTAGAAGCTCAAGAAGATCATCAATGGGGTGTTTCAAGTTTCTATTTGGGCGATTTGGAAGCGAAGGAATAAAATGATTAACGCGTCTCCTAATGATGCTGAAAAGGTTCGAGCTGAGGATGTTTTCCCTCTCATCCGTAGAATTACCAAAACTTGGATCGCTTCCTATTGTACTTTGAAGCCTGCTTCCTGGAATTGTTGGTTATCTTGGCCTTTTGATATATTTTTGTTATTGTATATAGTTTCTTGGATTTCTGATATTGAAACTTTGTCTTGTTTTAGCTCATGTTTTGTTCTTTTGTTTATACACTTTGTTGCTTTTACTCGGCCTCCTCATTGGAGCCGGGTTTTTAATGATATCTTAGCCTTTCAAATAAATAAATAAATAAATAATCATATTAATCATTATATCAAAGGTAGCTAAAGGGGTTGAGAAAGCCTGACTCACTTCTCATAATTTAGTTGAACAAATTTAAATCATATTATTGTAACTTAGGGATGAAGAAGCTAATGGAGTGTAACACCCCCAAATCTCGGTACAGCGGAAGACTTAATCAAGTTTTCGGGGCGTTACTATTGGATTGGTATCGCACACAAGTATAATAAAACATAACCATTTAACCATTCAAAACCAATCCCAAATCAAATATTCAAACATTAAATCCGAAAGTATAAGTATTAGGCCCAAAACATAGTTTAATAAAATAGGTCCCCATAGTTTATCAGAGTCAGAAATGATCCTTGAACACCGCCTTCTTGCCAAGCTTCCACAATCCACATAATCCAAACATCTTTCAATTACCTGAGAAATCATGCTAAAAGGTCAGCTTACGCTGGTGAGTTCATAGGTTTAAGTTCAACAAAATCACAGTGGACCAATAAGAGTTGATTTGCTATGCAAGACTTAAGATAGATAAACACCGTTTTCACACCGATCCATGCCGGATCATCAATCATAACACACGTCCCGCATCCAGGGACAACTCGAGCTCACGACTCTAGCCTAGCACTGTCGTGGCAAAATCTAGAACAATTGCCAACCCCGGACTAGGTCGATGTAGAAGTCTATTCTTAGTTAGGCACGGCTAACCTAAAATAAGGCAACAACTACCACACATCTATCTAAACAGTCAAGCATATAAGCAAATCCAAAATAGTTTTCACGGTCCAAAAACACAACATGATTCTCACCCCAAAATAGTTCAAAACGTAGTTAAAACGTATATAAAAGTGGGGCTATGAAACTCACCTCAAGCAATCAATGCACAATCAACGCACAAATATCACTAGCGAAGATAATGAAATCACAAAGACAACAACTATCGACTCGGCACAACCTATTAATGTAGACCAACTTTAATACACATATTCCTCAAAATCAACGTTATCTACCCCAATATATTCCATTTCTTTATTTCCAAAAACGTCTCGTTTCACCATTAATCCTAGTGTTTGGTATCCTCATGTGGGTGTATCGACTCAATATGATGCCATGAATGCACTCAAACAACCAATATATAACTCAATGCGACACAATGAGACCTCTAAACGATAAGCTCCATAGTTCAATAAGTTTCGGAATAAATAGTAGACCTTATCGAATTCGTCAACTCGATAAACTCATTTATTCATTCGTGTCGCTTATTATCCCATAAATCAATCGTATCCTAAAGAGTCATAAGGATAATTCACCCATTAATAAGGTTACCCAACGTACCTAGCGGGCTCTTATTAGATTCGTCAACCTAATAAGTCCGCTACCCACATGGATCAACAATATTAATGCTAGGTTATCCGTAACCCATGAACACATAACGCAAATAAATAATTACTTATCCACTATTAAATGTCTACAATTGACATTTATTGATAAACGTGTACTCGAAACCATAATTACTTATTTATTACAAAACCTTTCCAATTTAGTCGTTAGTTTCCATTTAAAACTAGTAAATAACAAGATGAATCTTGTTATTGATATTTTTGGTACAAAAACCCATTATTATTTACATTTCATAGTTTTATTATCATTTTCATATATAATATATATTTCGTCAAATCCCATTATTAGTTTCATAACGTTATTCGTTTCGAGTCCACAAGCACGAGTCATAACTTCTCGGCTTTTCATCAATCAATTGTCCAAATTATACTAAAGTCCATGTTACGGCTTTTTCGGAGTCAACTATTGACTAAAAAGTCAAAGTGACGCCGACGTAGCTCAAAGTCAACAATATATATATCAAGTCCAAATTAAATGTCACAATATCGCAATTCAATCCCAAACCAACTCAAAACAATCTCGCCAACCAATCAATCAACCAAATATACTCGAAACCAATGTTATGACCCTAATGGTCATGACACGGTGGCGGTCAAGACCACGTGAACCAAACAAGCTTCTAAAAGCTTTTCGGCTCCACGCGTCTCATCCAAACCTCAACTAAACCAATCAATAAGCTACCAAATCGACCCGACTCGGACCCAAGACCCAAGTGGGTCACGTACACCAACCCATGGGTCACGTACGTGACCATGGTGGTTCGTACGCCCCATGTTGCCCAACCAAACACAACCAAATCCAATCCTCAACACTCAAATTCAATCATTCAAGCTCCAAACACTAACTAAACACAAAACCTATCAACTATCTATAACCAAGAACATGCAACTAAACCCTAAAATGCAAAACCCATCAAATTAATGCACCACACATGTACCAAACACTAATTACTTGTTTACTTAGTCACTAATTAGCTTTAATTTCATGTTCCACCCAAAAGCCCCAAAATTAGAAATTAGGTCGAAACCCTAATTCCCAATTCGTGGGCTTTTATTGCCCAAACAAGCTCAAAACATGTTCCATTTACCTTATCTAATCACTAATTGCAAAAGCCCTTTGAAACCCTAAAAGTACGAATCTTAATTCTTGAATTTGAAGGTGTTAATGAACTCCAAATTGAGTGTATGATATATGGTTGGAAAGAGGAGAAAAGATCTTTCTTTTGGTGGTGGAGGTGGTGGTGGACGCGCCGGTGTGGCGGCGGTGGTGGCCGGAATATGGCCGGCGGCCACTTAGTGGTGGTTTAGGGTTTCTAGAGAGAGAAACAAGAGAGATAAAGTGGTGTGTGTGTTTTCTAGAGAGAGAAACAAATGAGGGGAAATGAGGTATTGAGTGGGTATATATACTCATGAGCTAGGGACCTCAAAATAAATTATTTAGGGGGGGGGGGCGGCCGGTCAAGCAAAAGAGGAGGGTTCGGGTTGAAACTTTTTGTATCTATCTCGTTTACCCATTCCCGAGCTCACATATCGTCCCCCGAGTGTCCCACGACATTTATTTAACTTTCCAATATCGTTACTTACGTTTTTCCACGAGTTTTGACTGTTTATTTGTCAATTTTCGAGTTACGGTCTAAAAGTTACAATAACTCTTGTTTTAGGCTTTTCTAGTGCCGAATCGATTAGTGCCTACCAAATAGAGTTAAAACACATACGATAACTCATTTAATAATGAAATAAACCGTAAAAACCAATCGACGATATAAAATCAAGTCACGGTTTATTAAAATAGTGATAAAGGCAAATCTCAGTTTAGTTTAACGTAATGCGGTTACCTAAAATAGACTCCCTAAATTGCCGGTTGTCACATGGAGTAATAAAAATATAATGAATATTGATTGCCTTGTGACACACTAAATCGAATGTTGTGCATAAATTAAACACACTGAAGATTCGCAAATGATGGACAACCTCAAAATTATGGTGTAGAGATTCAAGATTGTTGTAACACCCCCAATTTCGTGAATGCAGCGGAATTCAAGCTGAGTGTTACTATCATGGTATAACATTTATAATAACAGAAAAAGATCTCTAACTGAGTCGTTTAAAAGGCTTATCATTTGATTTATTTGAAATATATCATAGTTTACAAAATATAGGTACCAGTAGTTTCACGGTTTACATGGTACAAAAGTTTTTAAATGATAATAAACTTTATAGCCTTCTAAATATCCGTACTCCTCCTTGCAATCCTTTCCAGCCTCGTGTCTTATAGACCTGAGATAAAACATGCTTAAAACAGTTAACACAATGGTTAAGTGAAATTCATAGGTTTACCGTTTACAGTTGAACACAATATTTTTAGTTTGGGTTAATATTCACCCGTGGTTGGAAAACAAAACAACTATTATTGCACTAAGCTCATGACAACCAAAACGTTAACAGTGAATAAATAGAAATTGATATAATAGTAACAGTGGCTCTAGTAGTTAACTTGCCATTATACCTAGAGTTCTCAAATATAGTGCGTTTGTTCATCGGACCTGGTCAAACAAACGGGATTCGTCAATCTCAATAGGCCTATCCACATTATTCGTATTCACTCACTTGTGATTAATGGTTCATGATGGTGGGGACTTAAGTTTGGCAGTAGTAGGTACTTAGTGCCAATAAAACATTCAGATATAACATACAGTTTCAAAGCATTGTGTTCGGTTAAAATAAATAGCATGTATCTCCCCCAAGGGTTTGTAAAATAATTAAACAATTGAAAATGAGGCTATGAACTCACCATGAGTAGATGATATTGAGGATATGACAAAATAGATGGATAAGCCGGAAAACCTCTACGTACAACCTAGAAATATGATGTCAAGTCTTAGGTTTGGTAATAACGAAATGGAAATATTAATGAGTCTATATAAGTCATTATATTGATCATGATGTTATACATGGTGGTTTATAGTAATAATATATGTCATTTATGAAAATGATTTAGTTTATAAAACATTTTTGGTTATATATCGTACTACCGTTCGGGCCATCATAATTCAGAGATCATGTAGTAAACATATAAGGAGCTAGGACACTTTAAATCGTAAATCCAGCAACTCGTCAAAATGTTTACCCAAATGAAACCCCTCACATGAAGCTCCCTAGTTTTGTAGTACTTAGTATGTAAATCATACGATTTGCTTATTTGATTTAAATGGCATAAATGATAAAATAATCTCATGGTTTATAAAATTTTATTTCTTTACATCTTGTATAATTGATTTTAATCAAGTCTTATGTTTAACTTAAGTTATAAAAATGATAAGTTACGATAATGTGTCAAAAACCGGTTTCTAGTAATATATCTCATCAATTGTAAAATATACATTTTCGATTGTCAAATAAAGTTAAAAAAGTTTATGTTATTGTGGTATGTTACATTATCAATAGAAAAATTAAGTTTTGCAAGTTATTTGACATGATAATACAACATGTTTAACAAAAATTAGATTTTGATTCAACAAATTCAGGTTGAAAACAGTCCACTTAAGTTTTGATAGAATACAACCCTCATTTTGCATTTTCTGGTTAAATCTTGCGAGTCTAGGTCATTTCTCAAACTTTGAAAATTTCACTATTCATCTCGGGAATTTACTATTCACTGGTTACTATTCATCATTTTACTATTCATCGTTTTTTAAGTCAGTTTGCGACTTTGAAAGGTTATTTTAAAATTTTACTATTCACGAAACACTATTCATTCCCGGAGAAAAATCACTATTCAAGATTCACTATTCATCATTTTTCGTAAACTAGGTTTACGCGTAACCGTAAGGGTTTAGCCGCGTATTCATGGAACATCATTGAGAAACATTTCATATAGACTAGAGTTAGTCTACATATCATTAGTAACATCATTTTCGTACTAGTTCATGCATGGGTTTGCATATTTCATTAACGTATATTTTTCTATTAAATAAACGCTATCGCAAGATCATTTATTTTGAATAATTGATCCGACACTTCCAACAATTGTCCTGATATATTTTTATACTCATTTTAAGACTATGAAAATTATATTATTAGTTTACTCGATGTTTTGAAATTATTTTGTATATATATATATATATATATATATATATATATATATATATATATATATATATATATATATATATATATATATATTTGACGGTTTCGTAAATTCAATTCGATAATTATTTATTCACTCGATACTTGTGAGAAATGCATTTTTATAAAATTTTATGACTTCGATATATTTTATTTTGTTCCGTTAAAATCGATTTCTAGCTAACGCTACACTTAATAACTAATTATATGTACCAAATATACAATGTACTTAACTTTATACACATTTATTCATCAAAATACATCAAATCCCTCCCCAATTTACCCATTGCCGCCCCCTAGTCATCATAAGTAGCCAATTTGGTTTTTGTTACTTAAATGTACACCTACACATTATTTTGCTAAATATTTGTATATACAAGAGTTCTAATAATTTGAAACACATACAAACATATACTTTAAAGGTGTAAAAAGGCTAGAAAACTTCTCCTCTTCTTTGTGGAGAACCGGCCAAGGCAAGGAAACAAGAAGAAACCACAAAATTTTGAAGCTACAAGTGTTAATCAAGTCTTGGTAATAATCTAGTTAGGGTTTTGAAATAAAAACCTCAAGATTATTAGGTTTACTTGCTCAAAAACCTCATCATACTACTAGTAAGCCTTTCATAATTTTTATTACTCTTTCATAATCATACTTGATATATCTTCATGATCTAGTAACAAATCATGCAAGTATTATATGTGTTTATACCACTTTTAAATGAATTTTACTACTTATTATGAATATTAACTATCTTATAATTATTCCCATGAACTCTATCATTATTGGTGAAGGTTAGGAAACCATGACACCCTAAGAAGGTGTATGGTAGGTTTAGAATAGTTTTGGTGTTGATTGGAAGGGTTTAGTACAAGATTTGAACTAGAGAAATCATTTTCGACAACATATAATTAAGGGCTGTCCATTTTTGTAAAATCTGGAAATTTTGACAGGTCATGGATTATTTTGGTTTATATTTTCAGAAAATAGACTTTAAAACGAAACCGTGGTCGCTTGAACGGGTTAAAACGGATTTATAACGAAGAAGTTACGCCATTTTCAAGTTTAACGACGAAAACTAATTTTCTGAAAAATACAAGCTGTCAAGGGTTATTTAAGGGGCAAAAACGAGTTTTAAGCATTATCTAAATGAGTCGATTTATCAAAAATATATTAGTACATATTAACACGAAACCAAGGATATATAAAACGTATAAAACG
This sequence comes from Chrysanthemum lavandulifolium, assembly GCA_022545495.1. Classification (NCBI taxonomy): domain Eukaryota; kingdom Viridiplantae; phylum Streptophyta; class Magnoliopsida; order Asterales; family Asteraceae; genus Chrysanthemum; species Chrysanthemum lavandulifolium. The sequence goes on from CM040245.1 coordinate 203,958,570, forward strand.
GACTTATAACGACTAAGTTACACGAGTTTTAAATATGACTATCGTAACTATTTTTTCACAAGTATTAACACTTACATATTTTCTATTAGACCAAAATGGTTATCGCAAGTGACCATGTTTAAAGCCGTTTTTCATATCGATAGAGTACTTTTGAGAAAATAATGTCTATAAGTAAAAGTGAGTTCACCTAGCCTATTTTGCAAAATGTTCAACCGTTCGTCAAATGAAGTTGTAACGAGTAAATTACGATCTCTCAAACTTTGCCGAAATCTAACCTTAAACTATATTTTTAGTCCGACTACCCTACTTCATCTATATTTTTCTCTATGATCGAGACTTCTATGATCAAAAGTTAAAAGCTAAGACTTTTAGATATCGCTACAAGCTTTCTAAAACCATTGAGTTCCTAACACTCGATATCCACTATTTTACGACTAGCTTTACGAGGCTACTTATCCATTTTCACTACTTGTAAATGTATATTGTTTAGCGACGAAAAACTATAAATTCTTGTTCTATTTCTAAACGACTATTGTGAGAAGTTGTTTCAACATAAATATGCGTAAAGTATTTTATAACATGACAAGATGTCATAAACATATATTTCAACGATAAATTTCATTTTCAAAAATGTACAATTGGTATAGATTACATGTGAATTTGCATGTACGACATTGTTTCATGACTTACATTAGAACATATCATTCATATTAGGTTGCAGATAGAGATTGCACCTCATTTTAGTGTATCCACTTTTGTCATTATAATTATTGCATCAGGTGAGTCATAGCCCCTACTCTTTTAATACTTTTATTAAACTCTTTGGGGGAGATACATGCTACAACTTTTATCATGATCACAATTGTTTCAAAACCGAATGTTGTACTATATCAATTGTTCTTGTTTGCGTGCTATAGTTCTACGTCGAATTATGTGCTATATCAGTTGACTACTGATACATTGAGTCATGTACTACTGATTATGTGCTATGGTTCTACGTCGAGTTATGTGCTATATCAGTTGACTACTGATACGTAGAATCGTGTACTATTGTTCTATGTCGAATTATGTGCTATATCAATTGACTATTGATACGTTAAGTTAAGTACTATTGTGAACTCATTTGACGATGTGTGCTTGAACATAAACTATAACATTTTGGCAGTGGGTTGTAAATACACAAGTTGCAAGTTTTGTATGGGCGGAACTTGGAACTGAGTGGATTTGCAATGCCTTTGCTGCATGAACGTTCTTTAAAGATTTTTCAGGATAACACAAACTCTATGAACTCACTCAACCATTGTGTTGACACTTTTAGCATGTTTTATCTCAGGTATCTAAGGCATACACTTCATGGCATGCATATGGACTTATCATAGAGTCGTGGTGACGACGCGTCTCACATGGGATTTATGCACTTTAAAAACATCGTTTGGCTTGTATCAAACTTATTTCCGTACATGTTGACTATCATTTGGGACCTATACTTTGTAAACTCTTAATATTTTACTTAATCAAACGATGTATTTTCAAAACGACACTTTAGGTCGTTCAATATAAATGTAACTGTGATGTTATGGCAGTGATCCCCCAGGAATTCCATTCCACTGCAAAACAGGTATTTTAGGGGGTGACAGATTGGCATCAGAGCAAGAGTTATAGAGAAATAGGTTGTATCATTGACCCTAGACTATAACTACATCAACATAGCATCTCATCATTTCATCATAAGTGCATATTCACTATGCATGCGGTTTTATACGCACATTATGCGAGTTATTTACTTTCATTTAAAATCGATTGTCACATACATGTCCTCAGATACCCATTCCATTATCCTTTCTTCAGATTCCAACGTGGAGAATGCCTTGTCATTCCCTATCACAATTTTAACATCAGCTAACTCATCACCGATATCATCGGATGTCGAGACGAGACCTTCAAGGAGGGTGAAGTCGCTCTCACTCCTCTGTTTCACCACCAAAAATCGTCATGTTAGACGTTAATCACACATTAAGTCACTAAATCGTCATACATTTGAAGCACTTACGACATCTCATAACCCATCGTCTAGATACCCGTCTATCATTTTCAAACATGACTTCAACTTATCACCTCCTATCACATCTCTTTAGAGCGTTTATTTTTCTTAACATAGGACTTTGCTACGTCTCACCCTTCCTCTTATTTTGAAGAGTTATGGCGCCGAAGAAAGCTGCACCAGAAATGACACAAGCTGCTATCCAAAAGTATGTAAAGGATAGTATAGCCGAGGTACTAAGGAAAGAATGAGCAACAGTAGCTGCTGCTGCCAAGGCAGGCCGCCGTCAAGCCGTTAGATTTGTTGTCGCTCTGGGGACTACGTGAGGGTCCGGAAATTGAAATTGTACATACAAGGACTTTAAGAACTGTGATCCCACAAAGTTCAAAGGCACGAAGGAGCCATCGCTATGATCCGTTGGTTTGAGAAGATGGAGTCTCGATTTCTTCTATGCAATTGCCCAGATGACTGCAAGGTGAAGTTCGCCACTGGTACACTCTTAGATGGCGCAATGTCATGGTGGAATTCGTATGCACAACCTATTGGTATGCAAAATGCTTACAAGCTCACGTGGGATGAATTCAAGAAGCTGGTAACTAAGATGTATTGTCCACGCACAGAGGTGAAGAAACTAGAAACAGAATTTTATGAGTTAGTGACTATTGGTTATGACATCGAGACCTACATTAGAAGGTTTCAAGAGTTGGCTGCACTATGTCCATCGATGGTTTCGGACAATGAGAAATTACTGGAAAACTTCATTGGAGGACTTCCACAAAGTATTCAAGGAGATGTAACTTCTTACGATCCACAAACGATTGAAGAGACTATCAGGATGACTCAAAAACTCATGGCTCAAGTTGTGAAAAGGGAAAACATTATCAACAATAACAACAACAACAACAACAACAACAACAACAACAACAACAACAACAACAACAACAACAACCAAACTGACAATAACAAAAGGAAATGGGAAAATGACCAGGGAGGTTATAATAATGACAACCAAAACCATAACACTAACCATTATCAACAACAGAATAGAAGACAAGAAGTCGCCAGGGTTTATGTTGCTGCACCAACAAAGGGAAGATCTTATACTGGAAACTTACCACGATGCCACCAATGCACGCTACATCATGATGGTCCATGTGGTATATGCTTTAGCTGTTACAAAGTGGGACACCTTGCTAAGGACTGCAAGGGCAATGCCATAGTCACATGTTTTGGATGTGGGGAGCAAGGACACTATTGGAACCAATGTCCCCAAAACCAAGGTCAACAAGTTGAAGGAGCTCATGGGAAAGCATATATGTTAGAAGGAGGAGAAGCTCACCAGGGTATCAACAACGTGGCAGACTGAAGAAGATTAGAAACTAACAGTCTTATTTCCTTATGCACTATGTCGTACTAAGTTTATGTCTTCCATCGTATTCGGATCTTTATGACTTAAGATGTATTACTGTTTGATAAACCACTCGTTGTGAAATTCTCATCTATCGTACTTTATTTTCCTTTCTAATTTGTTGTCACTTACAAAATTTTTACTTCCTTTTACTTTAACTGGCATTTTAACGACATGGTTTAAATTCATTTAAACATTGAGAGTTATAACAACTAAACCGAACGTCACATTATCGTTCCTTAATTATACATAGCCTAGCTAACTATGTCTAATTCTGGAGGGATCATATTATGTTGGGAGCAGTTATTTATAAATCTTAGTGCAAGAAAATTTTCACCTATTCCTAAAAGTCAAAGTGATACTCATGGGAGATTCTTCCAATATTTTCTCTATCGCGATGTTTATACACTCTTAATCATAGATAGCCGTAACGACACTTCTTCATGTCTTCTCTCCTCGTTATTCATCACAAACACTAAACATGTAGAAACTAACATGGACTGAATTCAGGGACTGAATTCCTTTTTGGATGGGCGAATGTGACAACTCGTAATTTTAGGTCATTTCTCAAACTTTGAAAATTTCACTATTCATCTCGGGAATTTACTATTCACTGGTTAATATTCATCATTTACTATTCATCATTTTTGAAGTCAGTTTGCGACATTGAAAGGTTATTTTAAAATTTACTATTCACGAAACACTATTCATTCCTGGAGAAAAATCACTATTCATGATTCACTATTCATCATTTTTCGTAAACTAGGTTTACGAGTATCAAATACGCGTAACCGTAAGGGTTTAGCTGCGTATTCATGAAACATCATTGAGAACATTTCATATAGATTAGAGTTAGTCTACATATCATCAGTAACATCATTTTCGTACTAGTTCATGCATTGGTTTGCATATTTCATTAACGTATATTTTTCTATTAAATAAACGCTATCGCACGATCATTTATTTTGAATAATTGATCCGACACTTCCAACAATTGTCCTGATATATTTTTATACTCATTTTAACACTATAAAATTATATTATTAGTTTACCCGATGTTTTGAAATTATTTTATATATATATTATATATATATATATATATATATATATATATATATATATATATATATATATATATATATATATATATATATATATATATATATATATATATATATATATTTACGACGGTTTTAAATAAATTCAATTCGATAATTATTTATTCACTCAATACTTGTGAGAAATGCAATTTTATAAAATTTTATGACTTCGATATATTTTATTTTATTCCGTTAAAATCGATTTCTAGCTAACGCTACACTTAATAACTAATTATATGTACCAAATATACAATGTACTTAACTTTATACACATTTATTCATCAAAATACATCAAATCCCTCCCCAATTTACCCATTGCCGCCCCCTAGTCATCATAAGTAGCTAATTTGGTTTTTGTTACTTAAATGTACACCTACACATTATTTTGCTAGATATTTGTATATACAAGAGTTCTAATAATTTAAAACACATACAAACACATACTTTAAAGGTGTAAAAAGGCTAGAAAACCTCTCCTCTTCTTTGTGGAGAACCGGCCAAGGCAAGGAAACAAGAAGAAACCACAAAATTTTCAAGCTACAAGTGTTAATCAAGTCTTGGTAATAATCTAGTTAGGGTTTTGAAATAAAAACCTCAAGATTATTAGGTTTACTTGCTCAAAAACCTCATCATACTACTAGTAAGCTTTTCATAATTTTTATTACTCTTTCATAATCATACTTGATATATCTTCATGATCTAGTAACAAATCATGCAAGTATTATATGTGTTTATACCACTTTTAAATGAATTTTACTACTTATTATGAATATTAACTATCCTATAATTATTCCCATGAACTCTATCATTATTGGTGAAGGTTAGGAAACCATGACACCCTAAGAAGGTGTATGGTAGGTTTAGAATAGTTTTGGTGTTGATTGGAAGGGTTTAGTACAAGATTTGAACTAGAGAAATCATTTTCGACAACATATAATTAAGGGCTGTCCATTTTTGTAAAATATGGAAATTTCGACAGGTCATGGATTATTTTGGTTTATATTTTCAGAAAATAGACTTTAAAACGAAACCGTGGTCCCTTGAACGGGTTAAAACGGATTTATAACGAAGAAGTTACGCCATTTTCAAGTTTAACGACGAAAACTAATTTTCTGAAAAATACAAGCTGTCAAGGGTTATTTAAGGGGCAAAAACGAGTTTTAAGCATTATCTAAATGAGTCGATTTATCAAAAATATATTAGTACATATTAACACGAAACCAAGAATATATAAAACGTAGAAAACGGACTTATAACGACTAAGTTACATGCGTTTTAAATATGTCTATCGTAACTATTTTTTCACAAGTATTAACACTTACATATTTTCTATTAGACCAAAATGGTTATCGCAAGTGACCATGTTTAGAGCCGTTTTTCATATCGATAGAGTACTTTTGAGAAAATAATGTCTATAAGTAAAAGTGAGTTCACCTAGCCTATTTTCCAAAATGTTCAACCGTTCGTCAAACGAAGTTGTAACGAGTAAATTAAGATCTCTCAAACTTTGCCGAAATCTAACCTTAAACTATATTTTTAGTCCGACTACCCTACTTCATCTATATTTTTCTCTATGATCGAGACTTCTATGATCAAAAGTTAAAAGCTAAGACTTTTAGATATCGCTACAAGCTTTCTAAAACCAATGAGTTTGTTTCCTAACACTCGATATCTACTATTTTACGACTAGCTTTACGAGGATACTTATCCATTTTCACTACTTGTAAAGGTATATTGTTTAGCGACGAAAAACTATAAATTCTTGTTCTATTTCCAAACGACTATTGTGAGAAGTTGTTTCAACATAAATACGCGTAAAGTATTTTATAACATGACGAGATGTCATAAACATATATTTCAACGATAAATTTCATTTTCAAAAATGTACAAGTGGTATAGATTACATGTGAATTTGCATGTACGGCATTGTTTCATGACTTACATTAGAACATATCATTCATATTAGGTTGCAGATAGAGATTGCACCTGAGTTCAGTGTATCCACTTTTGTCATCATAATCATTGCATCAAGTGAGTAATAGCCCCTACTCTTTTAATACTTTGATTAAACTCTTTGGGGGAGATACATGCTACAACTTTTATCATGATCATAATTGTTTCAAAACTGAATGTTGTACTATATCAATTGTTCTTGTTTGCGTGCTATAGTTCTACGTCGAATTATGTGCTATATCAGTTGACTACTAATACATTGAGTCATGTACTATTGATTATGTGCTATGGTTCTACGTCGAGTTATGTGCTATATCAGTTGACTACTGAACGTCGAGTCGTGTACTATTGTTCTATGTCGAATTATGTGCTATATCAATTGACTATTGATACGTTAAGTTAAGTACTATTGTGAACTCATTTGACGATGTGTGCTTGAACATAAACTATAACATTTTGGCAGTGGGTTGTAAACACACAAGTTGCAAGTTTTGTATGGGCGGAACTTGGAACTGAGTGGATTTACAATGCCTTTGCTGCATGAACGTTCTTTAAAGGTTTTTCAGGATAACACAAACTCTATGAACTCACTCAACCATTGTGTTGACACTTTTAGCATGTTTTATCTCAGGTATCTAAGGCATACACTTCATGGCATGCATATGGACTTATCATAGAGTCGTGGTGATGACGCGTCTCACATGGGATTTATGCACTTTAAAAACATCGTTTGGCTTGTATCAAACTTATTTCCGTACATGTTGACTATCATTTGGGACCTATACTTTGTAAACTCTGAATACTTTACTTAATCAAATGATGTATTTTCAAAACGACATTGTAGGTCGCTCGCTCAATATAATCAGAATCGCGATGCTATGGCGATCATCCCCGTGAATTCCATTCACGCAAAATGTATTTTTGGGGTGTGACACATTATGAGGAGGTTAGTTACTTTGCTTATTAGTGGTTAAAAATAGTTACACATGAATGCATAAGGTTTAAATGGTTAAGAAAGCTACACATGATGCATAGAACTTTTCATGGCTCATCACCAAGGTTTGGTGAATCCTAAATGTGTCATTCACCATGAGTCACATAGGTGACTAGGAGAGTTTTGATTATATCTTGCTTTTACGGAGTCAGTTTTGTCCCGGTAATCACTATTGTTTAGTATTTAAATCGCGAAACTTAAAACCGGGTGTCTTAAAAATATAAAACTTCTAAGAAATGTTAAAAGTTATCATTATACTCTATAAGAGTATATTAGATGAGTGATAAGTTTAACGGACTAAGTAAAAGCTGTTAAAACTGAAAAATGTAGGTTGTAAAAGCGTAAAACGCAAAACGTACAAGGTTTACGTGAATATGGAAAAAGTGAAATGTCACTTTTCTAATATGATTATTATAAACCTAAAAGGCTTATAATGTCTAGAGTGGTCCTAGTCTAGTGTCGGTTGGTGTTAAATGTCCGTTAACCTAAAACCGGAAGGGTTAAATCGCGATACGCGTAAATCAGAAAACGTAAAATTCCAAAACTTGTGGAAATGTTATAATATATGAAAAACACATATTTTTCTCGTTTATAATGTTGTGTGGACAAATCATGATGTTTAAATAACATTTAGACTTAAATGTAAAATTAAGACACGGTTTTGTGAAACCGGTTTCTTAATAACTTTTGCAAAAATGACCGACGAGTGTCAAACTTTCATGTCGTAACGGAAATAGATTAACCTATGAGAATAAAAAATAAAATAAAATACGGGAGTGAATAGTAAAAGTGAATAGTAAAATACGATGATGAATAATAATCTGAAAATACGAATTGTTACAATTGTAACATGCTTTGATTTGTTGAATGGTTTGAGAGATTTTGTGAGTTAAGATTAGGGATTTTCTTTTCTCACAAACTCTCTCTGGATGAATGATATTGATGATTTTGGAGTTTTGCATTTTTCTTAAAATATTATAGTTTGGTCTGAAAATATTAATACAAGTATTAGATGTCAAATACATGTGTATTTTTTACTTTTCCATACATGAATAAATAAAAACGAATGTGTAGTTTTTTTTATGCCAAATTAAGAAATAGCTGATATTTTTTATTAATTTAAAAACTTTTCCTAAATATTAATAATAAAAGTTTCACACAGTATGTCAAAAAAGTTTTATTTTATTATATAAAAGATGTGATATAAAATGTAAAAAAATTGTAGTTTTAAGAAAATATATCCCATCATGTTTTCTTATTCAAAAAATACAAGTCGTTGGATATGTTTGTGTGACCAAGTTATGGTCTAGGTATTGGATTTTTTTGTTACTGATTTATTTTAAAATTACGTGACGATGGTTCACATTAGTAAATAATAGCTCATTAAGTATTTTCTATAGGTATCTATCACATTAATAACTTACTCGGAGATCGGATTTTAAGTGTGGCACCGGTTAAAAAAAATAAAAAATAAAATAAAAATAAAATAAAAAAATCTTCGGTTAAAAAAGCCCATGATAGGATGATATTACTAGCACATTCTATCACTTGCACAATGTGTCGAGTTTTGAAAGAAAAAAATAATAAATAAAAATGGGCAGAATTTTATTTTGAAATAAAAATTTTGTGCACTAATTTTGAAAAGGTAATTAAAATTGTTTTTCAAATTACCTCCACGAACCATCGATTTCATGCCGGATTTCTTTTTGTCATGTCATATACATGTGATTATTCTATGTAATCATTAAAAACCTTTTATTATATTGGTTGCGATATTTAGAAAAAAATTTCTACTAAAAATTGATTGAAAATGTAATAGAGTGACATATGTGAAATATCGCAACACATAGTGGTGAGTTTACGTCTCGCTGTTTAACGTATCTCTGCTCCATCTTTTGACATATTATTCCAAAGACTATCAACTATGGTATGTTTTAGGGGGAAAAAAGCCTTTTTAGTTGCATATATCATTTTTAGCATGATATCAATGGTTCAAAAATGAGTGGGGTCTAGTCTTGTACCGCCATGATATCTTTTTGCTTGTTTAACGTATCTCTGCTCCATCTTTTGTCTTTGGAACTATAACCTTAAAAATGGTTTTACCCAAATACCAAAGTTCTCTTGTTTTCCCTAAACCCTAAATTTTCAAAACAACAACATCAACATCAACAGGGGAAGCTAAGGTAAAATCTTATTCTTTTTAACTACAACATTATTCTTTATATTTGTATGAATATTTGAAGTGATTACTACTTAAAATGTGCATTATTTACCTGGTTTAATTTTGGGTGTTGTTAAGTGAGGTTACATTTTATGTTATGTGTTTCAAAATGAGACACAAAATGTATGTTAATGTTTCGTCATTGATCATGTGCATAAACTACATCATGAAGTTGTTGTGATGTGTACTACCCATGAAAATATGAAATGGTTAGAGCAGTTAGATGGGGGACCCCAGGCTGTTCCCGTTAACCACATAGATTTTTACCGCAAAGCTTTTCTAGAACTTGTGTTACATTTCTATCATTCTATGTCTTGTTTAGTTAGTCCATGTAAAAAAATTGTGAACCTAGTCACTTATGGTACCGGGTCCGCCACGGGGTGTTATAGGCATATTTTGTTACCTATTGTTTGGAGCCGCTACACCCCTGCCATATTGTAGAGCATTGTGCCATCACCACGGCGTGCATTATGTGTAAAAAAATTTCTTCGCTTTCTTGTACATGTGTTTGTGTTTGTATTTGTTATTGTGGGTCCATGTTACCGGTGAGAGTGAATTTTGGTACTGAGTTATAGGGTTGTGTTGTAGAGGTAAAAACTAACATGACACGTCTATAACATGTTTTAGGTATCAACCGCACCTTGTGCTCTTGTGCTGTGACATGTTACCCAACTAAGTGGTTTATTTCAAGTCTTGTCTCAAACAAGTGTGTAGTATATTTGCAGTGCATATGGGGAGTTTGTTAGTTTGTCTTAAAACGTAGTACGGAGTAATTAGTTTTGAGTGTCTTACTAAAAAGTGTTTATCTCTCAATTGTAAACCAGGGGGTTTTTGGGATTACATATTTTTAATTTGTAATTATGGGTTTTAGCACTTTGAAATAGAAAGATCATCTCCATGGGCTTATTTTCTTAAAAAGTTTAGCAAATTAAACCAATAAGTACTTAGTTACCCAAACACTTTAACAAAAATGTTGTAGGTTCAAGTATCAATTGAGGAAATAGGTGTGTTATATAGTGTATTTTATTTATTTATTTTATTTATTTTTTTATTATTATTATTTTTTTTTCTTCATTTGAATAACGCAATAACCATTAAGTACCTGAAATGTGCAATCCTGCACACCCTATGTAGTTTGATAGATTGGCAATCACAAATGTGCTTAAGTAGAATACAAGACATCACCGTAACTATTTGTGGTGTCACTCACGTATTAGTCATGGAATGTGTCAATGATTTAAGATGAAATAGACTCATTGTGAGATTTATCTGTGTGAATATTTTGTGATTTAGTCCATCTATATAATCAAAACATAAGAGGGTTTGAATTTGGTTCTGTAAAAACTTAGAATCTTTTTAAGAATGAATCGAGAGTATTAGACAAATATTTGCAGATATCTCGAAAGAAAAAGATAAAGAGACAAGTACATGTTTTCAACTAGTATGGTGTAGGTAAAAAATTGATTTCTAATCGTATAACTAATAAACATCATTTTTGGTAGTATTTAATAGTAAGTAAATCAAAATGTGGGTGCGTTGTCGTTTCGACCTGTACCAACATGATCAAACTTCATAGACAGGAGTTACATTCGCCTGTAACTCTGCATCTTTGTTTTTGACCCAAAAACAACACAACCACCATTGTGTCTGTGTTGCTTCCCCCATATCCTAGATAATCATAAGATCAAAGCAGGACAGCAGGGAAAGGTAAATCTTTTTTCTTTAACGCAAAAAATCTTGTATGTTTAATGAATATTTTAAGTGATTAAGATCTTAAAAACATAAATACTCCCCCTAATTCGATTTTGAGTGCTGTTAGTGAAGTTGAGGAGAGTCACATTTTTTATTGTGGGTTCTAAAATCAGACACATCAATGTTATGCACACAACAAGAATTTATTATTTATTTTTTGTTTCACTGACCGCTCTAAATGTGTGTTCATGTTCTGTCATTTATCATGTGCATACACGAATACATGAAGTTGTGCGATATTTATTACCCATTAAAGTTTCTTAGACGGTGTTTGGGGTAAATAATCACTTAAAAGTAGATAGAGTACAGTCAGTAAGCAGTATGTTTATTGTGTAAGCAGATAAGGCGATAAACGGTTTTGGAGATACTTATCTTTAACTTGTATTTATGGCTTAGTAGCACTTGTATTAGAATAAACATCTTCCATGGTGCTTTTCCCCAAATATTAAGCAATTTAAACCAATTTGCGCTTAGAAATTCTAACACTTCAACCAACAGGCCTTTTATGTAGCGGTATCTTGTTGCCTCATCATTCAAAATGTCCTGGTTTAAGTCTCATTATGTGTATTATAAGGTTATAGTGGATTAATGGGTGTATAAGTCTTTGCCCTTTAGATTAGCAATCCAAATATGCAATCTCAAACGACCCTTAAGCAGATATAATAAGCAATCACCAACCCGTTTAAGTTGAAAACAAGACATCATATAACTGTTTGTGGTGTCACTCACATATTAGTCATGTGGATGTGTCACTGAAGTAAGATGAAACTATGAAAGAGTCATGGTGAGATATATCTTTGTAGATGGATTACGATGTAAATTAATGATAGATTCTTCATGTTCTCAGATATGATGCTGACCCGCTGTGGAGCCAAACGTTCAAGGGATGAAGCCCATAATAGGCCATTGCAATTCATTCCTGGATTAACATTGTCTCAACACCCTCCCGAACAAAGAAAGGACTTGTTCTTAATGAAAGTCAAAGATGTTTTCATAGCCAAGTCACTGCATCCCACAGAATTTGAAGGTTATACGGTTAGAGAACGTTTTGCAAAAATGGGCTGGGAACAATTGCTTAATTTCAAGTGTGACAAAATCTATAGACGTGTTGTCATTCAGTGGACTGCATCATTATCAAGAAACGGGGATGAATTGACAGGTATAGTTGATGGAAAGTCATATACTATCACACCATCTTTCAAGAGTCGATCAACATCTTTTCTCAACATTTTCTTTTTACGTTTAGTATTAGAAATAGATGTTTCTGTTTTCTCGAAAACGACCTTCATCACTAGAACACAAGTCTTTTCTTAAAATGTATGCTTGCCTGATTATTATTATTATAGCCTAAGTTGCCTGCCAAAAGTCCCCATCATCATGAACCATTAATCACTTGCGAGTGAACGCAATCATTCGAGATCTTCTTAAAGTTGACACACGGACAGATTTGCCATATGTTCAGTTTATAGAAGCAGATCTTCAAACCACTACTGATGAGAACAAAAGAAGATGGATCGAAGCTTGCACAACGGTTTTTGGCACACATGAAAATTTGAAGGAGAAACCTAACGGGTACGAGAGAGATAAGATGATCCCACTAGTCCAAATCATGTGGCGAATAGGGGTGTGGACATTTCACCCACGTATTGAAGACATTTATTGGGTGAAGGCCCGTGAGATCTATCTCCTTCACGCGTTGTTCACGGGAGATTACCTATACAGCTTTGCACATTTGATGATCGATGACATATGGGATATGTATGAGCAAGAACACAGAAATTATATTCCCCATGGATACTACATCTCCTTGATACTCAATAAGTTAGGAGCCGTGTCTAAAGATGAATCTGTTGAGCTGGTCCCCTCGATGTTCCGCTTAATATCGAGGGATACGTTCTTTCCTGATCTTAAATTCTCAGAATCTCCAACGGAGTACATAATTGATGCTCGGGTGACACAACAAGCCACCTTCCCGAAGAAAGTCAAAGCAGGAGAAGTTCCGTGTCAACCTCCACATCAAATCCCACAACCACCATTCCAAAAAATGCCACCTCAAATACTTGTAACCGATCCACACGTGGACATGACCAAGCTCCAAACCCTGATTAACAAGCAATCATTTCAATTTCAAAACCAACAAAATGCACTGATAATGATGGTTACCAACTTACAGAAGCAGTTGGAAGGTCAAGTATTAGAGGCAAAATGCCGAGAAGAAGAGATAAAAAAATCGCTGATTAGCAACTTGCAAATGCAGCTGGAATGTCAAGCGTTAGAATTAGAGCGCCGAGAACAAGAAAGTGAAAAACGGGCAGAAGAAAGAGAAAAAATGATGGTTAGCTTCATGCAAAAGCTGATAGAATATCAAGCATTCGATGCAAAACAACGAGAACAAGAAAATGAAAAACGGGCAGGAGAAAGAGAAATAATGATTGTTACCAACATACAAAGGCTGATGGAATGTCAAGCATTAGAAGCGAAACACCAAGAACAAGAAAGTGACAAACGGGCAGTGGAAAGAGAAAAATTGATGTTTACTAACATTCAAAAGCAGATAGAATGTCAAGAATCAGAGGCAAAACGGCGAGAGCAAGAAAGTGAAACACGGGCCGAAAACAGAGAAAAGTGGATAGTTAGCAACCTGGAAAAGCTGATGGAATGTCAATCGTTGGAAGCAAAACGCCAAAAACAAGAAAGTGCCAAACAATTAGAAGATAGAGAAAAATGGGCAAAAGAAATGGAAAAATCAATGGTTGCTAACATTCAAAAGCTGATAGAATGTCAAGCATTTGAGGCAAAACAGCAAGAAGAAGAAAGTGAAACCCGGGCAGCAAAAAGAGAAAAATCGATGGCTAGCAATGTCCAAAAGCTGATGGAATGTCAAGCAACGGAAGCAATACGCAGAGAAGAAAGTGAAAAACGGGCAGGAGAAAGAGAAAAGTTGATAATTAGCAACATGCAAAAGCAGGTGGAATGTCAAGCATTAGAGGCGAAATGCCGAGAACACGAAAGTGAAAAATGGGCAGAAAAAATAGAAAAAATGATAGTTAGCAAACTGCAAGAACTGATGGAATGTCAAGCATTAGAAGCAAAACGACGAGAAGAAGAAAGTGACAAATGGGCAAAAGATAGAGAAAAATCAATGGTTACTAGCATGCAAAAGCTGATGGAATGTCAAGCATTAGAGGAAACATGCCGAAAACAAGAGAGTGAAAAACGGGCAGAAGAAAGAGAAAAGTCGTTACTCAGCAACCTCCAAAAGCTTATGGAACATCAAGCATTAGAAGCAAAATGCTGTGAACAAGAACGTGATAAACGGGCAGAAGAAAGGGAAAATATGATGGTTACTAACATGCAAAAGCAGATTGAAGGTCAAGCGTTAGAGGCAAAACGCCGAGAAAAAGAAAGTGAAAAAAGGGCAGAAGAAATAGAAATGTGGGCAAAAGAAAGAGAAAAGTCTATGTTTAGCAAGATGCAAAAACTGATTGAATGTCAAGTATTAGAGGAAACACAGCAAAAACAAGAAAGTGAAAACTCCATGGTAGCCAACATCCAAAAGCAGCTGGAATGTCATGAGTCAGAGGCAAAAAGCCGAGAACAAGAAAGTGAAAAAAGGGCAGAAGAAAGAGAAAAATCGATGGTTACCAAGATACAAAAGCAGATAGAACATCAAGCATTAGAGGCAGAACGCCGTGAACAAGAAATAGAAAGACGTGCTGAGATTCGAGCTCACGCCATTATATGGGACATCGAGAGGCAACGTCACTTGTATGAGCAGGAGCAGGATCAGCTACGGAGGGCTTGGAACCAGGGCAACGCAGTCATCGGAATGGATGAATTCCAGTTTCCACAGATGTCTCATACTTCATTCCATCCTCCACGAATGGGGTCCAGATATTGTGACCCAAACCAAGGCGATCAAATCCCCCAGGCATTTCAGTCTATCTACTGCGATATTTATGGCCAAGAAGTTAAGAGCCAACAGGTATAGCCCGTTCCCCATAGACCAATTATGTTTATATGATCACGTAGTACTTTGTTTTGGAGTTGATGATGCCCTGTACAAGGAGCTTATTTTGATTTGGGGTTAACGATGCTGTGTACATATATCTATCACTTGAACTTCCATTGCTAAGTGTTTACCTTTTTTACCGTTACTTTGCTTACTGAAAATTTATTAAATCTGATTTGGTGGAAATCAGGAGGGTAGGGTGTAACGTTGCCACATGGCCTTCAATTGGTTAGTCTTTGAATCTGGTTAGGCATTAGTTCGTCGGTTAAGCTCCCCCTTTCAATTAGAGGTGTGAATAAACCTCGTGCAATTATGGGGCATCTCAGTACGTCGTTACAATATGTCAATACGATTTTAATTATCACTTGTTCCTCGTCCCAATGTTTCTCTTTTAGCCTCTTCACTTAAATTTAATCCTTGTACGCTTTGCCTTTTACTTATTTCAATTTCGTGATTTTGTATATGGTTATGTTTTCCTACTTTTTGCATAATACTTTTGGGTTTTTGTTTGATCTATATATGAAAACGGCTCACTATCCGATAGGAATTTACTATAAATTAGTTTTTCCTATTTTGATCAAAGTAGCTTAAATCCGCTGAAGAGAAATTAGTTATGTATGTAATTTTGAATCTGCTTCCGGATAATCATTAGTATTGAAGTCTGATATCTGATGGCTTTGTGTTTCTATTGCCTTGTGTATGTTTTATGCATAGATGTATGAATGGTGGTGGTAAAAGATCCATATAAGGATCAAATTTGTAGTGTCAAAGATGCACCGGTGATTATTTGGTATATAATGAATTCAATCTGCAATTTCATTTCTGAACCAATCATTCTCTTTTGCTATTCTGTATTATTTGGTCTAATGGGAGAGATATATACTGGTATCTTTTGGTGCAGAACTCAAACGTACACATGTATTAGATGTCATTATGTGCATATGTGCTGAAACAGATATCGGGGATAAGTTTTCATTGTATTTTTGTTTCTCTACCAAAGTGTTCCAGGTCAAAAAGGGGAAGCATGGTATTATTATGTGGATTATAATTACAAGTTTATTTGTTTGCTTGGCTCATGAAAATTGAGTAACCAAAAGAACGATTGGCTCATGAACAATACATTTTTCGTCTTTTTCGTCCGCTAATTCGAGTCCCCATCACCCGTTACGCCCTCATCCGCCAATTCTATTTCTTCCCAACATCCGCTACCTTCATTTGCACAATATGCAAGCCAACAACAATTATTTGCATAATATACTACCCAACAACCATATTTCCCACAACCCGCTTTCACACCTCAAAATTTAAAAATGAACCAAAAGCATTTTAACCAAATAGCTTTATTCCAACTTGAACAACAATACCCATTTCACAACTATGAAGCTCTCAGTAATTCTTTACAACCACCACAAATGATGCCACCAACCTAAACAACACAACCACCTCCACAATCGGCACACAACTCACCACCACGCTCACCATCACAAACATCACAAACTGAGTCTTCTCCCGTCGAAAAAAGAAAAGGAAAAGCAAAATCACGAAAGCCGAGAGAGTAGAAAAGTGAAATCACATGTACAACTTGGAAACAAGAGGAAGAAAGACATTGGCCGAAACTTACATACATATATCCGAGGACGAAAGACTTGGTACAAACTGAAATTCAAAAACATTTTGGCAAAGAGTTCATAGTGAATAAAATCGTCATGCAACCTTCCAACGTACCAAGGATATGATCACGGAAATTGAACAACGTTGACACGTGATTGCAACAAGTTTGCCGGGATTTTTGCCAAATATGAGCGTCTTAGTGGTGAAAACGATTCGACATGGCTAACTCGTTGTTATAAAAAATTCCAAGAAACTTTAGGGTTTATGCTTATTCACTATGAAGCAATGGAATGTCTTGAAAAATCACTCGAAATGGCGTGGTGCCTAAGGCGTTATTCCTGGAAGAAGCGTTCGTACGGATGATGACGTTAAAGAACCGAACGAGCTATTTCGAAATGATCCGCGACCACGTCTTCCTGGCAAGCCAAGGCCTTTCAAGAGTAAAAAGTCGGTTCTACAACAATGGTGAGATCTTCGTCAAGTAGAGAAGCTTTCAAGGAAATGGTGCAAGAAGAGTTGCGACAAGAACGTGTTAAAGAAGATGATTTTATCGCGACTCAAAAGAAATTCGAGGAATTGAGGTTTCTTGGTACTAGCACCGAGTTGATGACGCCGAAAGATGAGGCCGCTATCAAAAAAATCAAAGACGAGATCCGAGCAAAATATTTTTAGTTTTTATGTATTGTCGTATCATATTTTTAATTTCGTTGTAATTCGCATCGTATTTTTAATAAATCGTATTTAAATTTTAGTTTAAAAGGTGTTTATTGCAATAAAAGAAACTGAAAAAGAAAAAAAGGGACCTACTTGCGCCTATAACATGTTAGAGAGCTAGGTGAAGAAGCACACCAATAACTGTTATTGGTGTGCCACGTCAGCGTCAACTCGACATCTCTCCAATAACACCCCAATAACTTAAACACCCTCTCTAGAAATAAAAATAATAACTGTTATTAGTGTATATAGGTCCTACAAAAAAACATCACAAAAAATATCCACTCACTCACTATGGAGCAGGTGCCGGTGCACTACTACGGTGCCATTGGTGAGTTTTTTTGCCAACGGCGTACCAAACACACCTTACACCGTGCTCTCTTATAGCTGGGGAGGGAAAATATCCACTCACTCACGATGGACCCGGTGCCGGTGCACTACTGCGGTGCCATTGGTAGGTTTTTTTTTGCCAACGGCGTACCAAACACACCCTACACCGTGCTGTTTTATAGCTGGGGAGGGTGTTTATATTATAGTGTATGTGCTAAGGTGGTGGTGGATTACAACCCCTATAACATCAACTGCAGCCACCTCTCTAATGTGTTTGGGGGCTCTTCTGTATTATTAGTAAACTTAAAGGAGAGTTTTGAAATATCATGGATGTGAAAATTAAAAGCTTAAGGAGTTTAGGGGCTCTTTGTATTAAGATTAAATTTGAAAGGGGTGTTTGTAGATATTATAGCTGCTAAAATGCAAAACTTGTTGGGAGTTTTTGATATTTACATCGAGTCTAAGGTGTCGTTTTTTTTTCCCAATAAGCACTTTTTTGCTCTTTTCACTTCTTTTTCTGCGGGAGGCGAGATGTTTACATTTGTTTTTGCGGACATAAGTCTTCTTTTCACTTCTTTCCTCTTCTAAATTTCAGATATTATCTTTCACTTCTTACCTCTTCTTTCACAACCCCTACATCTCTTTCACAATATCATACATCTCTTTTACGTTTCGTCCGTCTTTTTACGTTTTCGTCCGTTTTTTTACGTTTTCGTCCGTTCTTTTACGTTTTCGCCCGTTTTTTTACGTTTTCGCCTCTTTTCGCCATTTTTTTACGTTTTCGTCCGTCTTTTTACGTTTTCGTCCATTTTTTACAATTTCGCCCGTTTTCTTAAGTTTTCTTCCGCTTTATTACGTTTACGTTCGTTTTTTATGTTTTCGTCTGTTTTTTACGTATTCATCCGGTTTTTGACGTTTTCGTCTATTTTTTTACGTTTCCTCCATTTTCTTACGTTTTCGTCCGTTTTCACCTCTTTTTTACGTTTTAGGCTACTTTTTTTAAGCTTTCGATCATATTTTTATGTTTTCGTCTGTTTTTTTACGTTTTCGTTCGTTTTCTTACGTTTTCGCCTGCTTTTTTACGTTTTTGTCCGTTTTTTATGTTTCGTTGGTTTTTTTCATCCGTTTTCGTCCCTCTTTTACGTTTTCGGCCATTTTTTTACGTTTTCGTCAATTTTCTTACGTTTTCGTCCGTTTCTTTACGTTTTCGCCATTTTTTTTATTTTTTCGTCCGTTTTTTACGTTTTCGTCCGTTTTTTTACGTTTTCTACCGCTTTTTTTTATATTTTCGTCCGTTTTTTACGTTTTCATTCGTTTTTTACCTTTCGTCCGTTTTTTACGTTTTGGTCCGTTTTTTATATTTTCATCTGTTTATTTTACGTTTTCAGCCGTTTTCATATAATTTTATAAGTTTTTGTACGTTATTTTATCTTACCTAACAAAACGTAAGATAATGTAAGAAAACCGACGAAAACGGATGAAAACAGACGAAAACGTAAAAAAACAGACGAAAACATAAAAAGGTCGGCGAAAAAGCGGCGGAAAAAGACGAAAACGTAAAAAAAGACGAAAACGTAAAAAGCGGTCGAAAACTTAAAAAACAGACGAAAACGTAAAAAAAAGATGAAAACGGACGAAAACGTAAGAAAATGGACTAAAACGTAAAAAACGGAAGAAAACGTAAAAACATACGAAAACGAAAAAAAACGAACACGTAAAAAAATATGAGTACGTAAAAAAAACAGATGAAAACGTAAAACACCGGACGAAAACTTAAGAAAAGGACTAAAATGTAAAAAAACGGACGAAAACGTTAAAAAACAGACGAAAACATAGAAAATGGAGGAAAACGAAAAAGATTTAAAACGTAAAAAGTAAAAAGCGACGAAAATGTAAAAAAATGGTGGAAAACGTTAAAAACAAATGAAATCGTAAGAATACAGACAAGAAACGTAAAAAAAGAGATGAAAACGTAAAAAAAACAGACGAAAACGGACTAAAACGTAAAAAAATTCAGCGAAAACGTAAAAAAATGGACAAATAAGTATAAAATCAAACAAAAACTTTAAAAAATGGGTCGAAAACTTAAAAATACATACGAAGACGTAAAATACAGGCGAAAATGTAAAAAACGGTCAAAAACGTTAAAAAATACCAATACGTAAGAAAACCAATTATCCATTTGACCCATATGACAAAAGGGTTTATAGCACAAAAACGGTCGATATTGGTATATTTTGAACTATTATGTATTGTCTTTAATAATTCGTATTTTAAGCGATTGCTTATTTCTGACTCAATAAAGACAAAAACTAGTGAAAAGAAAAAAAAAAAAAAAAAAAAAAAAAAAAACTACTTAAATAGCACAAAAATACTAGTGAAAAGATAAAGAAGAAGAAAAAGAAGAAAAATGAAAGAAGATTGATAACACAAAAACAAACGGTTTCTTCTTGCGGATGATGAGATTTAACGTCACTCTCTTTGCAGACATTGTTTGCAGATGAAGAGGTAAAAGCTCTGAAAAAACAAACGACACCTAAGTACTATATTGTGTTATCAACATAGTTTGGGGAATGTTTTTAACATTTACCAAATGTTTAAACAACTTTTATGAACAGTGATTAACATTTGGCAAATTTTAATATACTGATGTGTTATTATAAGTCAAATATGACATTTTTCTTCTTCTAAACTTAAGCATAAAGTGTGAATCAAAAGCCATAGATTGACCATCTTTTTTAAGAGTATAATTGAAAGCCTTGCAATGTTGTATTTTCGAGGATTAAAACATAAGAGATGCTTGCCACTTACAAGTTATATTTTGCCTAATTAGGCAAAGGCCGGTTGTATGTTTGAAACACGTTTAACATATTATCTTAAATAGAAGATTCTACCATAGGCTGACAATTTGTCTTTATCATATGAGACATTGTTTTAGAACGGTAAGAGCACTCAATCCATAACACCATAACACCAATAACACCGTCCACGTCAGCGTCACATCAGCTTTAACAATTAACATTAACATCCCTAAAAAACACTCACAACTATAACATCCCAATAACACCATAACACCAATAATATTTCATATTTTCAATTTCAACCCCTAAACTAAAACAAACACTTCATTTATTAAACTAAAACAAACATTTCATTAAAACTAAAAACATATTACAATACGAGATTAAAAAAAATACAACGAAATAAAAAAAAAAAAACGAAATTAAAAAAAAAAAAAAAAAAAAAAAAAAAAAACTTCAAATAAAGCGTTACAACAAATTAAAGGAAATACGATCTCTCGACGAGGTTTGAGTTATATTTTGCGATTGTTGAAGCATAATCTGCGCGGACTAGATTCAACGACTCTCCTTGGGTAGTTAGTCGCCTTCTCGAGTCCCAGTAGACTGTCAACAAAGAGAACCGTTAGGAGTGGACCGGGCCGTAGCAGGGGTCCACCTCCGACGGTCAAGTTAGTATCTTGTTGTGGCATAGCAAAAGTGTTATATGATGAGTTAGAGATAACCCGCATCCGTGTATATATAAGCATGGATTAGGGTTTAGGCGTAGAGTGGTGGACGATCACGGGCTGACCCATTCTGCCCGGTCAGGACCATACGTCAACAAGCCCCAAGTTTAGTATGAGATAGCGCATGGCTATGTTATGCTAGACTTAAGTTCGATGGCGCGTTGGTGAAAGTGGAACCCGTATCTTGCATCACGGGTGAGGGCGCACTTTGTACCGATGCGACGCGAACATGGTGCGACGAGACGTGCTTCCGTAATGTGCAGCGCTACCATTGACGCGACAAAGAGGTGCGACGAAGACGCGTCACTGCGATGGGTCTTGTTGTCTTGCGGCAAAGAGGTGCGACGAAGACGCTTCACAAGATAAGCGCGCGATGCGCGCGACAAAGAGGTGCGAGAAGACGTAGCCTTCGCGCATAAGTCTTGGCGCTAAAGATGTGCGACGAAGGCGTGCTTCTCGCTGCGCGTCTTCACAACCGACAGAGGACGTCTCCCTGCGGCAAATTGGTGCGGCAAGTTGATGCGAATACCAATCCGTCTTCAACTGCTTCCAAATATACTGCGCACGGAAGCAAGAGTAGGATATACCGGTAGCCCCCAAGTTTGATGGTGCTACTCGTGTAGGAGCATTAAACTTATTTAATCTGCGAAAAACACTCAATGCAAAGATTAAAAGTATATGCCGCGAATCGCAGCATATAAAACCTACTGAATTAAAACAATAGACAACACATAGCATAAAAAATATATAGCACATAGCATATAAGAAAAATGGCAGTGCGCACCCGTCGTGGGATGCGTACCGATGAAATAATAAATTGTGTTGTTTTTTTTAATTTATAAAATAAAAACTCGGATAGATGTACCGTGACCGCGACTAATAGACGCAGATGGATTTATCTTAACCGCATAGACTCGAACGTTTCTGGATGATCGCAGATGTTTATACCACGGGCTTTTGGTCCAGTGCGCTCATGGCGATTGACTAGCAACGTGGTGTTCGCGTCTGACGCGCTTCTCGCGAAAATGTCTCGAACGCACGGTCTTACGCGGGTAGATTTATCGCGATGCGCTATTCGAGCGAACAGCGTATCAACGGAAAAACAGATGTCGCGCGAATTTATCGCGGCTAAAAAATAAAATAGCTCCGATCGTGCGGGCTTTTTCTTAGGTCCGATCGTGCGGACTAAAAGATAAAATAGGTCCGATCGTGCGGACTTTGTTCTTTTATATGTAAAAGAATAGACTATTCGTAAATAAGAATCTTTTGATAACAACAATATGCAATTTAACGTGATATTTTATTCCACGTTTTAGATTTGACCTTAAATAGGCAATTTAACATTACGTAATGTTTTATTAACTTATTGCAGCTTGCATCGATTGAGTCTTAATGACGCATTGATTTCAGCAGTGAATTTAATCTTTTATCAACATTACGTATCGAATTAAATTCACATTATTTTACGCATGATGGTAAAGCAAGTTCTACGCATGGCAGAATCAAAGGTTTAGGGTTACCGATTTTAGGAATTTATCTCTGCTTTTCGGTAATCGGAGAACACGAAACATAGTTTATTCGATCTTTTTCGTCAATGATCCACTGCACGACCATTGGATCTTGCCCCTTAGTAGACGTCATCAAAAACTTGATCTCTTCCAACCTTGTTAATGTGAGATCTCTTTCCTGCTGGGCCCGATACGCCGCCGGAGACTTCTCGTTTCACGAAACTCGTTTGCCATAGTTTCGTGAAATAAGTCGACGAGCTCGTTCCTCCGGTGCTTGTTCCCCGTGGTTGTTGTAGTCTCGGATCGTGCTTTCTTGGTAGCACGTTTCTTTCCCATGGGGCGTGGTTGTTCATCATTACCAAACAAAGCCTCGTTTGTGTGGCTTGGGACTTCGCCGGTTAAATCAACCGGTTCCGGCGTCTCCCATTTCTTATAATGACGCAAAACATCCCAAGCGTCATCGAGACCAAACAGTGCTCCTCTGTTTTCCTCACGATACCATTGCTTTGCCCGTTTCATCACATCCACCTCACTTTCACCGCTTCGTTGATCCCGTTGCGCACGTATGTAACAAGAGTTGAACTTTGTGCATATCCTGTTCAACGTTGTCCATTTGCTTGACATCATGTCCTTGGTGCGCCGTTGAAAGTTGAGTCTATTGAACTCATTTCTGACCCGATACCAAAACGTATCTCTAGGTTGGCACTTTTCAACTTTTGGATCCTCCGAAACAGCTATGTAACACCTTGCAAGTAATGCTTCCTTTCTTTGAATTCCAACGATTGGTAACGACAACCTCCTCATCAAAATCAATTGGTTCGGGCTCGGGGTCTTTGGATTTTTTGATTTTCGCTAATCGACATTTTCCTTTTTGGTGGAGATGTGGGTGTCTCAAAGAACATCTTGTGTTTGGTTGTGATTGTTGCGATTGTTGTGTGAATTGTAGGTTTTGAAAGTTGGAGTTTAAGGTGCTTTGTTGGTTTTGTTGTTGCCAAAATAGTAATGTTTGTTGTTGTTGCCACACTTCTTGGCTTGATAAGCCTAGTGGGTTGGGGTTTGAAGATGAACCAGCATTCGGGTTAGATGATGAACCAGCGTTCGGGTTAGATGATGAACCCGAGTTTGAGGGATTCCACCCATCATTGAGAAGATTGAAGAAAGTATCGCCGTTGCCTCCCGACATTGTTTTTTTTTTTTTTGCAGTTAATTGAAGTTGAAAGATTGAGAGTATTGAGAGGATTTAGAAGTGGAAGTGTGAATAAAAATGGTGTTTTGATTGTGTATTTATAATGGTAAAAGTTTTTTTTTTTTTTTTTTTTTTTTTTTATCAATTCTAGCCGTTAGGGACCAGAAATGAATTTTTTAAAAGTTAACGGCTAGTAGCCGTTAGAGGGACTAAATATGAAAATTTTTTATTTTTTTTTTTTTTTTTCTGCGCATAACGCGCGTTAAGTGGGCAACGGCTAGGGACCAACGGCGTTAACCTGCTCCTCTTCCATCGGTATAACGCCATTAACGGCGTTAAAAATCACATAACGGGCGTTATCCCGTTATGGATGGGAGTGCTCTAAGGTTTTGATATGTTGATAAGTTTAGAAGAACTCTACCAAGATACAAAACGGATGTTGATATACACATAATGTAAAACAGTATGGGTAATCACCACTATGAAAGTAACAACCATTTTGAGAAATCACTAAGTTGATGTCACAATGAAGATTGAAGGGCAAATGTTTTTTTTAAAGGGCATCATACTTGTTATTATTTAATTTTGTAGGTAGTGAACATATTTTTATTATTTTTTTAAGTACTTTTTAGGGTACTATGTGACATGTTTACCTTTCCGGAAAAAAAAAATTATATTAGCTAAAAGAGTAAAAAATGTTTAAAAATTTCGCAAAATACCCAAAAAAGAATGAATTTGAAATAAAAGTACCAACAAAAGCAAAAAAATTTATTCACTACTCACAAAAACAAATGGTGATAAGTACAATACATTTTAAAAATATTTAACCTTTTAACTCTAAAACAGCTTAATGACCACTGTGATATCGATTCACCAAGATACAGGGATAACTTGTTTGAGACCAAGTTTAGAGACACTCCAAAAAATGAACATGTTTACCTTGTACAAGAAAAGTTGAGATATTGTACATTAATAGTTTGTAACCAAATATCAAAAGTCAAAACCTTTGCCAAATTAATAACCGTGACAATAAAATAATAAATACCATGATGAGCCGCGTAATGTAAGTTGCACTTTCATAAAAAAGAAGAAAAAAAAGTGATTGTTTGTTTTTTCAAAGAAGGGTTTTTTTCCTTTTTTGTCTGTGATGTATGAGACATTATCTTTGAAGGCTGCTTGTTTTTTTCGACGTAAGAGGATATAATCACTTCTTTCCTCTTCACCGTCTGAACATAATTTAGGTATTTTTCCACTTCTTTCCTCTACACCAACGCAGTATAAGAGGAAAAATGAAAGAAATCTTCAATAAAGACAAAAACAAACGGTCTTCTTCATAGATGAAAGCTTAAATGTACCTCTTCTTCTGCAGACATGGTTTGCAGATGAAGAGGTAAAAGCTCTGAAAAAACAAACGACACCTAATCTCCCACACAAATAGCCCATTCCTTTTATTGTTAAATGTCAAAGCCTGCAATTTATGGAATACTGAAATAATGGTATCAAAATCTAACTCATTAAATGTGTGTGTTTCCTAGTTCATTTGTTAATTGTGATTAAAAGTACCAATTAAATTGTGTAACTTTAGTTCTTAAATTGGCATTTCAACATATTTAATGACAACAAAGTTTTGACTTTTGACAGTTCTCTCTCCAGACCATCGTGACCAATTGGACTTATTACTAAAATCTGGTTCCAACTTCCAAGTGGGTTACTGAGCCCAGTTGGTCCATTAAACCCACATCAATTGATCTCATTTCTTTGAGGTTGGAGAGATTTGTTAGCGTTTGCGATAGGGGTGAGTATGGTTCGGTTTGGCTCGGTTTTTGTATAAAATCGAAACCGAACCGAAAAATTTCGGTTTTTGATTTTTAGAAACCATTCGGTTTCGGTTTTGTGTCGGTTTGGTTTTTCGGTTGTCGGTTTTTCGGTTTGGTTTTCGGTTTTTCGGTTTCTATACGATTTATCGAGCTTTGCTTTTTCAAAGTAGATTTGACATATATCATAAAATAGAACCATATCTTAAACCGGTATCGGCCGGTACAACGGTACTAAAATGGGTAAAGAACTGTCTTAAATCAAGTGTCAACATTCTCAAAGTTACCTCCAAGTTCCAAGGATTTGTTAGAGCTTGAAAGGTGCTAATCAAACAATTGAAGGGTGTGTAAACGAAAAAGAATGATGTTGGAACAAGATCTTCAATCTTTTGATGTAATTGCACCATCTTCAATGCGAACAACCATTAACATTCAAACTTAATGTGTTCTTGTGACATTTGTGTACCCATTTTTTACCTTAAAGCACATTTGTGCTATGTATATTGTTATGAAATAAAATATTAGCGAGTTATCACACATTTGAAATCGTCATTGACAACAGTAATGTAAAGAAAGATATCAAGATACAATACTTATATTATTTATGAATAACAAGCAAGATATATTATTTTGACTTTAAATGTCGGTTCGGTTTCTATTGGTCGGTTTTAAAGTTAAACCAAACCGAACCAAAACTTCGGTTTTCAAAATATAAAACCGAACCGTCGGTTTTTCAATCAGTTTCGGTTTTTTTGGTTTCGGTTCTTCGGTTTTTTCCGGTTTAGGTTCGGTTTTTCGGTTTCTTGCACACCCCTAGTTTGGGAGGTCTAGGGTTGGGTAAGGACTAGAGAGGTTCTTTTTAAGTTTTAAATAAAGGGGGTTTATTGTCTAAAAAGGGTTCAAAATATATAAAGGGGCTTAAACGTTGGTTTTTAAAGGTCAAAAACTTACTTATAACTTTATAAGGAGTAATTCGATGTTGGTGGTTATCGTTTTGAACCATACTCAACTGATGGCTGAATTGTTGAATATGTTATAACTTTATAAGGAGCAATTCGATGTTGGTGAATAGGCCTAAAACTTGGCTTAAAAGTGGACCTAAAAACACTTGCAAAATCTTGACGGGTTGTAAAATAAGTGGGTCCCTGTTTGCAGCTGTTAGGATTTTGCCAAATGTTTTTAGGTCCACTTTTAGGTCACAGATATACCAGTCATGAGCGATAGCGCATTCTAGAGGCGTAACCAGTAGATTCTAGGGCGAAGCCGAGCCACTAGTGGAGTGGCCAAGGAGGCCTACTATGTGGATAATTAGTAAACGGTGGAATCCCCAAATCAAAATTTCATTCTTGTGCTGTTTTCTCCTTTGGCGTACATTTCTATTGAAAACTGGACCCTCTTATAGTATGCTTTCTGCTGACACATTATAGTCGATAGTCTTGAACTAGTGATTAATGATATTTAATATTTGCAAAGGTGAAACATGGATAGCATGGATATCGCACAAAATGTTGCCAGCGAATAGTTTTCAGCGATTTTTCGAATTTTTGTAGTTGATTTTCGGCGGTGGCTGATGAATTCTTGTTCAGCATAATAGACAGAGAGTTTCAATATTAATTCATCAACTTAACTTACTGATAGATGTTTCTCATATTCATGGTTACATAAGTATTTGATGTTTAACTTCATCAGAGAAGTTTCTTCGCCGTTGTATCCATAAGTCCCGCCATTGTAAACCATGACAGACAAATGAAAAGAAAACAATTTTGAGATTGTTAAACACGAAATGCACACACTAGCCTTTCCCGAAAGTAAAACTACTTATGGTAGGTCAAATCATAGTTCATTACGCATGGCAGGGATCTAGTCAAAACACAATAAGCTCCTTATACATGCATAATCAGCCTATAGGAAATGGGTTATACCTGCCTGCTCCTAACATCGTGGGCCATAGATATCGCTGAAGAGAGGCTCAAACTCCTTTGGGATCTCATCACTTTGGGTTGGGTCATAATATCTAGAACCGAAACGTGGTGGATGGAATGAAGTACGAGAGATCTGTGGAAACTGAAATTCATCCACTCCATTGACACTGTTACCTTGGTTCCAAGAAATCCGTAGCTGAGCCTGCTCCTGCTCGTGAAGGTAATGTTGCCTCTCGATGTCCCAGATTATAGCGTGAGCTCGGAGTTCTGCTCGTCTTTCTATTTCCTGTTCTCGACGTTCTGCCCGTCTTTCTATTTCCTGTTCTCGAAGTTCAGCTCGTCTTTCTGTTTCCTGTTCTCGACGTTCTGCCTCAAATGCTTGACATTCTATCAGCTTTTGTATTTTGTTAACAATAGACTTTTCCCTTTCTTCAGCCAAATTTTCTATTTCTTGGCCTCTTCGTTCTATCTGCTTTTCTATGTTGGTAACTATTGTTTTTAGTTCACTGTATTGTTTCTGAAAGTGAGATATAATCAGGTTTTGTAGGTTGGTCATGTCCACACGTGGATCTGGTACACACATCTCTGTTGGCTTGTTTTCGAATGGTGGTTGTGGAGATTTTTGTGGAGCTACTCCTGGTTTGACGTTCTTAAGGAAGGTCACTCGTTGTACCTTTTGCAAATCATCAATTATGTATTCCGTTGGAGATTCTAAGAATTTGAGTTCAGGAATTGATTCCCTCGATATTACTCGGTACTGTGGAGGGACCACCTCAACGTATTCATCTTTAATCACAGCTCCTAATCGATTAAGTATCTCAGAGATGTAGTATCCATGAGGAATGATTTGCCGATGTTCATTCTCATACATACTCCATATGTCATCAATCATCAAATGTGCGAAGCTATATAAGTATTCTCCCGTGAATAACGCGTGAAGGAGATAGATCTCATGGGCCCCGACATAATTCATGTTTTCTGCACGTGGGTAAAACGTTGAGGCCCCTATTAACCACAAAACTTTTGCTAGTGGGGTCATCTTTGATCTCAGATACCATCCATTCGTAGCCTTTGCATCTTCATGTGTGCCAAAAACTGTTGTGCAGGCATTGACCCATCTTAATTTGTTTTCATCTGTGGTCGTTTGGAAATCTAGTTTGTTGAACCAAGCATAAGGCAAATCAGTGCGTGTGTCAACTTTGAGAAGATCTCGAATGTTTTTGGGTGTGATTGTATATGATTTTCCATCAACTATACCAGTCAATTCATCCCCATTTCTTGATAATGACGCGGTCCACTGAATGACAACACGTCTATAGATCTTGTCACACTTGAAATTAAGCAGTTGTTCCCAGCCCATTTTTGCAAAACGTTCTCTGATGGTATAACCTTCAAATTCTGTGGGATGCAATGACTTGGCTTTAGCAACATCATCGAATTTCATTAAGAACAAGTCCTTTCGCTGTTCAGGAGGGTGTCTGGACAATCTTAATCCAGGAATAAAATCTAAAGTTCTATTACGGGTGTCGTCCCTAGGTCGTTTGGCTCCATTCCGGGACTGCATCATATCTGTGGAAGCATAGAATTTTTCAAAACCGATGTGACCTACACTAATTATCATACCTATATGAGTTTAAATTACGGAAAGAAACTCACTAGAATTATTATGAGTAAATTAAATTCGTAACAAACAAACTAATCCATCCAGTACCTATATAAGAGTTTATTTTCATCCAATCATCCGAACACACATTAGTCAAACTAGGTGATCACGTCTTCATAGATTAGTTAGTGGGAATGCGGGATTATTCTTATTTAGCAAAAACAATCTCTTTCTGGCGTTTAGATGAAATTATAAGTTAAAGCTCATGAAATTTTGTAAGGGCTTTTGACAAGCTCACCATTTGTGGCTCATATTGGAGGGCTTGGACTTATAGGCTTATATGGTCATTTTACGCTAATCGAAACACCTTAACATATCAGCCTCAATATGATCACCTTATCCACACACTCAACAAAGACTCATGAGCTTATACATTGCAAGTCAAAAGCTACATACTGATGTTAAGCTTATGCCAACAAAAATACTCTTTGATAAACAATGCCAAGCAACCTCTAAAATCAAGCATAAGCAGATGATTTTGATAATTTAAAAGACTAAGGTGTTGTTTGTTTGTTAAGAGGCTATGATTCTGAATCTCATTCGCACATTTGAATCTTGGCGGAAAACTGAATCTGAATAAAATAAAGTTGTTTATTTTTCTAAATGATTAGAATACAAAAAAACTAGTTTAGATATCATTAAGAGGTAGCAATATACTCTTCTAAGTCTTGTTGGTCAATAGGTTTAAACCTTTTAATGCATCTAAACGAGGGGGGAAAAACACACTTAATTGGCAAAAACACTTAACGGTTCAGATTTATAGGTCATTAAGAGGAATTAAGCGATTTTATTTGGAAAACAAACACAACCTTTCAAACAAGATGACTAACATTAGCTTCTCTAACAACACCCAAATAAGATGTTAATCACTTCAAATATTCATAATTATGCATGAAAAAAAAAAACAGTTTACCTTAGTTGTTGTGCTTTCAGTTCAATTGATCTATGCTTTACTCCACTTCCAACACTCTGCTTTTATTGTTTTACTTTCAACAAACAATGTAGCATAGGCGGAAAATGTCAAAGACAATACAGTCTTACTCTCATATTTTGAAATTTGAATTATCAATAAAATCCCAACATAATCGCATGAATATATTTACTAATTTTAACTTAAGAATATTTTCACGATTTTTACCAAATGTGAGCTTATACATATCTTTTTTTATTTTCAAAATGTACACCTACTAGATATGGATGTGATGTTTTGTTTTAACATAAGTTACGAAAATGTTATGAGAAATGATACATGGACCTAAACTTAGGTTTAAACTTAGACTTAAAATCAAATGTCAGCATCTTGATGGCTGCAGACAGGGACTCACTTTTTTACAACCTATAAGGATGATGACAAGTGATTTTAGGTCTAAATTTAGGCCTAAGTTTAGATCCATGTATCATTTCTCAAATGTTATGGGGCCCTTTGTAAAGTAAAAAAAGAAAAGAAAAGAAAAGCCTTAAATTACGATATCAATAGGGTTATGATCCTATAAAATGGGATAAAGTTTAAAAAGTATAAAAAGCCTTTCTATTTCTTGTCTTTTTTTTTTTTTTTTTTTTTTTTTTTTACTATTTTATTTTTAACTAATAAACAATGTAATATAACTGATGAAATTTATGATGACAAAAAAAAAAGTTTTTCAAAATAAAACTGATAAGTGATCTAACAGATAAACAATTAAAAAAAAAAACTAATTAACATTATGATAACGAAAACAGAAAAAAAGTAATTCAAAAAGAAAACTGATGAACAATGTAATATAATTGATAACTGATAAACATTGTGACCTAACTGATGAAATTTGTGATGACAAAAAAAAAGTTTTTCAAAATAAAACTGATAAACATTTAAAGAAAACTAATTAACATTGTGATAACAAAAAAGTAATTTAAAAAGAAAACTGATGAACAATGTGATATAACTGATGAACATTGCGATGTTGTTAATTAAAGAAAACTGATGAACATTGTGATAACAAAAAAAAGGTTCTTCAAAAAGAAAATCAATAAACAACGTGATCTAACTGATGAACAATCAAAGAAAACTGTGAGCATTGATAACAAAAAAAGAAAAAAAGTTATTCAAAAAGAAAACTGATGAACAAAATGTGATATAACTGATGAACATGATGATATTGTTCATCAAAGAAAACTGATTAACATTGTGATAACAAAAAAATGTTTTTCAGAAAGAAAACCGATGAACAACGGATGAACATTGTGATGTTGTTCATCAAAAGAAAATCGATGAATATATATATATATATATATATATATATATATATATATATATATATATATATATATATATATATATATATATATATATATATATATATATATATATATATATATATATATATATATATATATATATATATATACACACTAGTGTCAAAACCCGTCCGATGGACGGGTATGACTTGTGGTTTTTATTTTTAGGATTTAGTGGATCAAATATATACTAAGAAGTATATTAAAGTTAAATGAAATGGTTAAGATCTATAATTGATGTTATCATAATCCATTAAACGACTAAAACCAGTTAAGTACTTTGATTTGTGGTTTTTATTTTTAGGATTTAGTAGAACAAATATATAGTAAAAAGTTATTAAAAGTTAAATTAAACGGTTAAAAACTATAATTGATGTTACCATAATCCATAAAACGGCTAAAAGGAGGTAACTACTTTCTAACATTTTGTTCTAAACAATATCAATCATGAACATCTTTTACATAGTCAATATTAAAAATGTGGGTAAATAAAGGTATTAATCAAATCCACTCTACACAAATGCTACTGATATATCCTAGTACGCAACTTTTTCAAAATCACTAAGCACCAAACACATCAATTCATGATGTGTTTATATTATTTGTAGACTATACTATAATAAAAGTGAACATGGAGGTTGTGTACAGTAGTGATAATGTTCGAGTCAAAAAATTTATCAAGATGGTGAGTTTTAATGTGTATTTCATTTTTTGGCCCAGGGCAAAAGTTCAATATAAATCTCAAATTTACCATAGATCCAATCAACCAATAATAGTCATTAATTTTTTTATTAAAATAAACTTTCACCTTTTTTTAAAAAATTAAATATCTCGCAAACCGTTAATTGTTACGCGATTAAAATCATACCACCGCGACGAGAATTAAATTATCTTTCTATAGATATGCACTAATATATATTTTTAACGATTTTTTTTTCCAGAATTTTGGCCCAGAAAAATCATATATGATTTGTGAAAATCATATATGATTCGATTTTTACAAATCATATATGATTTTTGAAAATCATATAGATGCCCGCGCAAACCTTATTGCCCCACTGACGATGACGCAACATGTAATAGATATGTAACCAAAAAATGTAATTTTTTGTTTTGCAAATACATGAGCATATGTTTCTCGGCCCATTTCCCATGCATTTTGCCCAAAGTTGCTTATCTGCAAAAAGCTTTAATAAAGCATATGCAATTGACTGTTGATCATGGGGATCATAAAGCAAGCCATTGTCTAGAACCTGCAATGAAGAAATTATGAAAGCCCAAATACACAGTCCGTATAAGATCAGCCTTGTGGATCTTAACTGGCCAGCTAAAAATAGTTTATGACCAATGTGGTCACTTGTAATCAGTTTTATACATTTTTATCAGATCGCAAATTCACATACTTGGTTGTTAATTGATGAGTCGTTCTGATAATCTATGTATCTTCTCCTTAGGATATGTGGTGGCTTTGGTGGTTCTACTCATCTCTGTATCTTCGCCTCTTTGAGTATTATCTACTCGGTCATTCAATCCACACACATTATATTTATACAAATAAATTGAGTCTATTAGAAATTACGTCAACCTACGCATCTAGGTCCGCTTGACCTTCAATAGTTTGAATAATCTCTTGAATATGCTCAGTAGGAGCTTTTCTCCAAATATTCTCAAACTCTTTACGAAATCCATAAACATCTTAAACTCCGCTCTAGTAACATCTTGCAAACTCTGGAATATAATGACGTTAAACTACTTATATATTTTACTAAATCAACCAAAATGCATTGCTATGTATATATAAAACATACAAGGGAAGGAAACCGGAGGACATAAGAGGGGTATACAACTAATTAAATGAACATTACATTCAACGAAGACGCGGGAACATACTAATGCATGCACGGGGTTGTGACTAAGAAATTACTATTATGTATTAATACTGAATATTGTGTCTTTAAAAATAATTACATATAATTATATATTTATGGACGAGTTTTTCATTATGCATTAATATTCATTAGAATTTGGTAAAATAAAATTTTGTAAAAATTTCCGTTAGATAACTCAAGATTTAACTTTATTTAGTTGACATAGATATATAAACAATACATACACACGCATTAGAAGCGCTGCCAACTAAGGGGCTGTTTGGTTCGCCTATATTGGTAGTTTTTTGAGGGTTTTGAAATTGAATATCGTTTAAATATTGTGTTTGGTTAAAAAGTGGAAGGATGAGTTTGCAATTAAAATACATCAAAAAGGTGGTTTTTAATTCCTCAAATAAAGTGAAACATTTCAAACACGGAAGCTTAAAAGGTTGGATGGGACAAAAAGGCCCCTCTCTTTCTTCTTGTTTCCTCTCTCTATATCTGTATCTTTGACTTCTCTCTTCATCATATATGTCTTTTTATCATCATCTTTCTTTGATTTCTAACCTTGAGATTCATACTCTTCTTCTCACTTTACTCTCCATTCTCCTCATATCTTTCTATCTTCACTAGCTTTTGATATGTTGGTAAGTTTTAATTTTTTTTTCAATTAACTATTAGGTTTTCAAGATCAGAAATTGGTTCACCTATGACAAAAAGTTATATCACCAAAGTATTAAGATGTGATTTACAAAAGGATATTTCGAGTTAACGAAGAAGTCAATTTAGGTTTTAAATAAAACGGGGCTCGTATCGTTTTAGCGATTTTGATTGATTTCCAGTTTCGGTTCATGTAAAGCTTCAATTACTTTTTGTTTTTACATATATGTTGGGTTACTAACAAACATCTAAGCCTCACTCATTTCATCAGTATCGATATTTTAGTTGAAAATTAAAAAAGATAAAGGTGATTGTTGGATTTTATTTTATTTTATTTATTTATTTTTTCATGAACATAGTAAAAATGTTTTCTGTACGTGAGGATTTGAAGAACATCTTGAAGATCCAGTGTTAAAATGATACAAGGGTGATTATGTCTTTTACCACTCAATATATGAAAAGAATTTATGTAACATTTTACCAACCAAACACACAAAAGACTTGCAATTACTAAGATTTTAATTTCGGCCAAGTCTAAAATACTACAGAATTTTAAAACCATGGTTTTTGAATTTACGAACCAAACGCCCCCTAAAGCAATTTGAACACCCTCCACAAAGGGTTTCTAAGCGTATTAGACAGGATAGAGTTGAGTTCATTCAACATGGCAACTATGGACTTCGATAGCAGTTAACTATTATTATTGCTAAAGTCGAGAGATGCAACAACTGCTAATTGCAATGATAGAATTTTATTTTAAAAATCAGCATATCTCAGCAAGCTATATCAATGAAAACAAAAACAGTAACAATAACAATTAAAATTTTAACTTTAATAATAATAAGACTGATAAATTTAAAAGTAAGAAAGTTAACCAGAGCATGACGCTTTTGGGTCTATGGTCTGCTTTGAAACCAACCAGGTGGCGAGAAACAGCTTCCTTAATAGTGAGATTAGAAATGCTATCGCACAAGTAGTTAAGCGCATTTTGAACCTTCGATTAGGATTCATTGATGGTCAATGACAAGTCCATGTCCCAAACAGATGAAGAGTTGACAGAATCGATGGTTTTATACAAAACGCAATACACCCCATGATTATGTTGTACGCGTGGAAGCAGGGACGGAGCTACTTAGAGCCTTGGATGGGCTCTGGCCTACCCCAAATTTTTATTACTTACTAATGGGTTCCATATATTGTAGGGTAGTTATTTCACAAGATGGTCTTTTTGCCCACCCAAAGATAAAAAAAGAGTGCCCCATTTAATCATGATTCGGAGTTAAAAATGTGTGCCGTTCAATACTTCAATTAAGTATTAAGAATGGAAGTTTGATCGGCAATAGAAATGAACAAAAATACATGACCACGTAATTATATATTAACTACATCAATCTTCAATTAATGACTTGTTTTTTGCTTCAGATTTGCAAGATTTTTCCATTCTTTTCATTAA
The DNA here is from genome assembly GCA_022545495.1 of Chrysanthemum lavandulifolium. Taxonomy (NCBI): domain Eukaryota; kingdom Viridiplantae; phylum Streptophyta; class Magnoliopsida; order Asterales; family Asteraceae; genus Chrysanthemum; species Chrysanthemum lavandulifolium. The sequence goes on from CM040245.1 coordinate 203,994,580, forward strand.
TATTACTTGTAATGAGTATTGAAATCTATGTTTAGGTACTGTCAAGGAATAGGAGAGCAACACTTGTATTACATTGGTTAAAAAAAAAATTGGCCCACCCGAAAAGAAAATCCTGGCTTCGTCACTGCTTGGAAGAGAATGCTAAGATCCTTACTTGAGACTTGTTCCTTTCCAACCTTACAGGGTTCTGATTTGATTTCTCATAATAAGTTAGATGTAATTTGTCCTTACCGTTCCACCACCGACACCAAGCCCCTGTCGACTTGTCATAAAAGTGATGTTTCTCCATTTAGCAACAATGTACCTACAAGATGAATGCAACATATTAGGTCTATTGAGAACTTAATTGAGACAGTTTTAGGGGGTGTTAGATGTGCATTATGACATGGATATAAGATACTCGTATATAATAATTAGAACCACATTATGAGCCGCAATGAAACTTGTCGTAAGAGAAAGTTTTTGGATGTGCACAAGTTTTCTGAAGTTGAGATGATTGTATAATCAGATGTTTATTTTCAAATAATATTCTTCAGGAATGCTAATGTAGAAACTGGCCGAAAAGTTATTTCTGTGGGAAAAGGAAAAGGAGGCATTTTTATAGAAATGTGAGTAGAACTCCCTCAAATTAGGAAATTAGCTTATCCAAACAGCCCCTTATTCATTAACACAACAAAGAGATTATATAGTAGCATATAGTCTCGAACATTGACTAAGAATCTGAGAAGAGCTAAAAATACAAATAGCCACAAACCGTACTGCAACCCGAGATCCCTTCACAGCTTCAGCTCCTTTTCCAACCTTCAAATCGTAGTACCTAGACACAATTGCCTTAAAAGTATTAGGTATGTTAAGTAATTTTGACATAGAAAGAATCAACATGTCACACTGATGATTTAGTAAGTCACTAACTATAGCCCATTGGGAAGGGTTGTGTATTCACTCTCAGGCACTTTAGCTCCGTTAAGCTGCAATTAAAAAAGTTGAAATACCAAACATTAGGTAACTAAGCATATATAACAGATGTGTAAACTTTCACCCATTTACTTGTCATTGGGTCAATTCTGGTAATCTTTTAACTCTAACGGGATAAAAAAAAATACTACAAAGAAAATGGGTCAAACTGATCGTATGTTCCACACAAGTGAAAAGTTTCAGCATATGTACTTCTAATGGACAATGGCTCATTGATCATCTCATATAAAAAAAATTAGTTTACTAAATATAATCATTTTTGTGCTCATACATAGTACGATAATATGATATCTGCTACACTATCTATTTGTATAAATCAAACAACAGCAGCAAAGCCACATTACCTTTTGGCTTTAACATCGGGATGGACGTCCCTAAGTATCTCAGTCTTATGGAACTTGTATGTCAAGAATGGCTGCAAACCGTGTATGTATCTTTCCTCCTACAGTATACTCTTGTATGGGACTAAGACGGAGACCCTTGTAAGGAACGGAAATTGGCAATTTGGGTTATAGTGTTATCTTGAATGTTCTCTTTTGTTTTGCACCTAAATAGATGAAAATTTAATCTTTAATGACGTGATGATATATTAACAGAAGCACTAAATATAGAAAGAAAAATTACCAGCAATGTCATCTTATTGATTATTTGATAGAATTGAACTTCCTTTATATTCTAGATATCTTCATGTTCCAAGACCTGCATAGCATTTCCCAGGCTCTGTTATAGATATTTAACAAAGAACATTAAATTATCAAAATATATGCCATTTAAAGTGGGAACGAAATAGTAATATTTAAACGCTTCAACTTTCTCGACGTTATCAATTATCACCTGCACAAAAGTTGTAAAAATATGTTGTAAGCTTGTAATGTAAAGCATACATACCCATCTATTGTAATTATACATAAAAAAATCTACAATAGGATCCAAATGTTGCGACTCCAATATAGCATTGTGAAAAGCTTTCCAATAAAACCTCAAAATTTGTATCCTCCTTGTAACACAAAGATTAGCACAGTTCAAGCGTCATTCATCCATCATCTCTCCATGTTCAAAATATGCATGTAAGTTTTCGACTCCCATTTTGTACTTCAAGTTAACATACATCGGTTTATGACACGATTTCGTTTTTCTTGGACCCCAAATTCTAATAAGCAGTAGAAGATGGTCCAAACTTAGAAAGTATAGCCTTTTCTTTTCATCTTCCTCGAGTGGCGTCGATTATAAGATACCAAATCGTGTAATAGAGCATATTGCCGATGGTTAACAAATGAAACGGTGATAATATATGTAGAATGATACCCTATTAACTTAGAAATAAGCAAACCGACAATTAGTGTACTTCAAACAACCTCTGCGCTTTAGCGTTGTGACAATCCGTACTTTCGTGTCATTTCTCGACACAATTCATGTCTCATTATTTCAACATTTATAGTAAACTTGGTTTACTTGTTTCAAATTGCGTAACCTTGGAGGTTTAGCGGCAATTCATGATCATGACATCACGTACATTTCATATGGACTATGATTAGTCTACATTTCATTGACATCATGTGCATCTCATTAGTACATTCACGACATTTCACTTCATATTCAACGCGTAATTTTATATTTAATAATCTTTATCGCGTGAGTTTTTATTTGAATATTTAATCCATTACTTTCAAAATGATCCGAGGTATTTTTAAACTTATATTTAGTTCATAAAAACTATATTTTGACTTTACCTAGTGTTTTAAATTTATTTGGTACATAAATCGTTAAAGTTAAATTATTACGACGTTTTTCTTAAAACTACACGATAAATATTTATTCACTAATTACTTGTGAGAAATACATTTTATAATTTTATGACTTCATTACACTTTATTTTATCCCACTAAAATTTGTTGGTAGCTAACTCATTACCCAATTGATAATACCTATATTATTATACTTATATGTATATTTGTAGACAAAGGGACAAGAAACTTAATTGCACCATACCCCTTCTTACTCCCCAAAATCAGCCGAACATACAAACCCCCTTGCTATATTGTTGAAATTATTTACTTCATTCATGTGCATATACACACATTTATTAGATATTTGTAATATATATTTATATTATACTTCAAACACATAGTTACTCATACATTGAAGGTGAAAGAAAAATAAAAAGCTCTCTTCATCCTCTCTATGGTTCGGCCATACCAAGAACACCAAGGAAATCCATAATTTTTCATGAATCAAGTGTTATAACAATCTAGTATATACTCTATATAAGGTTTTGAAATAAAAACCAAGAGTATTTAGGCTAATCCTTGTTACTTTCACCTCATCATTTTCACTTGTAAGCATGTTTTTATCATTTTCATGTTTCCTTTTCATTTTCATATGTTTCTTTTCATTTTGGAGCTTATATGCATGATATGTGATTTATACCATTTATTTCATGATTTTAGAAGTTATATATACATATTGGTCATCCTATAATTATTCCCATGGTATTCTTTGGTCTTGATGGTGATTAGGAACCCATGACACCCTAAGAAGGTGTATGGTAGGATTAGATTAGTTTTGGAGTTGATTTGAAGGGATTAGAATAGGTTTTGTCCGAGAAAAACTATTTTCGATAACTATATTTTACGTTCTGTCCTTAATCCGAATTTCTGGAAAAAAACTACTGTTGGTACGACATTTTGGCCTTGATATTTAGAAAATATACTTTAAAACGAATCCGTGGCCTTTTGAACGGATAAAACGGAGTTATAACGAAGCCGTGGTGAATTTTTAAAGTTTGACGACTAATTAAACACTTTTCGAAAATTCAGCTTTGCTTTGTTTTAGTATTTTCGGGTCAAAAACGAGCCTTAAGCTTCACAAATTATTTCGACTTCTCAAAAATATATTAGTTTACTTGATACGAAGCTAAGGACGATTATCGTAGAAAACGGATTTAAAACGACAAAGATATGGCCGTTTCATAAAGTTGCCGTAAATATTATTTCTGAAAACTATATTATTTTTACGTTACAAGTATTTCATTATTTATGTAATTCACCATGTTTCTTGTTGTTTTTAACCATGATGTGAAACTTTAGAACGAAATATCTTCTAGTAAAATCAAGTTCATCGGCCATATTTTCAAAACAAAAGCCGTTTGTCAAGCGGAGTTATGGTAAATTAATTACGGATGTTCAAACATTGGCGAAACTCATTTTCTACACACAATTAGCAAAACCACCATCTTTAACCTCGATATCTTTATGATCGAGACCTTTTGGACGAAAACTCTGAACTCGAAACTTCTAGATATCAATACAAACTTTCCAAAACAATCGAGTTCGTTCTCTAACGATCGACGTACAATATTTTACGACTATTTTCCGGAGCCATTTTTGTTAAATTCATGATTTTTCCGACGACATTGTTTTGCGACGAAAAATGGTAATTTCACCAAAAATCATTATAAAACCATTGTAGGATGACATTTTGACGTAAAACATGTAAAGTCATTTTGAAGGGTCAAGACGTAAAAGAGTATTTTTCGACGACGAGTAATATTTTTAAAAACCCGTAAATGGTATAAATAACATACTGAAATGCATGCATAACATTACATTACAACTCATGACATATCATATCATTCGTAATAGGTCCCGGTTGACGATTACATTAAACCTCAGTGTACTCACTTTTGCCGTTATTCCGGTTTATCCAAGTGAGTTTTCATAGCCCCGTTTACATGCTTTTTACATTATTTCAAACCTACGGGAGAATACATTGCACAACATTTTTATTACGATACAGTATGTTAAATTCATTTACATTGCTTGAGTTACAAAGTTGCCGTTAAAAGTCCCATTTCAAATGCATGAGCCGTTAATTTGGAAAGCGTGTAAGTGGATAGATCTATCGAGGGTGACGCTCCATCCGGGTTGGTGAATCCCAATTGTCATACGGATGCATTTCATTCATAAACATTACCGAGTTGTTTGGCAAGACACTCTTTTGGGCGATACATTAGTCGAAGCTTCGTATCATGCGCTTAAGCAATTGTAACATTTTACGTGACATGATTGTCATGCCAAATTTATACTCGTAGTCGTATAAAACATTTACATAAACCTATGATTTCACCAACATTATTGTTGACCGCTTTTAGCAATGTATTTTCGTAACCGAGGCATTCATCATGACATGGTTTAGGGACCTACATTTTGAGTCATGATAGGCCGACTTACATTATGTATATTATGGCACTTATTTAAAAACATCGTTTGGATTTGTAACATGGATGTATTTCCAAACTTTGTAAACCTTTTGGGACCGATGTTGTACTACGATTATTTTATGAAATATCCAACGATGAGTTTATAAACGACACTTTAGGTCGCTCAATATAACCGTGATGTGGTGCTATGACGATCAAGCCCCTGTGAATTCCACCACGCAAAAGCAATGTAAATTGGGGTGTGACGATTGGTACCGAGCTACAGATTATAGAGAACTAGGATGCATCATTGACCCTAGACTATAGCTACATTATCATAGCATCTCATCATTTCATCATAAGTACATGTTCACTTTGCATGCGGTTTATACGCACATTTACTGAGTTATTTACTTTCATTTCAAAACGATTGTCACATGGATGCCCTTAAATACCCATCCCATTATCTTTTCCTCATACTCTAACGTGAGAATTCCTTGTCATTTCCTATCACAATTTTCACATCAATTGACTCATCACCGATAACGTTGAATACCGAGATAAACCCTTTGGGAGGACGGTTACACCTACACCATCACGATCACTATCAATTCACTATAGGATCGGGACAAATTTTATCACTCGGTTGGGACGGATCATACCATTGGGTAGAACTTATAGGCTTAGTCCTAATGAACCTATTTTCTTAACTCACCACAAGGATTCCATTATCATCATTATCATTTCGAGCACCATCCGTACCATCACATCTCATACACGATACTATATACCTAACTTGCAGCTTGGGAAGCGTGCATGATTGACCCACCATTACCATTTACCACAAAGACTTTAGACATTACACCATCTCATAGGTTTGAGATCGTGAGAATTTTAGGCTATGGTTGCTAGACCGCCTACTACTCCTACACTTGAAACACGATTAGACCACCAACAGAACGGATAATAAGCACCTTTCTAGCTAATGTGATCTTTATCATTTATTATCTCTACGATAATCACCACCTTGTTTATTCCATTCTCTATTCCAATTGCCCAATCCTCCATCATTCCACGACAATACATCACTATCTTACTAGGGGTTAGGCCAATTTTAGTCTCGACCAATTAGTAGACTGTTATTACTCGATAAGGTTCTCTTATGCATCCTACAAACCATCCAACAAATTTTATTCCAAACTATCCTGCTACTATTTCATGAAATTATTTCACTTGATTTTATTTGAACTATTTTATCACCATCTTAGAAACGTTGTTTCATAAAGTTTTAACATAGTCGTTTTATTACCAACTTATCAATTGGTTTCATCATTTTATCAACTATTTAATATCCTCATGCGAAACGATTTTCATGTTACTCGAAAAAAAAAAAAAAAAAAAAAAAAATCATCGAGCTATTATCTTACAAAACAAAACGTTGAATACCAACTATTTGTCCCTCGTTCCCTCTTATGAGGTAATTTCATCGTTATCTACGCAAACCGCTTTCAACTATTTTACCGACCATTTCATCTTACTCACCTGTACCATTAAACCAAAAGGCGACTTAAATAATACTTTATAAACAATGACCTTCGATACTTTGCAAACTATTTTCTCATAGTATGATAAACCGACTAATTTGCTATTATTTTATAAAACAACAAACAATTGCAATAGCAAGTTACAAACTATATTACAAATTTTCACGCAAGTAATATTACGATATTATAAACTATTTTACCCTTTTGGTGAGCTATATTAGCCAACGTCTCGATTCAAAATCATAAAACTTGGTACGCATACCTCATAGACTATTCGCTTTACTTTACCGACTATTATATTACCAACCTCTAAACCATCTTGATATTAATTAAACTACGAAATCTTCTATTATTTGACAAACGATAAATTGTTTTCTTGGAAGCTATTTTACAAATCATTTCACGAGTTATGTTATAATCGATTTGTGTCTTATCAAAACATTTCACTACCATTGTTAAGCCGTTTCTATCAATATATGTCGTTTTAAAATCACTTTAACAAGTTGTTACTTTTACACCAAGCCACAACTAAGATTTATTATTAAACTGTAAATGATAAAGAAAAATGTTTCTTTCTTACTCAATAAAGTGGTTTTATAAACCTTTTCATAAACTTTACTGTAATTTTCTTACAAACTATTTATTCTCGTTCGAAAGCAAAGTTTTATAATCAGATATATCGTGCATAAACATTTCTTTCTGATAACACTCTATAAATGCTTACGCCATTTATCTTTCACTCAACCGATAAGTTAGGATTTGACGATTGACCTTTAGGAAAGACTTCCTATACCATCTGTGAGGAGGATTCCTCGATACAAGAAAACAATGGAAGGATTTTGGGATTACCAACAAGGACTAAAACTAGGAGGTAGGATGATTCAAAACTCAACAAAATCTTAAGACATCACGAGACATTCCGAACCACTATTTTGAATTAGAATCCAAACTCTATCATTCCATAAGTACTAGCTAGACCGAGTTCAGATTTGTCTGAGCGAATACCCATGAAACAACACTATAGGGATATACCAAGTCTTCTATCCGAGGCTACGAACATTTCACTAAACATAGCTTCAACAATATGTGAACTTCCCTACAATGAGTTTCCTTAAAGGAAAATTTGGTTAAATTAAGGTTATCAATATAAACTTCCCTAAGGCATTGTGTTCTCTAGAAATTCCAAGTAACCTCATTACCATATCTAGAGATGTCACAGTTTGAACATGTCGGACAATCAATGACCCCATCTACAAGTGAAACTAGAACAAACATTCTTGACATAGTTTGAGATGATACCTATCTTCTTGCTAGCATGATAACAAGATTAGGAATGAACTACAATTGAAGCACTTACGACCTCATAACCCATCTTTTCGGAAACCGTCGATCATTTTGAAAATACCCTCAAACTTACCACCTTCTATCACATCTCTTTAGCGCTTATTCTTAACATAGGATTTGAACACGTCTCATTTTCCTTTTATTTGAAGAGTTATGATACCGAAGAGAGCTCCACCAACTATGACACAAGCCGATATCCAAAAGTATATAAAGGATTGTATAGCTAGGGAACTAGAGAAAGAACGGCAACGATAGCTGCCGTTGCTGCTGCTTGCCATTGCCGAGACCACTTTATTCATATGAAACTATTAGACATGCTACTACTACAGGAGTTGCGGGAGATTCGAGAGTTCATGGTACATACATGGACTTTAGAGCGGTGACCCCCAGTTCGGAGGCACGAAGGAGCCATTACTATGATCCGTTGGTTGGAAAGGATCGAGTTGTTATTTCTTATATGTGATTGCCCGGATGACCGCAAGGTGAAATTTGCTACTAGTACACTCTTGGATGAGGCAATGTTATGGTGGAATCATTATGCACAACCTATTAGTATGGAAAATGCTTATAAACTCTCATGGGATCAATTCAAGAGGTTGATGACTAAAGTATTGCCCACCCAAGGAGATGAAGAAATTGAAAATGGAATTTATTGGGCTAGTGACCGTTGGTTATGACATTGAGACCTACATCGGAAGGTTTCAAGAGTTACGCTTTATGCCCATATATGGTTATGGACAATGAGAAACCATCGAAAGTTTCATTGGAGGACTTCCAAATGCATTCAAGGAGAGGTAGCCTCTTTCGATTCATAAACAATTGAAGGGGCCATCAAGGTAACTCAATTACTCATGGCTCAAGTAGTGAGGAGGAGAAATTTAACGACAACAACAACCGCGACAACCAAACTAACAACAACAAAAGGAAATGGGAAAATGACCAGGAGGATATAACAACAACAACCAAAGTCAGAACACTAACCATCACCAACAACAAAATAGAAGACAAGAAGTCGTCAGGTTCCTTCTTCGCACCAACAACGGAAAGAACTTATCTGAAACTTGCCACGAGGCCATCAATGCACTCTACATCATAATGGTCCATGTGGTATATGCTTTATCTGTCAAACAGTGGGACACCTTGCTAAGGACCGCAAAGGAAAAGGATATGTTGGGGCTAAACCACTATGTAATCGATGTAAGTATCATCACACGGTCCTTGCCCCGCCAAGTGCCGCGAATGCCAAAACCGGGACATCTAGCGAGGGATTGTAAAGGCAAAACTATAATTACATGTTTCAGATGTGGGGAGCAAGGACACTATCGGAATCAATGTCCTCAAAAACCAAGGTCATCAAGTTGAAGGTGCTCATGGATTAGGAAAAGGAGAAGCTCGTCAAGGTACCAACGACGCGAAATACTGAAGAAGATCGGAAACTAACAGTCTTATTTCTCCTTATGTATTATGTCGTACTAAGTTTATGTTTTCATCGTATCCGAATCTTTATAACCTAAGATGTACTACTTTTGATAAACCACTAGTTGTATAATATTATCATCTATCATACTTTATTTCCTTTCGATTCGATATCACTTACGAGAATGTTACTTCTTTTACTTTATCGACCATTTTAACGACACGGTTTAAATCCTTGTAAGCATCGAGAGTTATAACAACTAAACCGAACGTCACATCATCGTTCCTTAATTATACATAGCCTAGCTAACTATGTCTAATTCTGGAGGGATCATGTTATGTTGGGAGCGGTTATTTATAAATCTTAGTGCAAGCAAAATGTTCACATGTTCCAATTCAAGGTGTTACATATGAGAGAATCATCCAATATTTTTCTCTACTACGATGTTTTGTACACTCTCAATCAACGATAACCGTAACGACACTTCTCCATGTCTTTTCTCCTCGTTATTCATTACAAACTCAAATTCGATAGACCTAATAACGATTGAATTCGGGATGAATTCCTTTTTGATGGGCGAATGTGACAATCCGTGCTTCGGGTCATTTCTCGACACAATTCATGTCTCATTATTTCAACATTTATAGTAAACTTGGTTTACTTGTTTCAAATCGCGTAACCTTGGAGGTTTAGCGGCTTAATTCATGATCATGACATCACGTACATTTTATATGGACTATGATTAGTCTACATTTCATTGACATCATGTGCATCTCATTAGTACATTCACGACATTTCACTTCATATTCAACGCGTAATTTTTATATTTAATAATCTTTATCGCGTGAGTTTTTATTTTGAATATTTAATCCATTACTTTCAAAAATGATCCCGAGGTATTTTTAAACTTATATTTAGTTCATAAAAACTATATTTTGACTTTACCTAGTGTTTTAAATTTATTTGGTACATAAATCGTTAAAGTTAAATTATTACGACGTTTTTCTTAAAAACTACACGATAAATATTTATTCACTAATTACTTGTGAGAAATACATTTTTATAATTTTTATGACTTCATTACACTTTATTTTATCCCACTAAAATTTGTTGGTAGCTAACTCATTACCCAATTGATAATACCTATATTATTATACTTATATGTATATTTGTAGACAAAGGGACAAGAAACTTAATTGCACCATACCCCTTCTTACTCCCCAAAATCAGCCGAACATACAAACCCCCTTGCTATATTGTTGAAATTATTTACTTCATTCATGTGCATATACACATTTATTAGATATTTGTAATATATATTTATATTATACTTCAAACACATAGTTACTCATACATTGAAGGTGAAAGAAAAATAAAAGCTCTTCATCCTCTCTATGGTTCGGCCATACCAAGAACACCAAGGAAATCCATAATTTTTCATGAATCAAGTGTTATAACAATCTAGTATATACTCTATATAAGGTTTTGAAATAAAAACCAAGAGTATTTAGGCTAATCCTTGTTACTTTCACCTCATCATTTTCACTTGTAAGCATGTTTTTATCATTTTCATGTTTCCTTTTCATTTTCATATGTTTCTTTTCATTTTTGGAGCTTATATGCATGATATGTGATTTATACCATTTATTTCATGATTTTAGAAGTTATATATACATATTGGTCATCCTATAATTATTCCCATGGTATTCTTTGGTCTTGATGGTGATTAGGAACCCATGACACCCTAAGAAGGTGTATGGTAGGATTAGATTAGTTTTGGAGTTGATTTGAAGGATTAGAATAGGTTTTGTCCGAGAAAACTATTTTCGATAACTATATTTTACGTTCTGTCCTTAATCCGAATTTCTGGAAAACCTACTATTGGTGCGACATTTTGGCCTTGATATTTAGAAAATATACTTTAAAAGCGAATCCGTGGCCTTTTGAGCGGATAAAAGCGGAGTTATAACGAAGCCGTGGTGAATTTTTAAAGTTTGACGACGAATTAAACACTTTTCAGAAAATTCAGCTTTGCTGTTTTTAGTATTTTCGGGTCAAAACGAGCCTTAAGCTTCACAAATTATTTCGACTTCTCAAAATATATTAGTTTACTTGATACGAAGCTAAGGACGTATTATCGTGAAAGCGGTTTAAAGCGACAAAGATATGGCCGTTTTCATAAAGTTGCCGTAAATATTATTTTACGAAAAACTATATTATTTTTACGTTACAAGTATTTCATTAGGTAGAACGACCATGTTTGCTGTGTTTTTAACCATGATGTGAAACTTTTAGAGCGAAATATCTTCTAGTAAAATCAAGTTCATCGGCCATATTTTTCAAAACAAAAAGCCGTTTGTCAAAGCGGAGTTATGGTAAATTAATTACGGATGTTCAAACATTGGCGAAACTCATTTTCTACACACAATTAGCAAAACCACCATCTTTAACCTCGATATCTTTATGATCGAGACCTTTTGGACGAAAACTCTGAATGAAACTTCTAGATATCAATACAAACTTTCCAAAACGATCGAGTTCGTTTCTAACGATCGACGTACAATATTTTACGACTATTTTTCCGGAGCCATTTTGTTAAATTCATGATTTTTCCGACGACATTGTTTTGCGACGAAAATGGTAATTTCACCAAAAATCATTATAAAACCATTGTAGGATGACATTTTGACGTAAAACATGTAAAGTCATTTTGAAGGGTCAAGACGTCAAAAGAGTATTTTTAAATGACGAGTAATATTTTTAAAAACCCGTAAATGGTATAAATAACATACGAAATGCATGCATAACATTACATTACAACTCATGACATATCATATCATTCGTAATAGGTCCCGGTTGGCGCATTACATTAAACCTCGGTGTACTCACTTTTGCCGTTATTCGGTTTATCCAAGTGAGTTTTCATAGCCCCGTTTACATGCTTTTACATTATTTCAAACCTACGGGAGAATACATTGCACAACATTTTTATTACGATACAGTATGTTAAATTCATTTACATTGCTTGAGTTACAAAGTTGCCGATTAAAAGTCCCCATTTCAAATGCATGAGCCGTTAATTTGGAAAGCGTGTGAGTGGATAGATCTATCGGTGACGCCTCCATCCGGGTTGGTGAATCCCAATTGTCATACGGATGCATTTCATTCATAAACATTACGAGTTGTTTGGCAAGACACTCTTTGGGGGTACATTAGTCGAAGCTTGGTATCATGCGCTTAAGCAATTGTAACATTTTACGTGACATGATTGTCATGCCAAATTTATACTTGCGTGAGTCGTATAAAACATTTACATAAACCTATGATTTCTCACCAACATTATTGTTGACCGTTTTAGCAATGTATTTTCAGTAATCGAGGCATTCATCATGACATGGTTTAGGGACCTACATTTTGAGTCGCGTCGACTTACATTATGTATATTATGGCACTTATTTAAAAACATCGTTTGGATTTGTAACATGGATGTATTTCCATAAACTTTGTAAACCTTTTGGGACCGATGTTGTACTACGATTATTTTATGAAATATCCAACGATGAGTTTATAAAGCGACACTTTAGGTCGTTCAATATAACTGTGATGTGGTGCTATGACAAATCGAGCCCCGTGAATTCCATTACCGCAAGCAGGTAAATTGGGGTGTGACCGTCCTTTTCGACTCCTCGGTTTTCTTTGTAGTATCGAGATATTTGTGATCGAGGTGCCTTACGGTGTCGTACCAAACACAAGTACAACATGTCCTAACTCAACCAATAACATCACAGTTACTTATACCTTTATGTACATCAGATGGAAAAAGTTACTCTAAATAAGTTGTTTAGAAGCACTTAACAAAATAAGCTTCTAAAATAAAAATGACTATAAAAGGAATTTAAATGGTAGTTTTGTACGCAACATCTAAATAGGAGAGTTGGTTGAGTGGTATGTTTGTGGGGCGTGGGAGGGATACTGACCCTGGTTCAAGCATGGGCAGTGTCCATTTTTGTTCTTCATTTTTATTTTTTGCTTTTCTCTTTACACAATTGTCTACCAAGCTGTAAAATTTTTATGAAAAATATTACTTTTAACCTTATTAAATAAGCTAGATTTTAGTGTGACAATGCTTGACAGAAGGCTAATAAGACTAAAACAAGTAAACAAAGTGCTGCAAGAACATGGCAAACATAATATAAGCTATAAGCACACTATAGGGACTGATCTATGGATAATTAAGCTCTAAAGGATTAATAAGCTAGGGGGAACTTAAGGGGAAACCTAGAGAGCTATGGGAACATGCATGAATAACCTGTGGCAGATAGGAGATTAAGCTAGGAAAAAGCTAAAGGACCTAGGCTACTAAGGATTTATAATCTAAGGAAAAAGGAGTCTAAGCTATCCATAAGCCAAGTCTAAAGGGAGAAAAGAGCTGCTAACAGTCCTATGGAATCAAGATAAGTAAGCCAATATCACATAAGGCACGAAAAGCACAAATATAATTTGAAAGCGACCAATCCCTGACAAAGCGAAAAACAATCAATCGATCAACTTTAAGCACTATTTAGAATAAGCAATTTATTTTTTAAATTAATTCACTAAGCAATTGATGGTGATTCTCTTGACACCGGGTAGTTCTCAAGTCCAAGCATGTCGATTTCATTGTCGAGGTGACCAATGTTGCGAGACAATAGCGTTATTCTTCATTTTGACCATGTCGGAAACCATGATGATGTCTTTGTTACCGGTGGTTGTGACAAAGATGTAAACCTCAAACAACGTCTTCAAGGTGAGGACTTGAAGACCTTCCATGGTGGCACTGTAGGCACTGGTGGGTCAATTTACATCACGATGACACGGGCACCGACTTGTTTCATGGCGAAGACAACCCTTTCGACATCTCCGTGTCGCGAGACAGCGACCACCTTCCTGCGATCATGACATCGATGGCTCTCATCAAACCATCGGGGAGAGTGGCGGCATCCATACAAGTTGTCGAGCGCATCAAAATCAAAACCATACAAGTATTATTAACTATCTATCGACATCATAGTTACGATACAAAGGCTATGGATATCATGATTAACCATATGTTCATCAAATAAGTACACACCATAACCAATAGCAAAGATTTGTTAAAAATGAAATGTGGAAAAGTAACAATCGGACCGTCAATGGAAAAAATGACGGTCGAAAGCGATATATCTTGCCATCTTTTTTATCATACATTATCATTATGATGAGACAACGATATATCTCTCATTTAAATATTATTAATGTAAGAAGAGAAATCAAAACATATATGACAAAATAAGAACATATTTGATTTTGAGGACGAAATTTAAAGCTTTTAGCAAAAGCAGTTATGGATTAAAAAAAAAAAAAAAAAAAAAAAAAAAAGCACCGCACGATAAATCGTTTATCCATAACCATTAGCATACCAAAGAAGAAAATCGGTTCATTTTTACAAAACTATAATCACGCATCTAATATAAACCTAATAATAACATACCAACACAATTAACCATATTCAAATAAAAACACAATAACAAACAAGCATACCTTGCTCTTGGTGACGGAGTCGTTCACGTTAATAGCCGGGAACAACAAAGTACCATTAGCTTGCATCAGGTACAACCTCTTAAATCCGATGGTAGTCTCCTCACTCACACCGACCAATCTCTCCTTCATCTTGTGGTACTTTTTGGGTCAATGACCAAACCTTCCTTGATAATGCTCAACACAATCGAAACTCGGGGTTGTCGGTTGAACTTGGTGCAGCACCTTTCCGGTCTCTGCAAACTCTTCCTCGGCTTTCACACCTTCGTGGATCAACAAAGTAGCGTTACCTCCATCGTCAACAATCAAATCTGGTCCACCACCGGAACCCAGGTCAAAGCTCGCTTCGGTACACCACCGGTATTCACAGTAACAATGTTGATCAGATCGTTAGCAACACTATAATAAGATTTTTGAAGATATTAATTTAGGCTATACTTTCTCAAGAATTGTTAGGATATGCTAAGGTGAGTTCCTTTTTTCTGAGCACACGTGCTTTTTGCTTAGTATAATTTGAAAAAGCTAATAAGCTCACTTTTTGGTTTTTTATTAGTTTATCACAGTGAGTTTATGCTCAGCTTGATAAACCCATAAACCTACAAGGTTTTCCAAATTTAAATAAGCGTATAAGCCATACGCACCAGGAAGCAAACTAATCCAAACATATAAAACTGTTGGCGACACTAAAGGGCAGTTTGGTTGAGCTCCTTGTCCGTGCTGGCATGCTAATTTAGATAGTGAACAGGCTAATAAGGTCATTTTTGGCTTGTTAGTTTTAAGAAATTGAATTATGCTACTTAAGTGCTTGAACTCAACTTCATAAGCCCAAAAAGTCCCAACAATACCGTGCCCTGACTGTACCTGAACTAACTCAATAGATGTGGGACACCAAGAATAGCACAATATAAAGAAAGTCCACATTCTGTTGAAGATTCTGAAAACGTTCCAATATGATCATACTTCGACAAAATTGACTTTGCCAACCCATCGATCCTTACCAGGTGGTTTATTATCCTGAATAAGTCATCCAAACATTAAATTAAATATGGATAAATCCTGAATTATATGGATAATTATATAGTGTCATTAGTCTTGCCCGGATACCCTGCAAAAGGAGACGAGGAAATATATATTAAATTAGTGCATACACACATGCTATTATTTCTATGTATATGACACAATAGATCAAGAAGAAAGCGCCTTACCTCACAAAAGTCTCCGAAACCTCTTTGGAGATGCAATGCAATGACGTCACGATACCACGAGCGAGACATCGATCAAGAGGTTGGAATCTACCTTCCTTATCGCATATGGACACAATAAGTTACGGTTTGTGTTAATACAAATAAGCCGTAAAACGTTTATTTATATTTTATGATCTTCTAATGTTTTGTCGATAACAAAAGTAAAATCATATTAACGAAACAAATAAAATACGTAAATGGTTTGAACTAATAGTTTTCTAACACACTTACGTTTTCACATAAAACACTATAACAAGATTAAGTGATTTTATATTTTAGATACACATGTACAACAACTAGTGTTTACATATTGGCTTAACAAGTTTAAGTAATTCTATGAGTTAGATACATATGTACAACAACTAGTGTTTACATATTGGGTTAATACATAATTATATTAAGTACACTAAAATGGGTAAAAACAAGTATGTACTAAAATGGATAAAAGCAAGTATATACTAAATGGATAAAAACTAGCAAATGGTTTTGACCCATAACCCATGGTTTTATATATACCACTTACACAAGTTCAATGTATCCTTAAGGTACATTGTATCTAGATAGAAAACCATGGATCAACCCATAACCCATGACCCATGACCCATAACCCAAAATACCCATGGGCAAAGAGGCGGACCACGGATCCTTAGCTTTGTGCTAGCGGATCCCAGTGGAAGGGATCCGTGGGATCCGGGGAAGCGATGAGGTTTTTCCTCTATAAATATTGAGCCATTTCTTCATTATATCTCACCCATCTCTAACATACTTTCTCCCACAGGTTAAATCTCACTAACCATAGATCCAAGAGATCTATGTTTGTAGTTTGTTTTGTGTGATCTTTTAGGTTCCTCTTAAAGGGAAGATCACCACCTTTGAAGTCGAGCAAGCTCAAGTCCATGAGTTGCCAAGCTTCCTCATCATCAAGGCTATTGAAGTCCTCTTGTTGATGATCCCTTTCTTTCTTCAAAGAAGCGTAGTGTTAAAGACATTAGTGAAAGATGTCTCAAGTGTCAAGACGAAGATATTAGTGAAGGGTATCTATCGTTTATAGGATAAGCACTTGTGGTAGGTGCTTAGAAGTCAAGACAAGAAGCATTAGAGAAAGGTGCTTAGAAGTGAAGACACAAGACATTAGTGAAAGGTGTCTTGTAGATCTAATCAAAGACATTAGTGAAAGGTGTCTTGTAGATCTAATCAAAGGCATTAGTGAAAGGTGCCTTAGATGCACATTCGATATGGTGTGTTTCGATGTACTAGATAGACTAGCATTAGATCCAAGGATATTGATGTCCTTGATGATGTTGTAAAGGAGTAGATCTCCTTTGGGATTAGTCGTTGGTGTAGTGTGGTAGTAGTTCCTCCATTGTAATAGAACTAGGTACTTAGCCTAGTACCTAATAAAGGGTGGCGACGTTGTGAAGGTGTAGTTCACCTAAGGTGTGAAAGAACTCGGTGGTTAGCCTAGCACCGTATAAAGGATAGGCGACGTTGTGTTAGGTGTGGTTCGCCTTGGTGTGAAAGAACTTGGTATTTAGCTTTGTACCGGAAAAATATTAAGCGGCGTTGTGAAGGCTTCTCCGCCATAAGGAGATTGGTGTAGTGATTACAAACTCGAGTAGGTGACTCGGGGGTGGAGTAGGGCAAGGAAGGTGTCCTTGTGGCGAACCACTATAAATACTCGCGTTGTGGTTTTGTGCTTCTTACTCTTATCTTCTCATTACATATCTTTATATGCTTGTTTATCAACATCCAACACACACAACCAAATAGATTGACATAAGTCGATCTAAATAGTTTAAAGGAAGTTTTAATCGGTAAAACTATTCAACCCCCTTCTAGTTTTCCACAATTGGCATCGAGCTTCGTTACCAAGTTTCTTGAAGTATATTGTACTTTAAAAACTTGATACGATCCATAGTTAATTGAAAACTACAAAGAAGGTTTTCATAAAACAAACACCATGTTTTCAAAAGCGATATGTTTGGATGTTGATTTGATAACAACATTTTTTTCTTTTTTTCTTTTCACTTAAATTGCACTAATCTTCTTTGTGATGTTGATTAGTCAAAGCTCATACCCACCAAGCTTTAGGAGCTGCTTGGTAACAAGAATACCTTCCTTAAGAAGGTATCTTAGGCGCAAAGGAGCGGAATCGTCTAAGTGACATTTGTCATTTGTAAAGACATTCCTAAGTGCATTCGAGGTATGAATTTCTACTTATATCTAAATGATATTTGTTTAGTATATAAGTGTTATTTGCTAGGCTTTTATTTGAGTAGATTTTTGTGTTTACATGATTTACATGTAGCCGTTAGGAAGCTTGTTTCTCACATACGTGTTATTTTTCTCGTCTATAGTCATAGTATATAGAGCTTATGTTTTATTTCTTCTAATAAAACAAAACACAATTTCAAAGATTCCTCCTTCCCTATTAATAAACCCACTCGACGCCCACTTTTCAATCCTCACTTTTCAAATTTTCCAATTTCAAAATTCCTCTCATTCAAAACTTCATCTTCCTCCTCATTCCATCTCTTCCTAAACCAAGAAGATCCGTCATCAACATGGTTTACATCGCTTTCGTGCTCATCGCCCTAACACTCATCGCACTTGTGTTCCCTATGATGAAGTTCACATACGGAGACATTTACTTTGTGTTGTTAATCTATATTGGGGTCATATACCCAATCCTTTGTATCATCCTTAGCATTGAAATGCAATATTATTGATAATCTATTTTATCTAGGATGTTTGTGTTATTATGTGTGTTTCATTTCTTTTTATCTATATGTGTTATATTCTTTCGTGATACATTAGATGTCATGTATGCATGCTAAAAGAAAATGTAGGATAAAACATACTGTGGTACAATAACCGTAAAACCTATGTTTTTATTAAAGCGGCTCATTATTACTACGGATCCACGGATCCGGAAGTTACACTAGCGGATCCTTTTGAAAAGGAACCGTGGGATCCGTCCCCATCGAAAACAGTTTTCATGCAAGATTAAAAACCACTATCTTTCTAAAAGTAACAATCCACTAGAGTTTCAAAACCATGAGTTAGCTAAAAAAAAAAAAAAAAAAAAAAAAAACCATTGTTAATAGAATATCTAGTAAAAGCGTTAGATTATTATAGGTTGACCATAAACGTCTTACCTTATTAACCCATCACTTCTATAGGTTCAACTATGACGCATGAATACGAGTTTGATTTTTCACTCACTAGCGTCTACACCCGAACATTTCCTTGAGCCCAACACACACGGCAATCATGTCCGTGGGTTCAATAATCTCGAAAACCGTCACTTCTATGAAGGACGATTGTGAACACCTCTCTACAATTCGAAGAAGGTATCAATACCTCCTTCCGAGCCATAGGACTAGAATGTCTTCTTGAAATCAACGAGAAGATATGTCCAAGGTTCATAATGGAATTCTTCCGTCAAGTCGAACTCGTTCGTAACGAGGATCGCTCTCATCCCTTTGGTTTTATATCAAAACCAAAATTCACTTTAAGCCTTGGGCATCTTGCTCACATCCTCCGAATTCCAAACCATGGACAATGTGCCTTCACCGAAGTTTGGTCTCTTGATTCTCTCTTCAACTTTCGTGAAGAAAATAGTCCATATTGTTCACACATACCCTCTCCGGAAGATTTAACGCATAATATGCAAACCTCGACCATATTACTCCAATCCAAACATTATCCATACACGGGATATCCGAGAAGAGTACAAACTGTTGCTCTCATTCTACGTGAAAATGTTTGGAGTCTTAGGAAATCGAGATATTCTTCCGCTTGTTGTGCTCACATGTTGTCTTGTTTGCTAACACAACAACCATACAATCTCCCTACTTCTTCGCAAGGCGGTGCTAATCTTCAAGGCTCCAAGAATAAACTCATCCCTTATGGAATGTTCTTGACACGCCTCTATCACAATGTTATGCACTTCCATCCTCAATTTCAAAGTCCGTTGTACGTACTTGTGAACAAGATGATGGAACCGCTAAACATATCTCTCATGAAGACTTTCTTCATTCCTGATTCCACCAATACCCATCAATCACACAATGATCCTCCTAGCGAAGACACTCAAGGAACCTAGAATATTCAAATAGGATCAATTTATCAATGTAATCCTATTTATTTCATGAAATAAAACATCTTACACTTGATATCTTAGTTTTAGAACTCCTTTAAACAAAACTTGGAATATAATGCATTGTCAAAGATCATTGCATACCTTTAGTAAAGGTTCTGTCTAGCAGATAGACGGATCCCAAATGTTGTACTAAACGGATCCCCACATCTAGGGAACCGTGGGATCCGACAAAACAGAAATGCAATTGCAAGCATTATATGTCAAACACATCCTTTAGAACACCTCACACTAAGCTTAACATAGTGTCTTAAGATTGATTAAGACTTTATCAAGATAGGTTGACCTTTCCTACACTTTCCAACTCACATAGATCACATTATAAGACTTTGTTTGATCTACCATTTCAATCCATCATTCTTCCGCTCTCAAAACTCACACTTCATTTTTTACTTGATCCCTCAACTACGTTAGAAATCCTTCGATTATGACAATATTGATCATTAATCAACCTCATCTCAAAATTGATCAAAGTTGATCAAATCCTAGTTTTTCCCATCTCAAAACCATTAGGATATTTTCCAAAACACAATCCTAAGACACAACCTGATCTCTAGGATCATTTAGTTTCATTTAACTTCAATTGACATCTTTAATGTCATCCTTGCTCATCCATTGGTATTTTTTTGAAAGTTCCAAATCCTTCCATAAATAACAATCATTAGCTACACCACTCATTGCCTTCAAACACTTAAGCACCCCTTCATTTAAAACACTTGGGAGGCTGAAACACTCAAGGTGATGTAGGTCTAGGATCTTAGAAACATCATTTCCACTCTTTCATAAAGCTCGAACGAGCGGATCACTAGAACTAGCCTAGGCGGATCCTCTCGAGAAGGGAACCGTGGGATCCGGATGATGATCTATGACAAATCTTGGTAAAACAATCATTTCAACTCATCTTCCTAACTCAAACACTCCATCTCATCTTAAATGAGTTCCTAGAACAACACAACCTCTGTAGTTGACTCTTGTGCATGCTAATCATCACATTCCAATGAATCTTAGTGGCTTAAGGCTTAAATGCACTTTCCAAATCTCTTGGTTTATAAACCACCTTGTTAGGATCTCCATAGTCATCACTCTCATCCTAACTTTCAGCTTTTGCAATCCTTTCAAATCATCTCATCATGAGAAAAACCCCAAGTAACAACCTATCCACCAAAGAACCACCCATCAAAAGGGCTCGTGTTGTACACGAAATCTCTTCAACCAAATTATCTCCGGTCAAACCAACAAACCTTCATCATCCAATCAAACCAATTCCTAGAAGGTTAGTACCCACAAAATTACCTATACCAAACACAACAATACCTCCTAGGCCAAACAATATCATTTCCACTAAACCATCACCTTTGATTCCTAGAGCTATCTCTTTTACATCCCCAAAATCATCACCTCACCTTTACAATTTAGAGGACTTGCCACCTAGGCCGTCTCATCCGCTTCCGCCGACAACATTCTCCTCATTAGGAGGAACAATGATTCAAAATCAAGGTGTTGAGTCAACACTTGCTCCGGCTTCCTTTTCGTCGTTTCCATCATATAATCCCATTTGGATTATAAGAAATCATCAAAGTCAACCACCCGACCTTATGGAAGTTGACAACTCTTTACCACCATCATCATTCTTGATCGAACCATTCCTAAATGGACCTCCACCAATCCCTCCATCATTCGAGGCTCCTCAAACCACTTCAATTGATCCTTTGAATCAAGCCACTTCATTTCATCCACCACCACTACCTAGCCATGACAAAGATTGCTATCATTGTCAACATGTTGAAAGTTTGATACATGAAACGAGAAGACCAACGTTTCATGTTCTATCATCTCCTCGAGCGTTTCGACGAGATTAAACCTAAACATAACTTGAGCTAGAAGATTATAGTGGTGTCTAAGCTTCAAGCGTTAGTTGGTCTAAGAAATTCCTAGTTATGTATTGTCTATTTTCTTATTTTTGAGTCATGTATATCATAACTCTTGTTTTATTAAATGGAATTACATGCTACTTGTTATTTTGTTGAGCATATGATTACTTTGCTTTCATATCTCATTTATGTGATAACATTATTTGTTATTTCACCTTTTTGAATTTGATCGGTGACACGGATCCTCGAATAGTCTAGATGGATCCCTACTAGGAGGGAACCGCGGGATCCGTGAAGACAAGAAATTTTTTTCTACTAACTTGCATCACATTTGCGGGAAATTGTGAATTATACTTGCTTTCTAACTTTTGTTTTGTAGTATTTCAATTCACACATGAAGACTTTGACATCCTAAAGCTGGGGAGCTTTATGTCAAAGCAATACATTGCAAATTACTTGCAATACTAGATTTACTTTTCATAACTTCCCATTGCAAAGTTGCAATCATCTAGGGGAGCAAACTTAGTTACAAATGATCTAGATTAGAATTACTTTCTTGACGCCTTACATAGGGATGGACTCGTCAAGGGGAGTAAGACGAGATCTATTCCGTTACTTACTCTTTATTTTTTTCTTTCACATGTTTTTCTTTAAAACAATGTGTTGTTTTCTTCAAACACTTTTGTTTCGACAAAAGGGGAGAGAAAGTAAAACTACAAATTCAAACGTTTACGAATTTTAGCTTTTCCTTAAAATAATTTTATGTTTTGTCATCAACAAAAAGGGGGAGATTGTTAATACAAATAAGCCGTAAAAACGTTTATTTATATTTTACGATCTATGTTTTGTCGATAACAAAAGTAAAATCATATTAACGAAACAAATAAAATACGTAAATGGTTTGAAGTAATAGTTTTTTAACACACTTACGTTTTCACATAAAACACTATAACAAGATTAAGTGATTTTATATTTTAGATACACATGTACAACAACTAGTGTTTACATATTGGCTTAACAATTTTAAGTAATTCTATGAGTTAGATACATATGTACAACAACTAGTGTTTACATATTGGGTTAATACATACTTATATTAAGTACACTAAAATGGGTAAAAACAAGTATGTACTAAAATGGGTAAAAGCAAGTATATACTAAATAGATAAAAACTAGCAAATGGTTTTGACCCATAACCCATGGTTTTATATATACCACTTACACAAGTTCAATGTATCCTTAAGGTACATTGTATCGAGATAGAAAACCATGGATCAACCCATAACCCATGACCCATGACCCATAACCCAAAATACCCATGGGCAAGAGGAGCGGACCACGGATCCCTAGCTTTGTGCTAGCGGATCCCAGTGGAAGGATCCGTGGGATCCGGGAAGCGATGAGGTTTTCCTCTATAAATAGTGAGCCATTTCTTCATTATATCTCACCCCTCTCTAACATACTTTCTCCCCTGAGTTAAATCTCACTAACCATAGATCCAAGGGATCTATGTGTCACAATTCTCAAATTCCGGTCATTTCTTAAATTATATATGCATCATATTAGTTCATTCATGGCATTTCGTTTCACATTTAGCGCGTAATTTTTATATTTAATAAACGTTATCGCGTGAGTTATTATTTTAAATATTTAATCCGTTACTTTCAAAAATGATCCCGACATATTTTTATACTCACATTAGTTTATAAAAACTATATTTTGAGTTTTCCTAGTGTTTTAAATTTATTTTGTATATAATTCGTTAAATTTATATTATTACGACGCTTTTCTTAAAAACTCCTCGATAATCATTATATCACTCAATTTTTGCAAGGAATGTATTTTACAATTTTTTTGACCTCGTTATAATTTAATTTGATCTATTAAAATCTCTTTTACCTAAAAATTACCATTTACTTTACAAGTATTATTAACTACATAACATTTACTTACACATTCATCTTTTAACAATTTTATACAATATGTATACAATAATAAAAAAAATATATATATATTTTAGATACATCCCCCCCCTAGAACCGGCCATGTGGGGGGAGGGTGGATACATTTATTAGTTGGTGACTTATTTTCTTATAAACCTATATTTACACTCAAACATCATAACATCTCATTCATTCATTCTCTTACAATAATTCACAAGTAGCAAAAATTAGTTCTTCTCTCTTTTTCCTACTCTCTAAAACCGGCCTTCATCTTGTTCTAGTAAGGGATCACTAAAAATTTCAAGCTCAAGTTTATAACAATCTAGATAATACTCTTTATAAGGTTTTGAAATAAAAACCAAGAGTGTTTAGGTTTAACCTTGTTACTTGCACCTCATCATATTCACTTGTAAGCATGTTTCTTTCATTTTTCATGTTCCTTTTCATTACATATGTATCTTTTCATTTTTGGTACAAACATGCAAGACATATGTGATTTATACCATTTTACATAATTTTGGAGTTTATATATATATGTGGTCATCCTATAAATATCCCCTTGGTATTCATTGGTCTTGATGATGATTAGGAACCCATGACACCCTAAGAAGGTGTATGGTAGGATTAGATTAGCTTTGGAGTTGATTTGAAGGGATTAGAATAGGTTTTGTCCGAGAAAAACTATTTTCGATAAGTATATATTGTGTTCTGTCCTTGTTTTTATTTTGTGGAAAAACCGACAGTAGGCACGACTTTTTGGCCTTGAAATTTAGAAAATATACTTTAAAACGAATCCGTGGCCGCTTGAACGGATAAAAACGGAGTTATAACGAAGAAGTTATGGATTTTACAAGTTTGACGACGAAATATATAATTTTCTGAAATTTCAGCATACTATTTTTATTTTGTTCGGGTCAAAAACGAGCCTTAAGCTTCACAAATTATTTCGACTTATCAAAAATATATTAGTATACTTCGATACGAAGCTAAGGACGTATTATACGTAGAAAACGGATTTGAAACGACAAAGATATGCACGTTTTCATAAAATTGCCGTAACTATTATTTTCTGAAAAACTATATTATTTTTACGATACAAGTGTTACGGTAGCTGAAACGTCCATGTTGAGGGCTGTTTTTAACCATGATGTGGAACTTTTTGTAACGAAATGTCTTCTAATAAAATTAAGATCACCGAGCATATTTTCTAAAACAACAAGCCGTTTGTATAGCGGAGTTGTAATAAATTAATTACGGATGTTTAAACTTGGCCGAAACTCACTTTTTACATAACAATTAGCCAAAATCACTATCTTTAACCCTTATTATCTTTATGTTCGAGACCTTTATGACGAAAACTCTGAATGAAACTTCTAGATTTCGATACAAACTTTCCAAAACCGTCGAGTTCGTTCTCTAACGTTCGACGTACACCATTTTACGACTAGTTTTCCAAAGCCATTTTATCACTTTCAAGAAAATTCGACGACTTTGTTTTGCGACGAAAAGTGAAAATTTCACTATAAATCATTATAAAACCATTGTAGGATGACATTTTGACGTAAATACTTGTAAAGTCATTTTGAAGGGTCTAGGCGTCAAAAGAGTATTTTTCGACGATTAGTAATATTTTCAAAACTCGCTAATGGTATAAATAACATACGAAATGCATACATAACATTACATTGCAACTCATTGCATATCATATCATTCGTAATAGGTCCCGGTTAACACATCACATTATACCTCGGTGTACTCACTCTTGTCATCATTCCAGTTTACCGGGTGAGTAATCACATCCCCTTTTTACCGTTTTACTATATTTTTGGGGCGAAATGCATGAACCATATTTGAACTAAATTGATTTTTACTTCTATGAACTCTTTAGACTTGAACTTTTGAACTTGACTTAGAATCTTGGATTTAATTATGAACTTATGACTTGTTTGAATATATTGAACCGCACGTGATATGACCTAAAAGTCTCGCCAGATCGGTGGGCGTTCTAAGTCTCACCTTATGGGTGGAGCGTGCAAAGTCTCGCCCGTATTGGTGGAGCGTTCTAAAGTCTCGCCTTATTGGTGGAGCGTTCTCAATAATTCTCGCCTAGGTGGTCGAGTGACAAAGGAGTCTCCCTTGTTGGAGCAAAGGCAAAGTCTCCCATGTTCGGAGCATCCACGAATTATTATATTCGTGGTACTATATTGTGAACTATTATGACCGCTTATACTTGACTATTAGACATACTACTTTTGGCGGTGGGTTGTGAACACGGGTTGCAAGTTTTGTATGGGCGGAACTTGGAACTGAGTGGATTTACAATGCCTTTGCTTTGCGGACCATTTTCGTCGATCGAAAGCTTTGAATATTTCTTACGAGTTTTCTTATTTTGCTAAACGTGTTTACTCACCAACTATTTTCATAGTTGACCCGTTTTTCTCTCATGCATTTCAGGTGATCGTTAGTAAGCTTTTTCTACCAAGTCTTGCATAATGAAGTTTTCACTTGTCACTACAAATCATTATGTAATAGAACGCAATATTTTGGGAACTAAACTTTGTAATATATTTGCCGATGATGGCTAAACTAGTATTGTAATGGAGTAATCTTTCTTTAAATATTAATGTTGGTATGTTCTATTATCTTGTGCTTATGTTCCTTTCGTTACACCTCGTGTTTCCGCCTCCCATGAGGTGTGATGATTGGTACAGAGCCAAAGGTTATAGAGAATGCCGATTTTCAAAAATAAAATCACACTATAACCGGAATAAATTTTTTTTTGTATATTATTTTATTAAACATTGAACACCATACGAGTCAACTAGTCCTATCGTTGCATCGTTACTCATAAATTATACATAGCACGATCAACTATGTCTAATTTATGAAGAACCATGCAATGATAAGAAGGTAATTTTAAATCATGTTTAGTCGAGTCTTTTGAGTCCGGTCACTGAAGTTGCATTGGTCGGGTGGGTATGCATAGCATGTTTTACGTTCACGTCTACATTACCGTACCTTGTTCATATCTTCTTTTCCATCTTTCGACTTGTTAGACATAGCATGTCTCTGCTCTGTCATGTTTCGATCACTATAACACATTACCACCGTTCGCACCTCATCGACTTCGTTAGAATGTCGTTTACTCAACCCGATGTTTTGGTCCTCAGAGGATCATGGCGCAAGAAACACACGCTCGGGAGGCAACAACAACGGCAACCCAAACAACAATGACGATCCAAACAACAACGCCATCGGAATAGCGGATCTACTCACCCAAATTATAACACATCTCGATGCTAGGCGAACCAACGCCGGAGAAGGTACTTCAAACGCGGTCAAGGATGCAGCTACAAAACTTTCATGACATGTAAGCCAATGGAATTTCATGGTACCGAGGGTGCCATTGAATTGCTAACTCGGTTCGAGAATGTTGAGTCGAAGCTTAGTATCACGAAATGTGTCAAGGAAACAAGGTTGAATTCTCTGCGGTCTACTACGGTCGAGCTTTGACACGGTGGAACAACCAACTACTGATCGAGGAAGAGGGGCTGCAAATGCATTATCTTGGGAAGCATTCAAGAAACTACTAACCGATGAATACTGCAGAAAAGATGAAGTGCGTAAACCGGAAGAAGAATTTTGGAACCACTTGATGGTAGGAGTAGAGATCGACAAGTACACGATCCGGTTCCACGAGTTAACTAGGATGGTTCCTCACATGGTTTCCACCGTGGAGAAGTTGATTGACCGATATATATGGGATTGATACCGAAATTAGGAGGGATGTCACCGTCGAAACCAACCACTCGCAAGTCACGTGAGTATGGCGTATCGCTTGACAAATGATGTGATCGGTCCGGAGAACTAACAAAAGCAAACGACAATGGACGAAAGCGAGCGGGAGGATCACTAGGAAACCGAGACCGAATCAAGAAACAAGAGGCGCCGAATAACCCGAACTATGGGCGACCACCGGGAGCGCAAAGGATATGCAGTCCACATCCTTTGTGCACTCGATGTAATTATCATCACTTAGGAGAGCGCGAGGTGCGGCAAATGTGATGACGGCCACTTCGCGAAAAATTGCTCAAAAGCAGGCGGGAATCAAGGACGGAGAAAAGCATGTTACAGTGTGAAGTCTAGATCACCGCAATACATGTCCAAAGTCGAAAAGAACTCCCAATCAAGGAGGTAATCGTCCAAACTCGGCGTTGGCAATAGAAGGCCCACAAGATCAGAACATTGAAATTCCTCCCGCACGTGGTCGAGCATTCTATCTGGGTACCGAGGAAGCCCGCAACGCGTAACGGGTACATTCCTTTGAACAACTACCTTATTTCTGTACGACATAATTTTGAGTGCATAACTTCCTTCCAATCTTTACCACGTTCACGACATTGATTAATTTGAGACCTATTGATATCGACCTTAGTTGTTATATATTTTGTTGATTTGATTTGATTTGTGTAAGCAAATCCAATATCGAGCGAATCTTTCAAAAGACTTCATTCAAGGATGTTGATTCCTATCTTTCTAACAACTTGTTTCCTAGCTTGATCTAGTGACAGTTCTTGTTTGATGAGTTGCGAAAATCAAGCTAAGAGACAAGTTTACTCAAGTCGGTTTAGTTTAATCTCATGACAGTTCTTGTTTGATGAGTTGTGGGATTAAATTAGAATCGACTACCTAAAGGTCTTTTGAGAGCTACGTTCGATATTGGGCAAGTTTACTCTATTCAATCTAATCACGGCACGTACTTAGTTGAATGGGAACACATGACGCATGGGCATTGATATGATCATTTGATCATTTACGAGCATGAACTTTAGAACTCTTGTCGAGGTTCGGACCATAGTATCGTTAATCGAATCACGGGGACGTGATTCCACGACATGGGAAGAATGTCACAATTCTCAAATTCGGTCATTTCTTAAATTATATATGCATCATATTAGTTCATTCATGGCATTTCGTTTCACATTTAGCGTAATTTTATATTTAATAAACGTTATCGCGTGAGTTATTATTTTAAATATTTAATCCGTTACTTTCAAAAATGATCCCGACATATTTTTATACTCACATTAGTTTATAAAAACTATATTTTGAGTTTTCCTTGTGTTTTAAATTTATTTTGTATATAATTCGTTAAATTTATATTATTACGACGCTTTTCTTAAAAACTCCTCGATAATCATTATATCACTCAATTTTTGCAAGGAATGTATTTTTACAATTTTTTTTGACCTCGTTATAATTTAATTTGATCTATTAAAAATCTCTTTTACCTAAAAATTACCATTTACTTTACAAGTATTATTAACTACATAACATTTACTTACACATTCATCTTTTAACAATTTTATACAATATGTATACAATAATAAAAAAAAATATATATATTTTAGATACATCCCCCCCCCTAGAACCGGCCATGTGGGGGGAGGGTGGATACATTTATTAGTTGGTGACTTATTTTCTTATAAACCTATATTTACACTCAAACATCATAACATCTCATTCATTCATTCTCTTACAATAATTCACAAGTAGCAAAAATTAGTTCTTCTCTCTTTTTCCTACTCTCTAAAACCGGCCTTCATCTTGTTCTAGTAAGGGATCACTAAAAATTTCAAGCTCAAGTTTATAACAATCTAGATAATACTCTTTATAAGGTTTTGAAATAAAAACCAAGAGTATTTAGGTTTAACCTTGTTACTTGCACCTCATCATATTCACTTGTAAGCATGTTTCTTTCATTTTTCATGTTCCTTTTCATTACATATGTATCTTTTCATTTTTGGTACAAACATGCAAGACATATGTGATTTATACCATTTTTACATAATTTTTGGAGTTTTATATATATATGTGGTCATCCTATAAATATCCCCTTGGTATTCATTGGTCTTGATGATGATTAGGAACCCATGACACCCTAAGAAGGTGTATGGTAGGATTAGATTAGCTTTGGAGTTGATTTGAAGGGATTAGAATAGGTTTTGTCCGAGAAAAACTATTTTCGATAAGTATATATTGTGTTCTGTCCTTGTTTTTATTTTCTGGAAAAACCGACAGTAGGCACGACTTTTTGGCCTTGAAATTTAGAAAATATACTTTAAAAGCGAATCCGTGGCGGCTTGAGCGGATAAAAGCGGAGTTATAACGAAGAAGTTATGGATTTTACAAGTTTGACGACGAAATATATAATTTTTCAAATTTCACATACTATTTTTATTTTGTTCGGTCAAAAACGAGCCTTAAGCTTCACAAATTATTTCGACTTATCAAAATATATTAGTATACTTCGATACGAAGCTAAGGACGTATTATACGTGAAAAGCGGTTTGAAGCGACAAAGATATGCACGTTTTCATAAAATTGCCGTAACTATTATTTTACGAAAACTATATTATTTTTACGATACAAGTGTTACGGTAGCTGAAACGTCCATGTTGAGGGCTGTTTTTAACATGATGTGGAACTTTTTGTAACGAAATGTCTTCTAATAAAATTAAGATCACCGAGCATATTTTCTAAAACAACAAGCCGTTTGTATAGCGGAGTTGTAATAAATTAATTACGGATGTTTAAACTTGGCCGAAACTCACTTTTTACATAACAATTAGCCAAAATCACTATCTTTAACCCTTATTATCTTTATGTTCGAGACCTTTATGACGAAAACTCCTGAACTGAAACTTCTAGATTTCGATACAAACTTTCCAAAACCGTCGAGTTCGTTCTCTAACGTTCGACGTACACCATTTTACGACTAGTTTTCCAAAGCCATTTTTATCACTTTCAAGAAAATTCCGACGACTTTGTTTTGCGACGAAAAGTGAAAATTTCACTATAAATCATTATAAAACCATTGTAGGATGACATTTTGACGTAAATACTTGTAAAGTCATTTTTGAAGGGTCTAGACGTCAAAAGAGTATTTTTCGACGATTAGTAATATTTCAAAACTCGCTAATGGTATAAATAACATACGAAATGCATGCATAACATTACATTGCAACTCATTGCATATCATATCATTCGTAATAGGTCCCGGTTAACACATCACATTATACCTCGGTGTACTCACTCTTGTCATCATTCCAGTTTACCGGGTGAGTAATCACATCCCCTTTTTACCGTTTTACTATATTTTTGGGGCGAAATGCATGAACCATATTTGAACTAAATTGATTTTTACTTCTATGAACTCTTTAGACTTGAACTTTTGAACTTGACTTAGAATCTTGGATTTAATTATGAACTTATGACTTGTTTGAATATATTGAACCGTACGTGATATGACCTAAAAGTCTCGCCGTATCGGTGGAGCGTTCTAAGTCTCACCTTATGGGTGGAGCGTGCAAAGTCTCGCCGTATTGGTGGAGCGTTCTAAAGTCTCGCCTTATTGGTGGAGCGTTCTCAATAATTCTCGCCTAGGTGGTCGAGTGACAAAGGAGTCTCCCTTGTTGGAGCAGTGCAAAGTCTCCCATGTTCGGAGCATCCCTGAATTATTATATTCGTGGTACTATATTGTGAACTATTATGACCGCTTATACTTGATTATTAGACATACTACTTTTGGCAGTGGGTTGTGAACACACAGGTTGCAAGTTTTGTATGGGCGGAACTTGAACCGAGTGGATTTACAATGCCTTTGCTTTGTGGACCATTTTCGTCGATCGAAAGCTTTGAATATTTCTTCTGAGTTTTCTTATTTTGCTAAACGTGTTTACTCACCAACTATTTTCATAGTTGACCCGTTTTTCTCTCATGCATTTCAGGTGATCGTTAGTAAGCTTTTTCTACCAAGTCTTGCATAATGAAGTTTTCACTTGTCACTACAAATCATTATGTAATAGAACGCAATATTTTGGGAACTAAACTTTGTAATATATTTGCCGATGACGGCTAAACTAGTATTGTAATGGAGTAATCTTTCTTTTAAATATTAATGTTGGTATGTTCTATTATCTTGTGCTTATGTTCCTTTCCGTTACACCTCGTGTTTCCGCCTCCGGCGAGGGTGTGACACTATGTTTGTAGTTTTGTTTTTGTGTGATCTTTTAGGTTCCTCTTAAAGGGAAGATCACCACCTTTGAAGTCGAGCAAGCTCAAGTCCATGAGTTGCCAAGCTTCCTCATCATCAAGGCTATTGAATTCCTCTTGTTGATGATCCATTTCTTTCTTCAAAGAAGCGTAGTGTTAAAGACATTAGTGAAAGATGTCTCAAGTGTCAAGACGAAGATATTAGTGAAGGGTATCTATCGTCTATAGGATAAGCACTTGTGGTAGGTGCTTAGAAGTCAAGACAAGAAGCATTAGAGAAAGGTGCTTAGAAGTGAAGACACAAGACATTAGTGAAAGGTGTCTTGTAGATCTAATCAAAGACATTAGTGAAAGGTGTCTTGTAGATCTAATCAAAGGCATTAGTGAAAGGTGCCTTAGATGTACATTCGATATGGTGTGTTTCGATGTACTAGATAGACTAGCATTAGATCCAAGGATATTGATGTCCTTGATGATGTTTTAAAGGAGTAGATCTCCTTTGGGATTAGTCGTTGGTGTAGTGTGGTAGTAGTTCCTCCATTGTAATGGAACTAGGTACTTAGCCTAGTACCTAATAAAGGGTAGGCGACGTTGTGAAGGTGTAGTTCACCTAAGGTGTGAAAGAACTCGGTGCTTAGCCTAGCACCGTATAAAGGATAGGCGACGTTGTGTTAGGTGTGGTTCGCCTTGGTGTGAAAGAACTCGGTATTTAGCTTTGTACCGGAAAAAGATTAAGCGACGTTGTGAAGGCTTCTCCGCCATAAGGAGATTGGTGTAGTGATTACAAACTCTCGAGTAGGTGACTCGGGGAGTGGAGTAGGGCAAGGAAGGTGTCCTTGTAGCCGAACCACTATAAATACTCGCGTTGTGGTTTTGTGCTTCTTACTTTTATCTTCTCATTACATATCTTTATATGCTTGTTTATCAACATCCAACACACACAACCAAATAGATTGACATAAGTCGATCTAAATAGTTTAAAAGGAAGTTTTAATCGGTAAAACTATTCAACCCCCCATTCTAGTTTTCCACAGTTTGGTTTGGAAGGAAATTGATAAAAACCTATTGGTACGATATTGAATATTTCATATAAAACTAATATCGGATTAGCAGACTCACCGATTGCAAAGTAATCTTCAAGCTCAAAAGAGAGGCCTCCTTCAGTCTTTTCAGGGCGGTTGAGCAAAATTAATCATGAGACTCTCCTTCTGTCTGCCCACTAATGGCACAAGTTAGAGCGTGTATTTTCAAAGACGATATAGAGGTAGAGAGGTGGAGGGAACTTACTAAAGCCTCAACAATTTCCTCAACGGTGTCATGACAGAAATATTTGTCTATTCTTTCAATCCTGAAACATAAATTAATATTAACCGAACCAAATTATACGAGTATAAATCAATAAAAGCTGTTTGTCTTAAAAATATATAGAAAGGACCAAATGATAATATGAGATAGAGAGCGGAATAGAACATTACTTGTGAAGAACGTTGTGTCTATCTACTGTGATAAGATCACCATACTGAGCAAGAGACTCTGATATGACAGAAGGATCATCTGTCATCAATTGTCCAAGATGTTCTTCAATCCATGAAACTTTCTGTCGTGATCAATACAGTATATCATCATAGAGAGCAACAAAGTTTAAATATTTTTAGCTCCATAGCTAAGAGGTGGAAATATCGCCGGGATGGGTAATTCTTTCAGATAGTTAAAAGATTTGAATGTGATTACAAGAACACCATGTCTTAACAAATATAACCGAACTTTTTAAAACAAAACGGATGCGGCTGTAAGGATTAAAAATATACTTTGGGTGAGTTTTTACCAGATTGACCCATATGATCCGCCAAGGATAGAATACAACACAACTTGACCCATTCAGAAGTAAACAGGACATACCGCATTTAGTGAATAATGTGTAGCCAAGCCACATGCAACCAATTCAGCCCCATTAAGCTTTTCTCCAGTCAAAATGTAGTAAACTCGTACACTCTTTTAATTATCGTGTATATTGTCATCTCGGCACTATTGAGTCTCAATATGTATGTACAGAATCACCGTATAGAATATATATACACACGATGTATCCAAAATTTAAAGCAATAAACTTAGCATTGTTTGGATAATATCAACAATAATTCATGTCACTAACACTCTAATACTCCATTATTCGAAGATATATGCAAACTATCTATCTCTCAGAAAGAAAATGTTACATATGTTGGAGTTTAACATCAGAACTATTATATTATCAAAGAGGAAGAGAGTTTGAAACTCACATTTGGTTTCAAATACGTCCCTACAAGGTATATAAAGCGATATAACGTCTGAAAAATTCTTTGCATTACGCATCTTTGCACGTACATATGTCAACGAAAAATCATTATAAACAATAATTTCATTTGTATATGTACATATAACTATTTATAAATAAAATAAATAAATGGAATGTCTACCTTCTTGAAGCAAGATAGATGGTTACCATGTCTCCACCAGAAGAAAATGCCCTACCACTACCCTTCAATAAATATAGATGACGTTTAGAGACACAAAAAAAAAAAATTTATTATAAAGAGTGAGTAAATTACGTATAGGAATATATGAAATACCTTCATGGTCACAAATCCAATATGTGAATTGTTTTCCCATGACTCATAAAGTCTTTGTAACCGACCAGCCTACATATGAAAGTTTCAAAAGATTAGGTAACAAATAATCATCACAGAACAAAAACATATAGATGATTACTTTTTCTAAATATGTTTAACCACCCAAGTTTCGGTTTTGTTAAAAGTTTTTGAATTCTTATTGAAAAATTCACCCGCCACTTGTATCATCATTCCACCATGGTTGTAATTACCGGTTCCTAGCCAACCTGCTAGGTCCTTTTGTTATTCATGGAGATATGTAGTCTTGTTAAAAAGATATAAATAATATGATGAATCAACAATATAACATAATACATCACCTTGATATTGATATTGATAAATACAAAATACATAATAGTAGTCTTCAAATATCCATCATCATCCAATCCCCACACCGAATGTCATAGATCCTGTCGAGTTTACGGTGCTACCTCCATCCTTATATCCGATATCTGCTAACAGTGTCAAACATAAAACTCAACAAAACCAATATCCGATATTTGCTTAGAGTGTAAAACTAAAAAATGACAAAACCTGTTAAACACATAAGTCGAAAAAAAATTAGGGATTATAAACCTGTAGAATTAAATAGTCGATAAAATTTGTTAGGGATTGTTAATAATATAAAAGGGTGTATTTATATACAAAAAATAGGTTAAAAATATATAAGGAATAATTATCTTGTAAGTAATATATATCATATTTTTTTTAATTGTTATCTTCATAATATAGATTCCTAAAATACAAATTGCAGGATTTTTTTAGCATCTCCTTATTTATATTGATTTGAAAGATATAAATCAAAAACCAATTTACTCTAGTGGTAAGTTGTTTACAAAACTCATGAATGACCCAAGTTCAAATCCAATACATGTCTTCTTTTTAATTAAACAATTTTAAAATTAAAAATTAACAAATCAAAAACGAATTTTAAAATTAAAAAAAAAATTGTACATATATTAAATAAAAAATTAAAAAAAAATGTCACATAAATACAATGATGACATGGAATCAAAAACGAATTTTAAAATTAAAAAAAATAAAATTGTACATATATTAATTAAAACGCCACATGTCATTTAAAAAAAAAAAAAATGCCACATAAACATAATGATGACATGGAAATATGACATGGCATTATGGGATGCCAAGTGGCATTTTATGTGGCATGCCTCCTCTTATATATATATATATATATATATATATATATATATATATATATATATATATATATATATATATATATATATATATATATATATATATATATTAGCACAAAAATTGACATTAGGGTTTTCAGAAAAGTATATTATGAATGAACTGGGTTTTTTTAACATGGCTTTATAAGTTTGATTAGGGTTAAAACTCTAAATACGTATTAGATATGATGGATAAGTTTAAATTAAAATTGTCTCATTACTTGTGATCTTATATAGATTTGGAGTTACAGAATCTCAACAAAAAAATGTGTTGGTCTAGTGGTAATCATGTTTGTTTGTAGACTAACAGACTCAAGTTCGAATCCAGCTGCATGCATTATTTTTTTAAGAATAAAAAAACGAAATTTTAATAAATGAAAAAAAATCCGAAAATTTTAATAAATAAAAAAATATTGCTTAGGTGGACAACTTATGATTCGTGGCATTAAATTGAATTCTTGGGCAATGAGGTGGCGTTTACGTGGCATTATCTATGTAACGCCTATATATATATATATATATATATATATATATATATATATATATATATATATATATATATATATATATATATATATATATGTATATATATATTTAAAGGAAAAGCGATAAATAACGTGATTTAAGCGATGGATATTGTGATATTAATCATAGAGGAATCAAAGTTAAAGTTCATCGTGTCAAAATATAGATCTTTATAAGGATTACTATATCATTATTAGAATTACTTTGACAGTTTAAAACTAACAAAATTTCATTGAGACATTTTATCAAATACCTTATAGACATTTTAATAAACACTTTATTTGAATTTTTAGAGAAAAAAACTTGAAAGATCACTGAAATATGAAAAGTTAATAATGAGTTTATGTTTACTGATTAAATTTGAAATAAAATCTGAGAAATATGAACAAACCTACTATGTAATTGAAGATATTAGATAACGAATTGAAAGAATAGATCTTTAATTGATGTAATTAAATCACGTATTGAAATAATTAATTGTCGAATTGAAGTACCGTATTAAGAATGAAGAAAATAAAACATGGGAGAACGAGGGAAAGAGATGAAAGGAAAAGAAAAGAGAAGGTACGTGTCAAAAGGTGAAAAGAATGTGACTTTTATACTTTCTATTCGGACAAATGAGTGTTTGAATTAACCTTCTTAAAAAATAGCCACGGCTTATCGCCCCTTTGCCAAACGATCACTAAAGATCAAAATGCTCACCTCTATTTTGCCAAACGATCACTAAAAATCAAAATGCTCGTCACTTACCGCCCAGAAAAACTCCACACCACTCTGCACCAAACATACACTTACTCTCATTTAATTTCTCTTTCACGAACAAAGCACGATAAGTATTATGGATTATGGTTTGATTTTTGCAAAACGACTACCGAAAATCAAAATGCTCATCAATCACCACCCAGAAAACTCTACATCGCTCTGCGCCAAACATACACTTACTCTCATTCAATTTCTCTTTCACGAACAAAGAACGGAAAGGAATTTGGATTATATTTTTATTATTGAGAGACATCTAAAAATTAGCAAAGTTAATTTAGTATATTTGGCACAAAACAATTTTATAAACTAATTACCCCAAGTTTCAAAATAAGCTTAAAAGTTAACATTAAAACTTAGGGTAATTAATTTGTAAAAGTGTTTCTTTCTACTGAAGAGGTTAAGGGTTCAAGTCCCTCCTTCCGCTCTCGGCTTCATCGTTTAGTGGTAACGAGTGTGCGCCCCTTTAGAGATAGGGGTGAGCAGCAAGCAGCTCAGTGGTAACACGATGTATAGAGTCTGACACCTACCCGGTGCTGCAAAGTCGGAAGGAGAAGCAAGAAGCCCTGTGAAAGCTATCAGATAATGACTTTATAGAGGTCCTTCGCTGACGCCTTCAATTTTATTTTTTTCATCTATTTATGATATGTTATCTTCCTTTGATACTAAATTTATCTTTTGCTTACTTTGTAGATGTCTCTCAATAATCAAACCGTTTTTCACCATCATTTCCGTGCTTTGCATCGTGACTTGAGGCTTGTCATGAGTTGCGAATGAAAGCTGTGTTTGTTCATAAATGAGCTATTTTCATCAAGTGCAATATTTTTAATGATGTTGTTGGTCATCTTCTTATGAATTAGCTACCTCAATATTTTGGCGGATAAACAGAAATGTGTTGCTTCTTATCGATTTTTTAATTATTTCTATCGCGCACTACTTTTATCGGTAGTCTCATAACCGCATTTGAATTTCAGTTAGCAAAGAGACATTCATAAGAATTCAAATGCTTGCTGCCAATGTAGCGTCTACATCTAAACCATCTCATAATGTGGTTAGTACTTCTAATGTGTTTGTTGTTCTTGATAAGTTAGATGATCCAACTGTGGAATATGTTACACCAAATGGTAATTCCAATTCGACTATTGTTGACACTCCTATTATTGGGAACACTTCGCCCAATGTTACTAGCTCTAATGTGGCTTTCTGCTGCTCCTTATCACACTCTATTAGCACTTCTGTTTGTGTGGGTCGTGGTTCAAGCATGGGTCATGATTCGGTTTTGGAAAGTGTTGGGGAAATGGTTGATAATCCAGCTTTCATGGATAGGGGTTTTGGTAATTTGGATAGCGATGATAATGATGAGGTTTTTGAAGTTAATAATGAAACTTCTAGTTATATGCCCCCCCCTCCCTCGGCGCGGTCCCATACCAGCGAACTGTGTTCCTAGTAAATATGCCCCAAACAACTTCCAAAAATCTTATATGTGTTACATAAATCGGACAACCTCATGTATTTTTTTTAATACACATGATGAACGTTCAAACTTTAACATCTATTTTGAGAGGTTAGTGAAACTTATAATTTTTGTATAAGGTTCTAACTTAACTTATTTGCTTCTATACAAATTATCAAGCGCCTTTTTTTGTTTACTTTACTAGTCAGTTGCTAAAATCAGTTTTAACAATTATAAAATTGCATATGTGCATACATAATTTGATTGGGATATGCTATAGGGACCCCCCATGAGTCAATCGTACAAACCGTGAAATACAAAATACAACACCTTGATGCACACAGTACAACCTTCCGATACGTGCAATGATTAGAAAGTACCTCTTCAGAGAGGGTCCGTATAAACTACTCAATCTGTTAATCAAAAGATTACAATTGAGGTGTATGATTTTAGTACACCAACAAAATAGATAAATAAATAAAAATGACTCACCTAGGCTTAGCTAACACCACCCAAATAAAATCGGAAGAATTATGTATGTGTTAACGATATATTATTACTTCAAATATAAATTTAAATACAAGATTTTTTGTGTTAAAAAAAGAAAAGAAAAAAGAGTTGATCTTACTTCTTCCTCCTATATGTTGTGCTTTGACGTTTTTATGCTTTATTTTAGGTTTGAGGGAAACAGGAAACTAACACAATGGCAAAAAAAATGTACTATTACTATTACTTGTCTCAAAACAATTTTTATAAAGATGAAAAGTTATTATGATTT
Source organism: Chrysanthemum lavandulifolium (assembly GCA_022545495.1). Taxonomy (NCBI): domain Eukaryota; kingdom Viridiplantae; phylum Streptophyta; class Magnoliopsida; order Asterales; family Asteraceae; genus Chrysanthemum; species Chrysanthemum lavandulifolium. Next base: position 204,034,251 of record CM040245.1, read on the forward strand.
ATCATCATGAAGGTAGAGGACTAGTGGGTAGGGCTATAGGCGCAGGTGGAAAAGACTACACATCCAAATTTTGAAATTTGAAAGCGTGCTATGGTATATACACCATCTTGTACTGTATTACTTTTACTTTTTTCCGCAATAAAATCTGACTGCGGATGATTTTTTGGCACCTGTCATTATTCACCTCACAAGGAATAGCTCTGTCAACTCTCCTCGCTTAGTGGAGCACCAACTGAAGTGAGCACGAGATAAGACTCGGACCCTTGAACTCTTTTACCTTTTTACCGAAGTGTTCTAAAAGTTGGCAAATGTTAGTGCTCGTCTAGCTATGATCCTTGGGTGTTGTATGATTTTATTTGGGTTTTGGCCGTACAATAATAACGAACTTTTTTAAATGTACTGATTTAGCATGCATATTATTTTTCGTTCCACTTAATGTTACGAACTTTTATTTTTTATTTTGATCTACTCACAAGTTACCGGCTACCGGTTAAAAAGTATAAAAACTAAAAAAATGCCTACGTGGCACATTTAATACTTGATTAAATTGTATGGATCGTCCTTCTAGTTTGTCTCAAATTGCATCTAATGTCTCAGGTGGATTCATATTGCATAGACAATCCATTTTTTTTTTAATAATTTTAAAACGACAACTTACTATCACAATATACACATCACATATTTTTGTGTACGTTTTTATACGTTTGTGTATGTCTTTATACGTTTGTGTACGTTTTTCGACGTTTTCGCCTGTTTTCTTACGTTTTCGGCTGTTTTCTTAAGTTTTCCTACACTTTTCGTCCATTTTTATATGTTGTTTTCATACGTTTTTATTTGTTTGTATCGTTTTCTTACGGTTTTATATATTTTTATACGTTTTCGTCCGTTTTTATATGTGAGTTTCATATGTTTTTATCTGTTTTATACGTTTTTATACTTTTTCGACGTTTTCACCCGTTTTCATACGTTTTGTTTGTTTATATATGTTTTCGGCCGTTTTTATAAGTTTTTCTTACGTTTTAACTGTTTTTATACGTTTTCTTAAGTTGTATATGTTTTTATACGTTTCATCCATTTTCATACGTTTTTATCCGTTTTATTAAGTTTTTGACGTTTTCACCCGTTTTCATACGTTTTTGTTCGTTTTTATATGTTTTCGACTGTTTTTATACGTATAAAAATGCATAAAAACGTACCAGGTCGTATAAAATGTACCAAAACGTATTAAAAAAAATTTCATCCGAGAAAAAAAAACTTTTTAATGCGTTTTTATTTCATTTTTTATGCCTTTATACGTTTTCTTACGTTTTTGTACGTTTTTTATGCGTATTTATACGTTTTTTTACATTCTCATATGTTTTTATCCGTATCATATATACAAAAACGTATAAAAATGTAAGAAAACGTATAAAAACGGACGAAAACATATAAAAGTGGACGAAAACGTATAAGAAAGAACAAAAACAGATAAAAAAGCGTATGAAAACGTTCAAAAACATAGTAAAACGGACGCAAACTTATAAAAACTAGCGAAAACGTATAAAAATTGGCGAAAACAGATGAAAACGTATAAAAAACAAACAAAAAACAGACGAAACCGTATAAAAACATATGAAAATGTATAAAAACATAAGAAAACGTACACAAACGTATAAAAACATACAAAACCGTATAAAAACATACGGAAGCGTGTGAAAATGTTTAAAATGGATAAAAGCGTATGAAAACATAAAAAAACGAATGAAAGCGTATGAAAACGTACGAAAACAACCATGGACAGTGGATGCAATTTGGGACAAACAATAAGGTCTATTATTTAAATATATATATGTTAGTGAAAATCTAACGTGGCAGCTTATGTGGCAAACAAAATTTTGGTAGCCGGTTAACCAAGTTTGGTGGAGTAGACTGGTACAAAACATGATACTCCCTGTCTCAATATAATTGTCCATATTTCCATTTTGAGATGTCTCAAAAAGATTGTCCACTTTCTATTTTTAGTAAAAACTAGAGAATATATTAGGGAAATATTCTCTTTGAGTGGTTGAGAATTAAGGTGGCCCCATTTTTATTAAACTTTGAGATTTCTCTCTCATGACAATAATTTTGAGACGGAGGGAGTAATTCGTAACATTAACTGGAACGAAATATAATACGCGTACTATATCAGTACATTTAAAAAATTTCGTTGTTATTGTACAGTCAAAACCCTTTTGATTTTTCGTTGGGATGCTTTTGTTTGTAATATTTTCTTATGTTTATATATTTCTGCAGTTTAAAGGAAATTAAAAAAAAGAAAAAAGAAAAGAATTTCATCATAGTCCAATTTAAGTAAATTAGCGAAGAAATGATGAGGTGTTTAACCTCGTTCAGTCGTTCGTACTTGGCAGTGTCACAAACGTTGTCACTAAAAGTCAAGAAAATCGATTTTTCTGTAGTAAAATTCATGGGTTTTTGGTCATCGTTTTATAGAAAAAACATAGTTTTTCCAAACATTATTCAAGTTTCCATTACATGGATGGTCTATGTGGTAATACCAAAATTTAACTTGTACTGTATCTTCTTCAAAGATGTATGAATATAAGTCGGAAACTCTGAAACTACGTCAAAGCTTTCTTCACCTCAAACACGCAATTCACTTCAAAAAAATATGTAACATGCAAGCAAAACTTCCTCCTTTTGCAATTTGGAGGCCACGTTAGTAGAACTACCAATGGTTATATCAAATGATAGTCACATGAAACTATAGATGGCAACATCTATAGTTTAGTTATAATTAGCTCCTTGTACATGGCATTGTCAGCTACAAAACATAATAAGCTTCTTTTACCAGGTGATCATATCAGCATAACTAGTCTAGGTAATATAAGTTATATATACCCAGTGGACTCTTAACGTCTTGGGCCATAGATGTCATTGTAGATAGACTGAAATTCCTTTGGGATCTCATTGCCTTGAGCAGGATCATAATATTTGGACTCAACACATGGAGGATGGAATGAAATTTGAGACGTGTGTGGGAACTGAAACTCATCCACTCCGTTAGCACTGTTAAATTGGTTCCAAGCAATGCGTAGCTGATCCTGCTCCTGCTCGTGAAAGTACCGTTGCCTCTCAATGTCCCATATTAAGGCATGAGCTCGGATCTCAGCCCGTCTTTCTATTTCTTGTTCTCGGCGTTCTGCCTCCACAGCTTGACGTTCTATGTGCTTTTGTATGTGACTCACCATCCATTCATCTCTTTCCTGTGCTTGTTTCTCTCTTTCTTCTTCCTGGCGTTCCATTTGCTTCTGTATGTTGCTAACTATGTATTTTTCTCTTTCATCTGCCCATTTTTCTCTTTCTTGTCGTTTTGCCTCTAATCCCTGGAGTTCCAACTGCTTTTGTAAGTTGGTAAGCAACGATTTTTGTCTTTCTTCTTCGCGGCATTTTGCCTCAAATGCATGGAGTTCCATATGCTTTTGTAAGTTGGTAAGCAACGATTTTTGTCTTTCTTCTTCGTGGCGTTTTGCCTCGGATGCATGGAGTTCCATCTGGTTTTGTATGCTTGTAACCAACGATTTTTCTCTTTCTTGTTCGCGGCAATTTGCCTCTGATGCATGGAGTTCCATCTGGTTTTGTACGTTTGTAACCAACGATTTTTCTCTTTCTTGTGCTCGTTTATCTCTTTCTTCTGCCCAGCTATCCAGGTGCTTTTGTATTTTGCTCACCATCCATTCTTCTCTTTCCTGGGCTCGTTTATCTCTTTCTTCTTCCTGACATTCAATCTGCTTATGTATGTTGCTAACTATATACTTTACTCTTTCTTCAGCCTGTTTTTCTGTTTCTTGTTCTCGGTGTTTCGCCTCTGATGCCTGGAGTTCCATCTGCTTATGTAAGTTGGTAACCAACGCTTTATCTCGTTCTTCTTCGCGGCACTTTGCCTCAAATGCCTGGAGTTCTATCTGCTTTTGTATGTTAACTAACCATTTTCTCTTTCTTCTTCATGACGTTTTGCCTCTGATGCTCGACCTTCCATCTGCTTTTGAAGATTGGTAACCATCGTTACTAATTCATTGAGTTGCTTTTCAGATTGAGATGATTGCCTGTTAGTTAGGTGTTGGAGGTTTCTCATGTCCATATTTTGATTGGCTACAGGTATCTGAGGTAGAGGCTCACGCGGAGTTTCTCCTTGTTTTACTTTCTTCGGGAAAGTGACTCGTTGATGCGTCTCCCGGTCATCAATTATATATTCTGTTGGAGATTCTGTGAATTCAAGATCAAGAAAGAATGATTTCCTCGAAATTAAGCGGTACTGTGGGCTGATCACGTCGGTGTATTCATCTTTAGACACAGCTCCCATTCGACTGAGTATCTCGGAAATGTAATATCCATGGGGAATAGCTTTTCTATGTTCGTGCTCATACATATCCCAGATGTCATCGATCATCAAATGTGCAAAGCTATATAAGTAACTTCCTGTGAATAACGCGTGAAGGAGGTAAATCTCGCGAGCCTGAACGTAATTTGTGTCTTCATCAAGACGTGGGTGAAACGATGTGACCCCTATTTCCCACAAAATTTTCACCAATGGGTTCATCTTCGATTTATCATACCCTTCAGATGTCTTCTTAGCATTTTCATGTGTCCCAAAGACCGTTGTGCACGCTTCAAGCCATCTCTCTTTGTTTTCATCAGTGGTGGCTTGAAAATATTTTTCATTAAATCGGACATAAGGCAAATCCGTGCGTGTGTCAACTTTGAGAAGATCTCGAATGTTTTTGGGTGTGATGGTATATGATTTTCCATCAACTATACCAGTCAAATTATCCCCCTTTCTTGATAACGATGCCATCCACTGAATGACAACACGCCTATAGATCTTGTCACAATTGAAGTTAAGCAATTCTTCCCAACCCATTTTGGCAAAACGTTCTCTGATTGTATAACCTTCAAAGTCTGTGGGATGCAATGACTTGGCTCTGACAACATCATTAACTTTCCTTAAGAATAAGTCCTTTCGTTGTTCTGGAGGGTGTTTGGACAAGGTTAATCCAGGAATGAATTCCGGAGGGTGTTGGGACAATGTTAACACAGGAATGAATTCCATTGGCTTATTATTGGCTTCATCCCTTGGGCGTTTGGCTCCTTTTAGGGGCTGCGTCATCTCTGTGAAGCCAAAAAAGCTTCGTCAATATTCATCACATCCATAACAAAGATATAGCTTACAATGACCCTGTCTCAAAGAGTGACACCCACCTCATTTATAAAAACCCCACAAATAAGGTGCTTTTTTGTTTTCAACTTAAGCAGACTAAGCAAGCAGATAGCAACCCTGTTTATTTGGAGTGTTTAGGTATTATAAATAAAAAAACAACTAGTTTTACCCAAACAAAAAAATTAAGCGGATAAGCAATCAAATAAGCAATCCCAGAAAACCTTTAAATACCTTTCATGGGTAATATAAATCTCACAGCTTCATGTATTCAGCTTCATGTATTCGATTTTTATTTGTAACGATTTATGAAGAAACGGGTAATGAATTATCAATTCTTGCTATGAATCTAATTTTCCAGTTAGGAGTTGGCTTACTAGCATCAGGGGTATCTCATCATCCATAGCCAAAGCCATTTTCTTTTTGTCAAAATAACATGGAAAATTTAACAATTAGAGGTGGCAAGATGGATGGATGGATGGATCGGGAAACTGGTCACAACAGTGCTTATAAATGAGTAATTTGTTATTGTGGGTCGATCTACAACTACTGTCTTTTATCTTCTTTAAAAAATTTGTTTATGAATAATAAATGAGTAATAACGTGTACATATTATAATGACATATTGTGGTAATCTGTGTATGTACCATGTATCATGTAGGACAGTCGGTATGCACTATGCACATATTTTTGGGAATTTGTGAAATTCTCAATTCAGAAAATGGGCATGTTCTATGTGATATATAAAGATGCAATTAGTTCTAAATGAGTTAGCAAGCTAGTTAATTCCGTAACCTTGGTGTTTTTATTCGGTTTTCCTTCTTATATTAGTGTTTTTATTCGGTTTTCCTTCTTATATTAGTGCTTCACAAGATGATTGTATTAATTTTTTCTCTTTGCATCCTTCTTGCTTTTTAGGCCATCTTTGTAAACTAATTTTATTCATACGTTCTGTTGAAGATGAGGTTTTTGAACTTTTTAATCCTTTACAAGAGAGCGAGAATGATGGAAGTTTTTGGATTTTGTAATCCCTAAATTTCCCGACCCCATAAAAAGTTTAAAAATAAAGTTGTTGCAACATCATATTCCCCCCACATGTATATATGTATTGTCAGTTATATGGATAGGAACCTGGTCTATCAAATCATTGATTAATTTTATACCAAAAACAAAAATTATATCATTCTGTAGTTATGTGCTTTTTTACAACTTCAGCTCAGAAACAGGATTTGGATGTTCACCCACCAAACCCCAAATTTAGCAAAACCGTTGCAGCACCCATTTTCTTTCCAATATCAGCCCATATCCAGAAGGAATATGACTTGCTTAAATATGTTTCTAAAACAGCATTTCTCACCTCCAAACTCTTGTGAAAGAAAACAGTAGTTCAACAGGGTGTTTCCGACTTCAACTAAGCTCGCTTAGTTCTATTATTTTCTGATACTATTTATATTCCATTTTTTTTTTCATTTTATGCATATCGACTGCTCATGGTTCTAGAACTAAATTGCTGCTGTTTAGTAATGTTATTTTCCTGTATCCCAGTCTCGATGTTGATGCCACTAAACTTTGGTTGAATGTGTTAAAATTTCATAAAAAGTTTATAAAATAGGACTCCTTAATGTAAGACTGTCACAGATCTCGTCATTAAATGACACACAAACACATAAGTTCATATTATATTTGTCAAAGCACTCCACTCTTTGACCATACATGTGTATGAAAAGCAACAGTGGTAAGTATGTTTAGCTTACCTGCATCTATATAGTCCGGTGATTTGTATAAGGGCACTTCATGCATAGCCGCTATATCAAATTGTACCTTCACTGCAAGAATCATAAACACATAGAATAACTCATATACACAAACTGAAGACGAGTGTGGTTAATCAAATTACATGGGGAAAATTACAGCTTTGATACATACTATTTCTCACTTGTTTCTTATTCATTGTGCGTAGCTTCCTGAACTTTGTGCCCCTGGCATGAAAGGGGCTGCAGTGATCCATGAACTTTGTGCTCCTGTAATGCCAAACGTTAAAATAATAGTCTAATACAATGCAATATGCACAGACACATTCTACACGCCAGAAGTATGACAAGTATACACACAATGTAGTAACTATATAACAAAAGAGCAATTTAAACTGTGAAAAAGAATTGCCATCCAATTCATAAATCAATGTTGTTTGTTTAAATGGGACTGAAGAAACCAGGTAGCCTCTAAAGACGGATAATGAGAATCTTAATCTTCCACTCATTCTTAACATGACTAACTTCGTCAAGGAAGATTATGCGGGAATCCTTCGGAAAAAACAGAAATAAAACAAAGCAGAATCTGCGAACAACCAGTGGGATACTTCAGCAATTTATATGGAGGCCAAATTAACAGTAAATAACTATGGAACAAAAGGCCCTCCTCAAGACCACATTGACCAAATCCTGATTAGCTGTCTTATTGTTAAACAAATTATACAGTTACGTAATTAGCCAATGAGCAATCTAGTACCCTATCTGAATGATAAAGTTCCTCATTAAGTTGCTTATTGCTACACTAACAGCAATTATGCAGACTACCAATTTCCAATCCGATCGATGTGCATCTTTGAAACCACACCATCAATTGAATGACAAATCTACTAATCAAACTATGCATACAAGGACCAGCTACGAAAGCAACAATTAAATGATTCAAAAATCATAAAACCAACATTATCACCACTGCCGCCCCACATTCAAGGGCTCTGCACCTGGGATATGACGCATAAACTCATAATCCAGTTTATAGCACAAATTTACAAGTACATTGTCAGAGGGATGGTACATTGAAAAGAAAAATATATATATTGGTGATTAGTTCGCTAATGGTGGATCTTTGCGGACTTACGTGGTTATTTGCTTTGGCTTATTGTTTTCATAAGCCGAATTTTCAAACTTTTGTGTGGCCTTTAACTTCAAGCTGAAAAAATAAAAGCAAAGAAAACCTGAAAGTGAGCTAGAAAAATTAACTGATATGTTATGTGACACTCTGGGGAACATATAAGCAGATTTCCCTTTGAATGTAACACTCACAAATGCATACTCAAATGAAACCATTTTCAAGGTTTCGGTTTCGCCCACAAGAGACCAGGGTTCAAAGCTCGCTAAGTAACAGTTAGGCCGCGTATCAGAGCAGAAAAGCCAGTACTAACATGAACAAGTATATGCATACAAAATGAAATTGACAATTTAATTGAACCCACCACACAAACCTAACACTTTAAAAGAGACTAAGGGGGTGGGCATATAAGCTTATTATGAAACTCATGGGCTTATATAAGCTTGTTGTATCACAATAAATAACAAGCTTAAAATTTGGGCATGAAAATAAGCCGAAATCTTATAAGACAAACACCCCCTAAGCAAGAATTAGGGTGCATGATTTTAGCAGCCCACAAGTTCAAAGTTGAAACAATGTAACTAACTATGTTCTATCACTTGAATAATTGTAAAAATATACCTTGTTAGTTGTCGACAGTTGGTTTGAATTTTTTGCTAATCTAGGTTTGGAGGAAACAACAGAATGGGGTAGTGGTAGTGTAGGTAAATGTGTTGTTACTTCCAAAAGGAAACGGTATGTAGGGCCCGTTTGGTTTATAGTTGGGTTTATGATTAGGATTAGGATTAGGATTTGAATTTGGATTTGGATTTGAGTTTGAATTTAATATAAGAGAGAGAAAATATATTATAAAATAAATAAATAATTATTAATAATTTGATAAGTTATTTAAAATTAAAATTTATAATTTAAAATGACAACGAAAAAAAGAATAAGTGGTGGTAAAGGAAAATGGGCCCACATATTTTTAAAACCTGGCATAATCTTACCATTTTGCCCAACATTTGAAGAAGGCAGATAATTGGGTTTTGGTGGGGCCCTCCTGACATATCCCCTAAAACCAAACATTGTTTTTCATGGGAAACTAAAATTCTAGGACTCAACCCTCTAAACCAAACGCACCCGTAGAGTTATGGTAACACGACAAACGAGGTCTATGATCATGACGTCAGGTGGAAAAGACCCGGACAAAACAACACATTTTGAATCTTGTGGACTTTCTCACTCTCACAAATTTTGGACACTCAAATTTTGAGTGATTGGACATTTATATATCCCGTAAGGATATAAATATCCAAACACTTAAAATTTAAGTGTCCAAATTATTTATGGGAATGTGCGAATCACCTCCCTTTTCATATTACTCTACTAACTATTTACTGTATTATTTTATTTTTATTAGTTAGCCTAACACTATCTTTATCAACAATACATCACAATTCAATTTTTTAATAAAATATTATTTTCTCTTTCCTTCACTTATACAATCAATACATCAAACCCATCTATATTTTTACCATTTATCAACAACTTAACATATAATATTATTTCTTTATATTAAAAAACTATAAATTTTGATATATTTTATTTTATTTTTGATAACAATATAAAATACTAAATATTAAAAAAAAAAAAAAAAAAAAAAAAAGCCGGATCGTGGGTGGGGATATTGGGTTGCCAAGTGATCTAGGTTGTTAATGTTGGTTGTATACAACATTATAAAAGGGTTTAAGCCGTCTGATAGGCGTGTCTTTCTGAAATGTCTGTTTTGTGCGTGAACTAAAATCCGTTCCATTTTATGTTGCGTCTTTTATGTTTTGTACCATTTTGCGGTTAAACTTGTTTCTGAAACCATAATCACTATTGCCACGTGCACGCCGCGTCGATTTTCACTCACAAAATAAGTTAAATAATAGGGTTTTGGCGCTAAATAGATCGTCTTTTTAAATGTACCGTTTTTGTGCGTGTATAAGTTGTTGTCCGTTTTATCGTTTCGTCCGTTTTCTTACGTTTTTATCGTTTTGTTCGTTTTATACGTTTTCGTCCCTTTTAAACATTTTCTTACGATTTCAAACGTTTACCCCATTTTATCGTTTCTTATGTTATTACCGTTTTATCGTTTTTTAACGTTTTGTTTGTTTCTTTACGTTTATATGTTTCGTTCATTTTACGTTTCGTCCATTTTGGCGTATTAAATACATTTTTTTGTTCTTGTGTCTTTTTATGTTTTCGTCCGGTTTTACGTAAAAGCAATGAAACGAAAAAGGACAAAACGTAAAGATACGGACGAAAACCTAAAATAAGCGGCGGCGTAAAAAATGAGCAACGAAAGAAAGCGATGAAAACTTAAAAAAAGCGGCGAAACAAAAACAAGATGAAAACCTAAAAAGCAGGCGAAAATGAAAAAGCGGACGAAATGTAAAATAGAAGCGTAAGCGAAAAAAATGATGAAAGCGTAGCGAAGCAGACAAAAGCGTAAAAAGCAGGCGAAAACCAAAAAGGGACAAAAGCGTAAAAAAGCGAATGCGCAAAAATTGACAAAAATTTATAAAAATGGATGAAAACGTAAAAAGCGAAAGCGTAAAGAAACATATGAAAGCGTAAAAAAAAGCGCGCGAAACGTAAAAAAGCGGACGAAGACGACCGAGACGATAGATGCAATTTGGGACAAACAAGAAGGAGGATCTATGTAATTTACTCAAAAATATGCCACATAGGCATTTTGCGGTTTATACATTCTCAACCGGTTGCTGTAAACGTGCGTGCAAAATGGTACAAAACATAAAAGTACGCAACATAAAATGGAGCGGATTTTAGTTCGCGTGCCAAAGCAGTACATTTAAGTAAATCACGCTCATTATGCGGCCTAAACCCTTATAAAAATAATATATTTGTATGTATTTCCATAAGGTTGGGTAACCCACCCAATAAACATAGTCTAAGGGTGTATTTGATTTTGACTTAATTGACTTAATATGAAAAAAATTGAATTAATTAAGTCATATGAAAACCGTTTGTTTATGACTTAATAGAAAAAGATAACTAAAAATATTAAGTAATAAAACTGAGGTAATCTACATTAAGTTATCTTTTAATTAAACAGTACTTAATAAAAAAATTTAACAAACAAGCCCTAACATTATTATGTCAACGCAGTGCTACATTATCTTTTCAATTTACCATCAACATCATTACCAACAAGTATAACAAGACAACAAATTTCACCACTTAAAAATAACCACACTAAACACAAATATAAGTACCTCTAAATCACACATATATAACTCTCTTACAAGTCGGTCGGTTTATAGACCGACTTCTTGTTTATTCTTAACATAGGCATGTGTGGGTGTCCTTTTGGTCACCAACATGTCGTTTTTCTTGCTATTACACATAGCCTTAAAATGATGCTTTAATTAGTTATAATAATCACTTGTTTTCGTGTATACGAATTTGAGTTGCGATCTTTTGAAAAGCTATTAAAAATTATAAAGTCTAAAAAGCCAATTATAATCTGACATGTGACCACGAACCTTTTCTCCTCTCTCTATTTTTTAAAATTCAGTCAAAGGATAATTTGATCCGTTTCAGTTTTCACTCTCAAATTTAAAATTGTCATACTTTCAAACGACAAACTTTTACGAAAAATAGATTTCACCACAATTTCCATAATTTAATTCTCTTTAACTTGGTATGCATTTTGATAAATAAAGAAAAATTTTTTTATTTTATTTTTTTATTTTAAGTGGGTTATGATTTCTTAAAATTTTCGGCATCTTCAGCCTTATTTTTATCTAACTTAAAGTTGAATTACACAAAACTTAAAACATAAAAGTTGTAGATTTTTAGTTGTTCTTTACCCAGAAATTTGAATAACTCAATTTCGATATAATATGAATGAGATATCGCATTTTGAAAATGATGTTTTACATATTTAGTGCACACAAAGTGTTTGATAAAATGCCTAAAATAGATTTTTCTTGTAAAAGTACATTTAAATGCACTAATTGGTGTATCACTATACGTTTTTTTTTGTTTTTTTGTTATTTTTAGCTTCTTTTAGCTAGATGAACAAGACTAACTGATGAACATTGTATTTTTTAGAAAACTGATGAACAATGTCATTTTTTTTAGAAAACCGACGAACTGATGAAAAACGTGATTTAATTGATAAACTAATGAACAAGACTAACTGATGGACAGTGTGATTTTTTTTAGAAAACTAATGAACTGATGAATAATGTGATTTTTATTTAGAAAACTGAAGAAATACGTGATTTTTTTTAGAAAACTGATAAACAACGTGATCTAACTAATAAACATTATGATGTAACTATTGACTAAAACAATGATATGAAACACACAGTGAAAGGGAGAGAATGGGGAAAATGTTGGTGTGTTTGATTAATCGGAAATGATGTGGTTACAGGGGATTTATAACATCCAAAGCATAATTCGGAAATGATGTGGTTTTGATAACTCATTTTTCTCAATAACTTTGGAATCAAACCGAGATTTAGAAGTTTTATTTTTAATAAATGATTCAGTTTGGGCTGGTTTGTCCAAAGTTGAGGCTTTGTCAAACTTAGTGTTCACAGACTTCCCTTTTTCAGCCTTTTTCAACTTCTCTTTTAACTCAGTAATGATATTTCGTTGGTCTTGAATTTTGGCATCTAACTTCCTATTTTCATGACACTTATCCTTGTAGTGTTCAACACATTCATTAATCTCTTTTGATGATTGAAGACGTGTCTGCTTAAGAGAATTGAATTTTTTTTGTACTCTTGTTTCAAATGATCATTCTCTTTTTCGTATTTCAAAATTTGACATTTCATTGACACGTTTTCATCATCAAGTTGTTCAAGTTTTGGCATCCAAGGTTTTTCAAAAGACTGCTTTTCTTGAGTATGTTGTAAAGCTAAACCGAAGTTAATACTTTGAGCTTCCCTTGGATGTCATTTGACTCTTTTAAAATTCTTTCATTTTTCTTGTTTCAACTTTCCATTTTCCTCCTTTAATGTGTTATTCTCAACGATCAACAATTTATCACAAGCAGAATATCATGAATAAAACACAACAGAGACAATATCGGAACATAAAACATCTTCTAAGAGTCGATTGACATCATTTTTAAAACTTTTGTTTGCTTGTTTTAAAACAGGTAATGACTCTTCGACAGTCTTAAAATTGATCATCATGGATTTTATTTCCTTTTGAAGTTCCAACTCAAACAGGGTTGCACAACGACGCAAATGTTCAACAAAAGGTACATATTATGTTTTCATCATTTGTCGTTGTTCTCATGCATAATCAGATTGAAAACTTGACATGTTTGCATTTAAATTCCGTTCAATTGCTTGTTCTATAAAAGTGATATCTTCCTTGAATGTGTCAAAATATCGTAATATTTGACAACGTTTTGGTAATTTTGGTATTTGACCACTTTCATAGTATGATGGTAAAGGACCATTTATTTGTACAACCTGTTTTACTGGACCAATCGTAGAAGACGACTCTACAAGATACCATGGTTTCTCTAATTTTTCTGCTGTGGAACAAATTCGTCATAAAGAGCATTTAGCTTCGATTAATCAAATGATTTTATTTTCTATTTTTCTGTCAAAGACTTTTCTTTTCCATTCATTTTTTTATCGACTTACATGTTCTTGTTCTCTTTGTTCATCACAATCATAAATAACCATTTTTAATTCTTATCCCTCAAAGCATCAACATTGTATAACTTATGGTTTTCATCTAGAGCTTTATGAAGAAATGTGGGTTATTGTATCCAAGAGCAAAAGTTTTAGAACTATCATGACTTGGCTCAAGTGTTAGCATTTGAATTATTTTAAATTGATCGTTTTGTTTTGTAAAACATATTTCCAAAATCTTTCAATTTTCTTTCTAATGTAACAATTTCACTAAGGTAAGAATTTTACTTAGTTTTTGTCTGCATTTTCAAATCAATGAAATGCTTTTGACATGTTGAAATTTGTGTAGTTAATCGAGCAACTTTTTGTTAAAGTGCATCATTTTGTTTTTCAAATGTGAAATCACTTTTTCAAGTTGTGAAATGCTTTTGACATGTTGAAATTTGTGTAGTTAATCGAACAACTTTTTGTTAAAGTGCATCATTTTGTTTTTCAAATGTGAAATCACTTTTTCAAGTTGTGAAACTTTTTCATTGTTCAAAATGAATATACGAATACCCGTGCATAGCAACGAGATTTTCTAGTGACAAATAGTTATAGTGATATTTTAATTACACAAAACGTTTAAAAATAAATAAATAAATAAATAAATAAATAAATAAATAAAGAGTTTTTTGGTATTTTAAAAGGGTACCAATAACCCATCCCATATTTTATATCTAATGGAATAAGTTTTGTCAAAAATCTTACCAATAGTATTTGTCAGTTCCCAAGTCTCAATAATTCAAAATGTTGAACTTTCGATATACCTAACACATCTACATCTACAACGGACCAAAACACTGAAAGAAATGGTAGCCATGGACAATGGAATCATTTTCAAAAAATATAAACAAACTTAATTTCTAAATACTATTCTCATAACCAAGATTGCAGGAAAAGAAAACAAAAAAAAACTTATACCTCAAATTGGATCTACAAACAAATTTAGCTTAGATTAATTCATGCCTTAACTGTGATAATAGAAGTTTCTAAGCCGAGTCAATCTCGCACTCAACCATCCTTCTATTTTGTGTAGCAAAACCATATCCTTGAAAAATCATCACAGCCAAATAACCAAATATAGCCAAAACACGAAAACTATTGTAGCCTCTTTTAAGCTAAACACATATCAAATTTGTATAATAAATTTGCCTCAAATATGAATCAATCATGAGAATGAATAAACATATCCAACAACAAACACATCGAGTAACATCCATATATCAAGAATCAGAAACAAACATATCAAGGAAATAAACATATCGCAACCACCACCATTTCTTTCTCGAGTACAAACATTGAAACACATATTATAAGTGTTCACGTCATTCGCCACATTTTTCAAATATAAAAACATAATTGGCAGAAAAAACCCCTCGAGACAATCGAAGTACATGTGGTTCATGGTTAAATCTTGGTTTAAGTTTCAACCGAAACCACCAAATCCCGATTAGATCCTGGTTTAAGTTTTCAACAAACAACATAAACCACCATAAAACCAAAACCATGAATACCTCCACACTCTCTCTAAACACAATTGAAACCACAACATCTACAACTAAAACCACCAAAACCGTCAGACCAATCACTAAAATAACCAAATATGTCACCAATACCATCAAATCTACTACCAAAACCACCAAAGCGCAACAAACCTGTGATCCTTGCGGCTGATGGTGGCGGCGGAAGTAGTGACGGCGACAAAGGTGACAAAGGTTGTGGCAATGGAGAAAGTGGTGGCTGAGGCGGTCGTGGTCATAGAAGGAGAGGTGCATGTTTTTAGAGAGAGAAGTACATGGGATTTGTTTATGTTTTTTGGTTTGTTTTTAAAATTTTTGTGTGTGCTACAAATACAAAAAGTAAGCAGTGTATCTTAACTACTACATATTTACAGCATTACAACACTATTATTGTTTACAGTTGTGCAATAACTATTCATTTTCAACATTTCCATTTTAATATCAACATTTCCATTTTAATTATTTTAGTTTTCAACATTTGCATTTTAATTGTTTATAGATATTTAACAAATTTCTCTCACATTTGACCATTTTCAGCATTTCACTTTTTCAATTTTGATAATTTTTCTTTTATATATAGTTTAGATTTGCTCCCTTAATTGCCTTTTTAAGTCTTGATTAATTTCATATGATTTTTGAAATGCGACTTCAAAACTATGCTCTCGATTAATTGATGTTTCAAAATTGTTTACACATTTTCTGCCATTGTCAAGCTCTTTGGTTAAGGTAGCATTTTGAGTTTGTAATTTACGGTTAAGCTCATTGCATTTAGCAATTTTATATTCATCTGCGTAACTGCTGATTCAAGGAATGCCGAATTTGAACCATGTGCAGGTTGAACAGAATGCTCCTCTACAGGTGCAGATATTGCAAGAAGGTCATTTATCAAGCATGATTTAGAATCGTGTACCTGAGGAAGGCCATCGGTTTCAGATACCG
Source organism: Chrysanthemum lavandulifolium (assembly GCA_022545495.1). Taxonomy (NCBI): domain Eukaryota; kingdom Viridiplantae; phylum Streptophyta; class Magnoliopsida; order Asterales; family Asteraceae; genus Chrysanthemum; species Chrysanthemum lavandulifolium. The sequence continues at coordinate 204,050,474 of CM040245.1, forward strand.
GGCCGTCTTCAGTGTCACTTAGATGAAGTGCCTGTATACTAGCCATCATGATGACCATCACATTTGCTTCCAAATCTTCATGTCATCATCTGATCCGGTATCTATCATGAAGTCATGTTGTACCTCTGTGAGTGTGCCTCCGACTTCATTTTTATGAGCCAGTAACAATGCTTGCTTCAAATATTTTGTTCCTCTTTTCCTTGGTTTAGGACATGAATTTTCCAAATGACCCTTCTGGTGGCAATTGTAGCAATGAAGAGCTTTGACTCCACTCTGTGGAGCCCCTGTATCAACAATCTCAATATTTTTCTGAGCAACTCCTCCATTTACCGTATTACCCATGTCCCTAGCACTTCCTATAAACATCCTTTGACCATATCCTTGATTCCTACCTTGCACATCTACCATTCCACCTTGAATAACAACTTGATTCCTATGATTTGACGATGTTCGAAGATGATTGTTTGCTGGTGTAGAAAATCTAGAAAATGCCTTGGCTAAAACATCAATCCCTGGTTAAGGTCATTAAATGGATCTTCAGGATCATCATTAGCTTGTGTGAAGTATATTTTTTCTAGACATCCTTGCAGAGCAAAGTTTGGTGGTGAATGATAAACAAATTGTTGTTTTTGTTGAATGTATGCATGGTTGGATTGTGGGTAAGGTAATTGTGCAGAATGAGTTTGAGCAATGAGTGCTAGTGGGTCACGAGGAGGCGGTGGTTGAATCAGTTTCTTTGCAGCACGGTCCTTCTCAACTTCACCATGGTTATATTTCAAATAATCGTACAATAATCCATACTTGACATTATGAAGATTTTTCACTTGACGGACAAAAGATCCCAATCTGATCCCAATGAGTTCAGAAAATTGGTGTTAATAACAATTTTTGGTAACTGAATCTTATGTCGTTCCAAGTCATTGACAATATTTGTGAAGCGATGATAGTAAGACTCTAGTGGTTCCCCAGTATCTGCTTCAAATTTGTCAAAGGTATGATATAACTTTTATTCCATGTCTTGTTTGTTTAGCCTAGTGCCTTCCATCAGAAGATGCACATGTTCCCACATCGCTTTAGCACTTGTCTGAGAGTTAACGCTTCAGTAGATTTTGTTTGGTATACCAAGACAAATATTATACATAGAAATTTCGTCTGCTTCATAAAGCAATCTTTCCTCAGCTGACACCTCACTCTCTAGAATCTTTCTTGTAGATGGAAGTCTTGGTGGATCAACAGTATCATCTTCGGGAGTGGTAATGGTTAGCAACTCAAATGGACCATCGGTAATAACTTTTTGTAAGTACTTTCCATGGGGTTTCTTGTAGTCTAAGTAGCTCAAGAATCCGCTGGTCCACTGAATGCAGTTACCGGAAGACAACATCGGTGGTCGAGATTTTGAACCAGCATATTGTTGAACGGATTCATCTTGAGGATTTGGCGGAGGAAACCATTGTTGTTGAGGGTATTTTTGAGGATATTGTTGAGGATATTGTTGTGGCTATTGTTGAAGGTATTTTTGAGGAAAATACGGTGGATATTGTTGATTAGACATCTTTGTTAACTTCTTAGTAACATTGATTTGGATCTTGTAGACAATTTAGATGCGTGATTGTATTTTTAAGTAAGTTTCAGTCCTTTGAGTGTTGTAAGTCTTGAAAGTTAATGATTAAGTTCAAGGTCCTAGAAATTGGAAGAGAATCTCGAAGCCTTGTAGAAACTCGAAAGCCAGAAAATCAAAGCACTAGAAACTCGAAGCCCAGAAACACGAAGAGAAATTTGAAGCTTGTAATGGTTTCACAGAAACTCAAAGCAATCGTCAACTTAGTCCAAATTCGAAGAATAAGGTCTTTAGGGGGAAACTCGAAGCTTTGAGAAACTCGAAGCTTTTAAGAAAACGAGGCTTTCTTCGAATTTATCTTTATAATCTTTGATCGTCCTTACAACTTAATTCAAAGTTGAAGGATAAGGGTCTTGAATAAAACTCGAAGAACTATGGTTTTAAAAGAAACTCAAAGAAAGAGTGTTTTGAGTAGAAAGTCGAAGCAGTTCAAACATAATCCAAAGTCGAAGGTTTTCCAGCTTTTGTAAAAACGATATTGCACACTTTTTAACCTTTCCAATCCGTTTCTTTTGTCACAAATCTTTTTAAAAACACTTAAACTTTGATAAAGTCACAAACTTTGATGATCAAAAAGTGAAATAAAGAAACTTTAAGACTAAGACCACTCATAAACTATGTAAATACGACTAAAACCCGTTAAAGATGTTAATACAAATAAGCCGTAAAAACATTTATTTATATTTTACGATCTTCTAGTGTTTTGTCAATAACAAACGTAAAATCATTTTAATGAAACAAATAAAATTGTTTACATCTTATAGAAATGCATATGTATAACAACTAGTGTTTACATAATATAGAATGTACACACACACACACACACACACACACACACATATATATATATATATATATATATATATATATATATATATATATATATATATATATATATATATACTTGGTACATATTGTAATGGGTAAAAATCTAATTCCTTAACCCATTGACTAGATACATTAAATATTGTTGGGTAAAACTCAAAGTATACCCATGGAGCTTGATCCATAACCCATGACCCATTGTATGACATCATGCATGAAGTCATGTTGGGTATTATCCATGATCCATGACCCAAGACCCATGACCCAATGCTAGATACATTGCATCTTGTATAACCTATGGTTCATAACCCATAATCCATAACCCGGTTTGCAACCCAAAATCTGAGACTTAAGTCGACCCGTACCGCCGGATCCCTTAGATTGCACTAGCCGGATCCTACGGGAGGGATCCGTGGGAACCGAGGAACGATGAGAAATTTTCCTATAAATAGTGAGCCATTTTCTCTTGCAACTCATCCCTTTTACACATACTCTCTCTTAGTATTGTAAACTCTCTAACCTCAGATCCAAAGGATCTTTCTATGTAGTTTTGTGTTTGTGTGATTCTCTAGGTTCCTCTTAAAGGCGAGATCACCACCTCTTGAAGTCGAGCAAGCTCAAGTCCATGAGTTGCCAAGCTTCGTCATCATCAAGACTACTGAAGTTATCTTGTTGATAGTTCTTTCCTCCCTCCTTAGAAGTGTTGTGTTGAAGGCATTAGTGAAGGGTGCCAAAGGGTCAAGTCGAAGGAATTAGTGAAAGGTGCCAAAGGGTCAAGTCGAAGGCATTAGTGAAAGGTGCCAATGGGTCAAGTCGAAGGCATTAGTGAAAAGTGCCAAAGGATCAAGTCAAAGGCATTAGTGAAAAGTGCCAAGGGAGTATATTCGATATGGTGCATCGATATACAAGATAGTTAGTTTGGGTTAAAGGATAGTGATATCCTTATGATGTTGTAATAAGGAGTGTGTCTCCTTTGGGTTAGTTGTGTTGTGTTGGGTAGTAGTTCCTCCTTTGTAATTGAACTCGGTATCTAGCCTTGTACCGGATAAAGTGTAGGCAACGTTGTGATAGGTTTGGTTCTACCTCATGGAAGAACCCGGTGTCTAGCCTTGTACCGGATAAAGAGTAGGCAACGTTGAGAGGGCTTCTTTGCCACAAGGAGCTTGTGTTGTGTAGTGCTTACAAACTCTCGAGTGGGGAACTCGGGGAGTGAAGTAGGGCAAGGAAGGTATCCTTGTAGCCGAACCACTATAAACACTCGTATCGTGGTTTTGTGTTCCTTACTCTTTATCTTTGCATTACTTGTTTATATGCTTTATCTATCATCATCCAACACACACACATCAAATATATTGACATAAGTTGATCTAAATATTTTAAAACGAAGTCTTAATAGGTAAAACTATTCAACCCCCCTTCTAGTTTTTCACAATTGGTACCATAGCTTCATTACTAAGTTTCTTAGAGTATATTGTACTTTAAAACCTTGATACTATCCGTGTATGATTGAAAACTACAAAGAAGACTTTCTAAAAACAAATACCATGTTTTAAGAACACTTTTGTTGGATGTTGATTGGATGACAACATCAATTTTTTTTTATTACATCTTATTTTGTCTTACAAAATGCACTAACTTTTCTTGTCATTTTGTTTAGTTAAACTCATATTAAGCAACCTATCAGAATTTCTTGGTAATAAGATAACCTTTTCAAAAAGGGTATCTTAACATACTACCAACTAGATCTCGAAGAAACCAGAGCTGTCCATTGATACTTTTTGTCAAAAGTAAGGGACACTCAAAATTGCATTAGAGGTATAATTTTCTTAAAAGTTATCTCTAAATAATATTAGCTAAGAGTAAGTATTCTTGCATAGGAACTTATATGGTTATATTAATTTTTATTTTCTTATTTATAATATATGTTTTTGTGATATACGTGGCTTCATTAGAAAACCTTCATGCATACGTGTTTTTCTTCCGTCTAAACCTAGGTATATCAATATGTGTTAACCTAAAAATCAAATATTTCTAAATAAAACAAAACACAAATCTCAAAAATTTCTCCTTTCCCATAAAATCATCCTCCGATCGTTCAAACACCACCAAACCCCATTTTTCAAATCTTCCAATTTTCAAAAACCTCTCATTCAAACTTCATCTTCTTCTTCATCTCACTTTGAAAAATCAAAACCAAGGAAGATTTCCATCATCATGGTTTACATCGCCTTCGTGATCATCATCATGACACTCATCGCTCTCGTGTATCTCATGATCAAGTTTTCTCACGGAGACATGTATTTTGTCTTGTTGATCTACATTTGTATCATATATCCAATCCTTTGTATTGCTCTTAGTGTTGAAATAAAATATTATTAATGTCTTAGTTTATCTCGTTTATTTCTCATAAACGTGTTTGTCATATTGTTTTTTTTTTCTTTTTCGCACCTTTAAACCTTGACATGTTTTCGAAATCTACAATGCATGCTTAAGTAGTAAACATTGGCTAAAACACATTCCTTCTTATAAACATAAAAGTTGCAAAAATCAACTTTACGTCAAGATAATCTTTCTGTCACACTGCAGATCCACGGATCCCTAACTTATAACTAGCCGGATCCCTTTTAAAAGGGAACCGGGAGAACCGTGGACCTGGTGACAGAAACTCATGCAACATAAAAAGCACTTCATGAAACTTACTATAAAAGGGAAAACCCTACTAGAATTATTAGAACAAAGTAAGGTAATTGTCATTGTTAATAAAAATATAATAGCCAATAAAAACAAATCATTTCATTTCAAATGATTGAACTAAGATATCATCAATTAAAAATACTCTCATTACTTCATTTTAACTTACTTCTGTAAATTATTCATTTCATGTCTATAGGTCTCATCATGACTCCTGAGTATGAGTTCGATCATCAACTCACTTGTGTCTACATTCCTAATATTTCTCTTGAGCCTAACACACTTGGCAATCATGTCCGTGGGTTCAATAATCTCGAAACTCGTTGCTTCCATTAACGACGTATTGTTGACTCACCTCTACTATACCAAGAAGGTATCAATACCTTATTCCACACCATAGGAATAGAAGGTCTTCTCAGAATTAACAAGAAAATTTGTCCGCGGTTTGTTTTGGAATTATTCAGTCAAGTTGAACTTGTTCGTAACGAGGATCGCTCTCTATCACTATGGTTTTGGATCAAAAACCAAAAGTTTGTCTTAACTCTTAGGCAATTTGCTCACATTCTCTGAATTACAAATCATGGACAATGTGCCTTTACTGAAGATTGGTTTCTTGATTCTATCTTTAACTACCGTGAAGAAAACAGTCCATATTGTTAACACATACATTCTCCTCAAGAATTAACTCACATTTTATGCACTCCTCAATCCAATTACACAAATCCAAACATAATCCATACACATGATATCCGAGATGATCTCAAACCTATCGCAGTCATTCTACGTGAAAACGTTTGGAGTCTTAGAGGAAACCGTGAGATACTTCTTGCTTGTTGTGCTCACATGATGTACTGTCTCCTAACTCAACAACCATATAATCTCGCCTACTTCTTCGCAAGACGAATTATAAATGTCCAAGGTAGCAAGAACAAACTTATTCCATATGAAATGTTCTTAACACACCTTTATCATCATATCATGTACTATCATCCTCAATTTCAAAGTCCTTTATACATACTTGTGAACAAAATGATGGAACCTTTGAACACATCTCACATCACGTCATTCTTCATTCCTGATTCTTCAAATACTCACCACCCATTCGACGATCCATCAAACGAAAACGCAAGAGAAACCTAGTATTTTCTTCAAATAGAATCAATCCTTAGGACTCATCTTTTACCTTTGTAACGTGATCATTCCTATGAAATAAAACGTTCATTGTTCATTTGATATCTTTCTTATATATGTGTTTAGTTACTTTGGAAATCATGAGTTTTTATAATTAGACACCTAGAACAAAATACTGCTCGTTCACTGTTAAGCATTCTGTCTCAGATGACCAGATCCTTGACTTTCTACTAGCCGGATCCCTCAAGTAAGGGAACCGTGGGATCCGGGCAACAGAATTAGATTTTCTTATATCCCCATATCAATCCAATCCTCTAGACCATATTATACTAGTTAAACATAATACTTTGGGATCACTTAAGTCCTCCTCAAGCTCAGTTGGTTTCACATTCACTGATAACTAACTTAGGATCACATTCAAGGTGTTTTTTATTTATCACTTCACTAAAACTCACCATATTTCTGCTCCAATGCTCACACATTGTTCCTCACATCTCAAAACACCTAGTTTGATATTTCTCTCAATTTTAGCAAATTGATTGTAGTCATCCTTATCTCAAAATAGGCCAAAAACTAGTTTTTCATTTCTTTTGATTTTTAAGGAATTTTCTAAATTTCTCTTAAGTTACCATCTGATCTCTAGGATCATTTGACTCCACTTGACACTTTCAAATTTTTTAGTGTCATCCTTGATCACCCATTGTGTTAATACAAATAAATTGTAAAAACGTTTATTTATATTTAGCGATCTCTTTGTGTTTTATTGATAAAAAATATAAAGTTATCATAAGTAAAATTATAAGGATACATGTTATTTTTGTAAAGCATTTACATATATAGTCATTTAACATAAATTGTTGTAATAATTCATTTGTTGTAATAGTTTATTAGGATGGGTAAAATCCATAACCCATGACCCATACCCATGATCCATGACCCATAACCCAAATAGGAGGAGCGTCCTACGGATCCTCCAGTTTACACAGGACGGATCCCTCCTGTAAGGGATCCGTGGGATCCCTCCTGTAAGGGATCCGTGGGATTTTAGGAACAGTAGTGATTTTTTGCCTATAAATAGTGAGTCATTTCTTCATTGTATACCACCCTTCTTCTTACAAACTCTCTCTCACACTACTTCTCTCTTCTAATCTCATATCTCTTGATCTATATAGTAGTTCTTCTTTCTTTTGTTGTGATTCTCATATAGGTTCTTCTCAAAGGCGAGATCACGAGATACTACAAGTCATCCAAGCAAGGGGTCCTTGATTGATTTGTTCATCCACAAGATTTCTGTAGCAAGATCTTGTATTTCATATTTCACGTAGTTGTTGTGTTATAGTTGTGTTGGTTTGGTCCTCCGTGTTAAGGACTCAATATTTAGATTTGTACCGGAAAAAGTTTAAGCGACGTTGTGAGGTTTCTCCGCCAATTTGAAGGAGCTTGTTGACATAGTGCTTGAACTCTCGAGTAGGTGACTCGGGGAATGGAGTAAGGAAAGGAAGGTGTCCTTGTAGCCGAACCACTATAAATCGGTTATGTCATTTTTATCCTTTACTTTACTTGCTTTCGTTACTTACATTACTTATTGCTTTACACTTTCTATCCATCCATACGATTTCACATAATATCGAATCTAAAGTTTTTGAAACTAACTTAAAATCGGCAAAACTATTCAACCCCCTTCTAGTTTTCCACAATTGGCATCAAGAGCAAGGTTTACAAAAAGTTTTAAAGTAAATCGTATTTTAAAAACTTTTCGATCACAATGGGTTCTGAAAACTATAAAGAAGGGCAATCTATGCAACGACCTCTACTACTTGAAACTAATGGTTTTATTTATTAGAAAAATAGATTCAAAACTTATGTGAAGTTAAAAGATATTGATCTTTGGTACATCATTGTTGAAGGTGACTTTGAAGCCACTACAAAAGATGATAAAACCGGCAACCTAATAAACATACCTCATGATCAACTCTACGATGATCAAAAGAAAAATCTTTCCAAAAATAGTGAAGCTAAAATGGTTTTATACAATGCTTTACCCAAAAAGGAATTCGAAAGAATTTCTATGCTTAAAACCTCTAAAGAAATTTGGAATTCTTTAGTTGTAACTCATCAAGGAAATCAACAAGTTAAAAACAATAAAATAGATTTATTTGTTCAACAATTTGAACAATTTTCAATATCGGATGAGGATACTATAGATAATTCTTTTGCTAACTTTAATACTACAATTACATCATTACAAGCACTTGATGAGTCTTTCTCTAGTCGTAATCATGTCAGGAGATATCTAAGGGTACTTCCATCCAAGTGGAGATCAAAGGTAACGGCCATCGAAGAATCAAAAGACTTATCAATCCTCACCCTGGATGAACTCATAGACAATCTAAAGGTCTATGAGCTTGTCCTCGCTAAAGATTCTAAAGCCTCAAAAGAAAAGAAAGAGAAGCACAAATCTCTTGCCTTAAAAGCCAAGAAGGTATCAAGCGATGAAGAAAACTCTTCTTCGGATAGTGATAACGAAGAATATGCCATGGCGGTAAGGGATTTCAAGAAGTTCTTTAGAAGAAAGGGAAGATATGTCAAGCAACCATATGAAGACAAGAAGGGGTTCCGGAAAGGCAAAGACGACAAGAAAGCAAGGGATGAACGCGCATGTTTTAAATGTGGGGACCCTAATCACTTCATTAGTGAGTGTCCTAAATGTGACGAACAAAAGGCGTTCGTGAGTGGTTCGTGGGGAATGAGTGAGGAGGAGAACGAAGAAATTTGTCTCATGGCAAATGACTCAAACGAGGTATGTCCCGAATCTCTCTATTATAGTAGCTCATCATTAGATGATGAATCATTGCATCATGAATATGATAAACTTTACAAAATTAGTCTAAAGGTAATTAACAAAAATAAGATAATGAAAAAAAATGAACGCTTAGAAAAGGAAGTCATTGAGTTAAAAGGAAAATTAAAACGTTAGAAAAAGGGAAGATAGCAAGTGGGGAATGTGAGCTTTGTGTTCAACTTCAAACACTAGTTGATAATCTTGATTCCAAGATTGCTAGAATGAATACTAATACTCTAGATATGATACTAGATAGTGTTAAAACATGAAACAATCAAAAGGGTTTAGGTTTTCAGGAACATAATCATCAACTAGCGAGAATAAATAAACATAATTCGTCAAAGCAACTGAAAAACAAGCTACTGTAGTCACGGATCCCATGGATCCCTTGAAAAGGGAACCGTCTAATGTAAAACCAGGGATCCGTGGGTCAGTACCAGCAAACAGTAGAAATAATGTAGCTACTTCATCTAGAACCGAATTTGTTATTGTTAACTAAAAGAAACCAACCCACGTTACTGTTAGACAACCACCTCCACTAAAACAAAATCAAAGTTTTATGAGAAACAAAGGTTCATCGTTTTCAAAACCAAACACATTTATAAGGAGACCTAATAATGTTTATCCGAGAAGTAACCATCATCAAATGGGATGGAATCCTAATGTACAAAACGGCTTTCCATTTAAAAACTTTACACCATGGAATGCATTCTCACCTTTTCCATATATGCCTAACATGAATGAAATGTATAACACTAATAGACCCATGAAAAAATAGGGACTAAACTTTTGAGTTAATTGTTTTTTAGGTGTGTTTAAAGGTCGACCTAGATCCGGATGAATGGATCAAGGATAGCGGGTGCACGAGGCACATGACCGGTAACAAAGACTTGTTTTCCACATATGAATCCTTCAATGGAGGGAATGTGGTATTTGGTAATAGAAAGAGCAAAATTATCGGTAAAGGTACAATTTCTCACAAATCTTTAACCATTAACGATGTGTGTCACGTAGAAAACCTAAACTTCAACCTTCTAAGTATAGGACAAATATGTGATAAAAAGTGTAATGTACTTTTTAGTGAAACCGGTAGTAAAATATTGAAAAACGGTATTACTATAGGAAGAGGCATTAGAAAACATGGAGTCTATGTCATTAAAATCGGTAATGAACCTAAAGACAAACTTTGTCTCACTTCTATGGATGATACTTTGACCTTATGGCATCGAAGATTGGGTCACGCCAATATGCGACTACTTCAATCGCTATCATCTAAAGAACTAGTAAGAGATCTACCAAAATTAAAAATACGAACATCATTTTTGTGATGCTTGTAACGTAGGAAAGCAAGTCCATGCAAGTCACAAAGCTAAAAATATGGTCTCTACTACTAAGTGTCTAGAACTACTTTACATGGATTTATTTGGTCCATCCGCTATTCAAAGTTATGGAGGTAACTACTATACTTTGGTCATAGTGGATGATTACTCTAGTTACACATGGACTAAATTTTTAAAGAATAAAAATGAAACGTTCGATTACTTTGAAATATTAAGTAAGAAAATCCAAAGAGAATTAGGAAGTCCTATAGTGTCTATTAGAACGGACCATGGTAGGGAATTTGATAATGAAGTGCAATTTGGAGCTTTTTGTGATGCTAATGGTATTACTCACAATTTCTCGGCTCCTTGCACTCCACAATCAAATGGGGTAGTTGAAATGAAAAATAAAACCCTGCAAGAAATGAGTCGCACCATGATTAATGAGCAATCTATTCCTCAAAAATTTTGGTGCAATGCCATTGACACATCAACGTACATACTTAACCGAGTCTTAATTAGACCATTCTTAGGTAAAACTCCATACGAGTTACTTCGAGGCAAAAGCCTACGTTAGAACATTTTAGAGTCTTTGATAGCAAATGTTTCCTACTTAACACTAAAGATTACCTAACTAAATTTGATCCTAAATCAACCGAAGATATCTTCTTAGGTTACTCTCCTAATAGTAAAGCTTATGTTATATTAAATAAAGAAACAATGAAGGTTGAAGAGTCATTAAACGTAAAATTTGATGAAAGTCCACCTAAACCTACCCAACCTCTTATCGATGACGAGATAATAGAGAGTGAAGCCATAGAAATCAAGGAAAATATAAACAAAGAACATGAACCATTAAACAATGAAATCATCAATATTAAAGAGTCCAAAGATCACCCCGTAGATAAGGTCATAGGAAAGTTAAATGAAAGAACCTTAAGATCTCAAGTCCAAAACCAAAGTAGTTTATTTTGTTTTGTCTCAACCATAGAACCTAAAAATACACAAGAAGCCATAAAAGATGAAAGTTGGGTAATGGCTATGCAAGAAGAGTTAAATCAATTTGTTTCTAAAGATGTTTGGACACTTGTCCCTCCACCTAATAACCAAACCATAATCGGAACTAAATGGGTATATAAAAACAAGTTAGACGCAAATGGTGTAGTGTCTAGAAACAAAGCTAGACTCGTTGCCCAAGGGTATAATCAACAAGAAGGCGTTAACTTTGATGAGACCTATGCTCCTGATGTGCCCGGTTGGTGCAAGTTTTAAATTTATAAAAGGTGAATTACCAATATTACCAATAACACATACGAGCAAGTATACTCGTCCGTTATAGCAAGATTATGAAGGTAAGTCGGGATCGTTCGCATGGATTTGAGTGAATCTAAACACAAGTTTGAATTAACGGAGTCTATCCAAAACATATAACAAAGCAAATAGATATAATGAAATTCAGATGATTAAAAACTACACTTGCTTAAACTAGTTTCATATCATAGATTAATGTGATTGTGTTAACCTCTTAACATGTTGGTTGTGATAATTAGTTGGTGTACTAATCTATTGTTCTTACAAGTCAAACTTTGATCAAGAGTTTAGTTTATAAAACAAGCATTAAGTTTAACCAATCAATTCAAGATCAATTCAAGTTTCATAAGTTTACATACATAAACTTAAACACAAAAACATCCACTTGTTCATCAAATTGCTTAAGAAATGGTCAATACAAAAGGTAACCGATCATAGACAAAAGGCTACAATTGATTCTCAACAACTAATCTTACGACCATTTAGATGTTTCCAACCAATCCAATTTGATAATCAAAAAGCGTTTCTATTACAACCACACCTTAGTTACTTTGTATAATCAAGAATAATGGGTAAAAACAATCATCCATAGACAAAATGATTATGACTAGTTGAAAAACACGAAGTTCTTTCGACCCCAACAATTACTATCAATTAGCCAAACTTGATTAACAAATGCACTATGAAACTTTAGCACAATTGGATCTTAGAATCAACTTGAAATTGAATTAAAACATGTTAACACAACCACTAACTAATCATATGATAATCAACATCATTTAAGCAAGTGCATAAAGAAACTAGCCACTCATAGCAAACATAAACATAAACTCAGAACTTTGAATATTAGAAAACATGATTGAAAGTCTTACAATGTTTAGAATAAGATTACAAATGGTATAGTAATGATTCCCAAAGGATTGAGGTCGACTTCTTGGTGTTTTGGCCTCCAAATGGTGAACTTCTGGATCTCCAAACTTCTCTGGACTTCTAAGGACGAATTTTAAGAGCTTAAGGCTTTGTTTGATGAGTAGAGAGATTTGTATATAGGTTGTTTTTTCTAATGCTCACAATTAGCCTCTATTTATACTAATTCCAAGGCCTAGGGTATTAAATGCTGAACTTGGCCATCAAGGAGTGAGGAAGGGACTAGAATACACCAAGAAGGACCTAGAATCGTTTGGATGCAAAGGGAAGCTTAGTGATGAAGAATTTGGCAGCTGCAGCTTCTCCAACCGGATCGGTCATACGACCAACCGATCCGGCTGGTCTTCAATAACAACTAGCCGACCGATCCGGTTGCGGGTTGCGACCGATCGGTTGACGATGGTAAAAACACTGATTCTGACCGAATTCCAACCGATCCGGTTGCGGGTGTAACCGGATCCGGTTGGATCTTCTGAGATACAAAACTTGATCTTTCTTCACTTACTTTGTAGAACTTGATGAAATGGGAATCTTCGCTTAGCTGAATATTTCTTCTTTTTCCTCCATTTCCCTGCACTTAGTTATAAACACTAGACAAAACATCTCTAGATACAATTAAGTACTATAATCACGCAAATATAACCAAATAACAGATATAAAAGTACACATAACGCTATTAAAAACATGCACAATCTGAGCGTTATCAGCTCCCGTGGCTAGATTAGAGTCCATAAGAAGACTTCTTGCTTATGCTTGTGCTAATGATCTTAAGCTTTTTCAAATGGATGTTAAAAGTGCTTTTCTAAATGGCTTTATTAATGAAGAAGTCTATGTAGCTCAACCTCCGGGCTTTATCGATTTCGAAAAACCTAAACACGTGTATAAACTAAAGAAAGCTCTTTACGGTCTTAAACAAGCCCTAAAATCTTGGTATGATAGACTTAAATGATTTTTAATAAAGAATAACTACACCATGGGGTTAGTTGATAATACACTTTTCACTAAAAAAAGAATCACATATAATTATTGTTCAAATATACGTGGATGATATTATATTTAGATCGACTTGTCAAGACATGTGTGATGATTTCTCAAAAATCATGCATGATGAGTTTGAAATGAGTATGATGGGAGAACTAAGTTTCTTTCTCGGTCTACAAATCAAACAACTAGAAGATGGTATCTTCTTTAATCAATCCAAATATATAAAAGAAATGTTAAAGAAATTTGGTTTAGAAGAATCAAAACCCATAAGAACACCAATGTCATCCGATACTAAACTAACAAAAGATGAAGACGGTGAATCCATTGATAACACAAAATACCGTGGCATGATTGGTAGTCTTCTCTATCTTACAGCTAGTCGGCCGGATATCATGTTTAGTGTTTGTCTATGTGCTAGGTTTCAAGAAGACCCTAAAACATCACATCTTGAAGTGGTCAAAAGAATATTTAGATACATTAAGGGTACGACTCAATTATGATTATGGTATCCTAAGGGAACGGGGGTTGAAACGATTGTATATGCGGATTCTGACCATGCAGGTGATTATGTTAACCGAAAGAGTACAAGTGGTGTATGTACCTTTATGGGATGTTGTTTAACATCTTGGTTCTCGAAGAAGCAAACGGCATTAGCCATATCAACAACCGAAGCCGAATACGTCTCCGCCGGCAAAGCATGCCAATAAGCACTATGGATGAAACAATCGTTAGTTGACTACGACATTCATCTCAGTGACATAGCCATTTATGCGAAAACAAAGGTACTATTGACTTACGCAAGAATCCGGTGTTGCACTCTCGCACCAAGCACATAGAGATCCGTCATCACTTCTTAAGAGACAATGTTCAAAAAGGGAACATTTCTATTGAGAAGGTAGCATCCGAAGACAACATAGCCGACGTCCTCACCAAACCGTTGAAGCGGGAACAATTCAACTTGCTTCGTCTTGGTCTCATGGAACAATCGTCGTAATTTGTTTCTCAACTCTACATGGTATGTAAACATTAGCCTTCTTTATTTTCTGAGTCTAGGATCTCTATTTCACACACAACTCACAAACAATATGTGGATTTTCAAAACTCAAAATATATTGTCTTGTACCCTTTCAAAACTAACGACAACTTTTTGTTTTCAAGAAACTTTTGAAATGTTTTCTAAAAGAATACTTCTCCCCGTATCATTTTTCTAACGCTATTCTCACATCTAGGACAAACCTTTTTCATTAATAATACAAAGTAAAAACAAGTTTTCATTGCATCTCATGTCTTTTGAATGCTAAAGGGAACACATAACTAATATGTGTTTTTGGGTACATTCATTTAAGCAACAATGAATTAAGGAGCACTCGGGTTATCTCATATAATAATATGTTTTTTCAGTTCTAGTTTATTTTCTTTTCTTTTTAGGAGTCGAGATAACCGCAACTCCAAATGGTTTGCATATAAGCACACACTAGACACAAATGTTTCCAAAAGGAAAATTTTGAGCTGCCTGAGTCACCAGTACCACGGATCCCAGCATTAACGCTGGACGGTTCCCTCAAGGAATGGATCCGTGGGAACTGTGGGACTGAAGCTGCATTTCTCTTCTATTTTTCTCACTTTGGGTATAAACCTTCATGTTTTCATCATTTTACCTATTTCACTAATGAGTATGTTACTTAATGCTTGTGTTCTCATGATCACATGCCTTAAATTCATATCTAATCATTAGATTTTAGTCCACATTTTGGGTCTTGCATTCATTACAATGCACTATTTTCTCTATAAATAAGGTTCCCAAAATGCTTGCATATCCATCACTCTCAACCTCACAAAACAATCATCATCATGTCATCCAACATTGATGAATCACCTAGTGCAAACAATCCTCTTCAAGAAATCCAAAACTTTATCCTACCACCTTCTGTAGTGCCACCACCCAAATCTAGAAAAACCGCACGGATTAGCATCCGGCCTTGTTGTTTAGCCAAACCATTGTCACAAAGCTCATCACCACCTACTAATTCACCACCAAATGATTCCATTGTAGCACCCCCATAATCTCCAACAAGCACATCACCACCATCACCTATCAAGTCTCCACCTAAGCTCACCCTATCGGAACTTCTTAAGACTCCCAAAACAACCCAACTACCTGTGTCTAGTCCACCACCCACATCATTTCAACAAACTTCCAACCCAAAAGAACTAGTCTTTTTAACACCACCAACATCTCCAAACACACTTTACAAAGATCTTGCAACTTCACCACCTTTGGCTCCCATTATTTTACAACAACATCTAGGTTCATATATTCCACCACTTACCAACATAATGGACTTTGATCCATATTTTCCAACTTTTCCACCACATATTCCGCCCTCCACAAATCAAACTTACCCGGAAACCATCCACACACAATACCCACATCATTTACATTGTGAACATTGCCAATTCACTAGGGAACTTGCAATAGAAATTAGGGACGATATGCGATTCATACTTAACCACATCCTTGATCGCATCAACATCATCACCCACCAAAAATTTCATAATTAACCTTATGCAAGCATGTAAGGAATGATATTACTATTTTCTCTATTTTTTTCTTTTTTAGTCATTTTAAAGAACAAACCTTATTCTTAGTTTTTATATGTTTTTATGTGGCCAATATACCACTACACTTTGTCTTTTTATTACAAGGCTTTGTTTACATATCTTGGCCCTCCATCTTGTTTCTCGTCAATTACAAGATTATATTGCATGTTACTACTAACTTTTTCTTTGTAAGTATTATATTTTCTCACTTAACGCCCTATTCTAGAGGCAGCTATCGTCAAGGGAGAGTTAGTGATTCGTGGATTATATTCTTTTTCCACACTTTATTTCTTCGTTAAGTTCGCTTTTTGTTTTGACAAAAAGGGGGAGAAGAAGTAAAACTTTATATGCTTTCAAAACATACATTTAATCTTAAGTTTTACTCATCATAACATTATATTTTGTCATCAACAAAAAGGGGCATATTGTTAATACAAATAAATCGTAAAAATGTTTATGCATATTTAGCGATCTCTTTGTGTTTTGTTGATAACAAACATAAAGTTATCATAAGTAAAATTATAAGGATACATGTTATTTTTGTAAAGTATTTACATATATAGTAATTTAACATAAATTGTTGTAATAATTCATTTGTTGTAATAGTTTTAGGATGGGTAAAATCCATAACCCATGACCCATACCCATGGAGCAAATCTATAACCCGTAGAGCTAACCCATGACCCATTGACTAGATGCATTGCATCTTCTAGATACATTGTATCTATTTGGATACCCATGATCCAAAGTCCATAACCCATGACCCATAACCTAAATAGGAGGAGCGTCCTACGGATCTCCCAGTTTACACTAGACGGATCCCTTATGTAAGGGATCCGGGGAACAGTAGTGATTTTTTGCCTATAAATAGTGAGCAATTTCGTCATTGTACACCACCCCTCTTCTTACAAACTCTCTCATACACTACTTCTCTCTTCTAATCTCAGATCTCTTGATCTATATAGTAGTTCTTCTTTCTTTTTTTGTGATTCTCATATGGGTCCTTCTCAAAGGCGAGATCACGAGATACTACAAGTCATCCAAGCAAGGGGTCCTTGATTGATTTGTTCCTCCACAAGATTTCTATAGCAAGATCTTGTGTTTCATATTTCACATAGTTGTTGTGTTATAGTTGTGTTGGTTTGGTCCTCCGTGTTAAGGACTCGATATTTAGCTTTGTACCGTAAAAAGTGTAAGCGACATTGTGAGGCTTCTCCGCCAATTTGAAGGAGCTTGTTGACATAGTGCTTGAACTCTCGAGTAGGTGACTCGGGGAGTGGAGTAAGGCAAGGAAGGTGTCCTTGTAGCCGAACCACTATAAATCGGTTGCGGCATTTCTATCCTTTACTTTACTTTCTTTCGTTACTTACATTACTTATTGCTTTACACTTCCTATCCATCCATACGATTTCACATAATATCGAATCTAAAGTTTTTGAAACTAACTTAAAATCGGCAAAACTATTCAACCCGCCCTTATAGTTTTCCACACATTGATACTCATAAAACCACATTTCTTTCCATAAAAGACAATCATTAGCTACCCTCACTCATTTCACTTGATCATTTAAGTCTCATATCATTTAAGACACCTGAGAAGACTGAAAACACTCAAGATGTGTAGGTACTAGACCTTACAAAACATCTTCTTCCTTTTCTTTGACTGATGAGAGCCAGATCCCTAGGTTTAGCCTAGACGGATCCCTCATTTGAGGGAACCGTGGGAACCGGCTGCACAGACTAAGCTAAAACAATCATTCCAAACTCTTCTTGTTAACTTAAACACTCCACCTTGTCTTAATTGACTTCCTAGATCAGTGCAACTCTGTAGTTGACTCTTGTGCATGCAAATCATTGCAATTTGAAGGATCTTAGTGGCTTTAGCCTTAAATTCACTTACTAACTCCTTCCCTTTATAAACCTCTTTGTTAGTACTTCCAAGTCACCATTCACAACCTCATTATCAGCAACCAAAAGCCCTTATTCACTATCCATTTATCATTTCATCATGAGGAAAGCTCCTAGTGCTAACTCATATACCAAAGGACCTCCCAAGAAACTTGCTCGGGTTGTTCACGAAATCTCTTCAACCGAATCATCACCCATTAAAAACCCAAACACTAGAATTCCCTCACAACCAACTCTACCAATCAAACCAATTCCCAAAAGAATAGTTCCCACAAAACTACCCTTGCCAAACACTACTATACCTCCGAAACCAAACACACGTACTTCCACTAAACCATCACCTCTAGTTCCTAGAGCTATCTCTTTCACCACTCCACTCTCATCTCCATTCCTCTACAACTTAGAGGACTTGCCTTCTAGGCCATCTCACCCACCACCATTGCTAACATTTTCTTCAATTGAGAAAATAGCTCAACAACAAACTTTGGTGTTGAAACAACACTAGCACCTGTATCCTTTTCTTCATCACCCTCAAATAGTCCATTTTGGATTATGAGGAATCAAAAACAACAACAACCGGATCACATGGAAGTTGATACCTCTCTACCACCATACACAACACATATTCCACCTTCATCCCTAGTTGAACCACCTCCAACTTCATCAAACATGCCACCACAAATCCCTCCTTCTTTTGACGACCTCCATCCAACCTTCTATTTCAAACCACTCCATTCCTACCACCACCATTTTCTAGCCATGACACACTACAAGAATCTGATGGAATACCCACAGAAATTACCCATGCTCATCCTTTAGAGGGCATTTACCCACCTGTTACCCACGATCATTAACTTTCAAAGTCGATTTTATTTTCCCTCGAACTTCCCACGGACTTACCCACAAAAATAGCCACAAAAACATATTTGGTGTGTAATATGTGGGTAAATAATTGGCGCCAAAACATTCCCCATGAATTACCCACATCATGAGTTATTGTGGCTATATTTGGGGGTAATTTAGTGGGTATGTTATTTACCCACGAAATACAAATATCCTTTTTATTGGTGGGTGAGTTTTTGTGGGTGATTTGTGGGTGAATATATACCCATGAATTTACCCATCTTATTGTTTGTGTGGGTATTTAAAATGGGTAATTTCTTATATGGACAAGTTGTGGTTACAAACATGGGTGATATAAAAGTCGACCTGACCGAATCGAAATAAGACTCTTTGGGCGGGTTAATCGGGTTCATATTCGGGTTAGTCGGGTCAACCTAACTAACCCATATACCATATATGGTCGGGTATCGGGTTGAAAATACTTTTCATATTAAAGTTCGGTACAACCCGAGTGACCTGAAGTAGAAAATATAATTTTTTCCATATAAACTTTGTCTTTGTTAAACTAAACGCCCATACTAAGCCTATTTCCCATCACAATTTAGAGTTGACATATGATCACATTTTTGACTGGCATAAGCATGAATACTCTTGTGATTTATTTTATGTAAGTGTCATAAGTTCAAATCATGTTCTTGTGTCTTTTTAATCATGTTATTACATGATTTTACTCTCTCGTGTTAGCCATAAAACCGGCTGAGCTCCATTAACTAAAGCTCAAGTGGAGTTGAAGTCAACCTTTTCACAAACTGAGTTCATATCTCATAAATAGCTTCCTTCATTTACAAATATCGAATATTATTATGCCTATGCTTATACAAAACTTGAATTGAAGCTATTCAAGACACGACATTTTAGATTCAGTTATGCTATAAAGAAAGTAGATTAATCGGTAAGTGTATTAAAACCTAACGAGACAACCCATTTGCAAAAGAAGAAAATCCATATACAACTCATGTTTGTTCTTGAACCAAACATACGAATAGGTTTCTTTATAGGGTCGGTTGCGGGTGCAAAAGTGATCAAAAAATTTAAAGATAGCAGATTTATTTAATAACTGACATTGAGAATAAAATAATAATAATAATACGGGTAGCTGTATGAAGCTCAAGCTCGGGCAAGTTCAATTATCTCACAAATAGATTCTTTCATTTACAACTTTACTTGTATCGATTATTATAATGTCTATGCTTACACGAAACTTGAAGTTAGCTATTTAAGACATACCGTTTTGGATTTGGTTATGTTGTACAAAATGTGAAAAAACTTGGTAAACATACAAAAATATAATGAGACAACCCCTTTGCGAAAGAAGAAAGATCTATACACAACTATTTTTTGTATGTTAGTAAGTACCCTAATAGCCTGATTGACACGAACCCGACAAATCCGCTTAATATAGGTCCGATTGCGAGTTAATTTCTTTTCTTTGAACATCCTATAGACCCGATAATCTGATTAGCATGACTAATTATAATTCATAATAACAAAAGTATTAATGAAGAGATAAATAACAATAATAGTACGTAGTAATAACAATTAGGGGTGTTACTCAGGTTGACCCGGTCGGGTTCGGGTCAATTCGGGTTGAGGCTAAAAAAACATGCCCAATCCAACCCTATTTAGAAATCGGGTTAGTCGGGTTTGAATCCATTTGTGTCGGGCCAAATCAGGCCGGGTCAACCCGAATAAAAGTAAAATGATTAAAAAAAGTGCTTAGCTCAATATGTTTACAATGTAAAAGTGTTAGTCGAGTCAGGTTGGTCGGGTTCATGTCAATTATGGTCGGGTCAATACGGGTTGAAGCTAAAAAATATACCGAACCCGACCCTATTTAACTCGGGTTAGTCTGGTTAGGCCGAATTAACCCAAATAAAATTATAGACCAAAATAACCCGACCCGAATAGACTTATTCGGGTTGAGGTCGTGTCACACCCCCAAATTACCTGTTTTGCAGCGGGAATGGAATACCTGGGGGATGACTATCGTAGCATCAAAGTTACAGTTATATCGAACGACCTAAAGTGTCGTTTTGAAAATATCGTTTGATTAAGTAAAATAATCAGAGTTTACAAAACATAGGTCCCAAAAGATTTCCAATGTACCAAAATGAGTTTGTTACAATCAAACGATAGTTAAGTGCATAAAATATATATGAGGCAGCGTCGACACCGCGACTCTATGATAAGTCCACATGCATGCCATGAAGTGAATGCCTTAGATACCTGAGATAAAACATGCTAAAAAGTGTCAACACAATGGTTGAGTGAGTTCATAGAGTTTGGTTTATCATGAAAAGCCTTTAAAGAACGTTCATGCAGCAAAGGCAGAGTTTTTGGTCAATAAGAATAGTCCACAAAGCAAAGGCATTGTAAATCCACTCAGTTCCAAGTTCCGCCCATACAAAACTTGTAACCTGTGTGTTCACAACCCACTGTCAAAATATGTATGTCTAGCAGTCAAGTATACGTTGTCATAATAGATCACAATATAGCACCACGTATATAATAATGTATGCTGTGACAATCCGTACTTTCAGGTCATTTCTCGACACAATACATGTCTCATTATTTCAACATTTATAGTAAACTTGGTTTACTTGTTTCAAATTCGCGTAACCTTGGAGGTTTATCGGCGAATTCATGATCATGACATCACGTACATTTCATATGGACTATGATTTCATTATGGGTATCATATAGTATACTAATATTCAACAGATATGTTGTAGAGCTTAGCATTTACCATCACGATATTCTACGTGGATGCCTATACATCCCATTATCCATAGCATTACATACTTACTAGATACTTCATTTGCATTACATCTACATCATTTCTGATATTCACTTTATTAGCGTTTTCACTCATTCCCTATATTACTCATAAATTTCACCTGGATCATCTACATCCATATGTTTGACTTATGAGCAGTAATTTTCATTCATCAATTTCATCATCATATTGACATCATCATCATTTACGTTCATACCACGACTTACATTCATCCAATATCACCATTTCACTTAAATAGTTGACATATTTTATATTTATCTACTCAGACTTGTACCATTATTACAGTTAATAAGTTGACTTCAAGGTCTTTATTATTTCATATTATATCTTCATATACACTTGTACATTATTCATCTCTCATAGGAATTACTTCAGCGACGTATTTTACATTATCTCTTTATCACACAGATTAGTCCTACTCAATGATGATATTCAGTATTGCTATCTTATCCTTAAACATTTTACATTAATCTTATTCTCGAAAATTTCTCATATTTACACTACTCATACCATACTTGTTTAGTTCAACAATTTTTCATTTACATTTACTCAAACTATGGTTAGGTACTTTTAACATAAATTTTCATACATTTATCTATAGAACATATCGCTATTATTTACAAACATCAGCAAATTTTCTTACACATTTAATGAAATTATTTTTTATACTACTTTAATATTTACATTTCAGTATTATCTTGTACTATTACAATTTACTATTTACTATTAACCATATTTCGACTTTAAATAATCAATATTTAAACACTTAATAACTATTATTATACCTACTATGATATTCCGCATTTCACTTAGACAATTACAAAATTACGCAATTACTATAACATCTTCGATATTTAAACTATTTTTGTCAAAGTATTTACATAATTCATAATTAAACACTATAGATTTCCTATATTAGCAATTACACTTTTAATTACAACTATCTTCAAATCATGATTTACTTGACTAATTCATCTAAACCTTGATATTGTATTCTTACTATTTAATTATTACTCTAAATTTTTACGAAATTGTTTTTTACAAGCTATTTACAAGATTTACAATTATTAAGTGTTTTATCATACATGAATTTTCACATACTTTTTAAGTCTTTTAACACTATATATTTTAACATTAAACTAAGTTTTATTTTACTAAATAAAACTAATTTATTTTAACTTTTCAAATAAATTTCTTTTAAATTTTTAAACTTCTACTTTTTCTTATAAAGCATATTTTTCATAACGATAATTATAAATTCTTTCGATACTCATAAATCTCGATACTTCAATGACATTTGATTTTACTAACCGATAAGTTAG
Organism: Chrysanthemum lavandulifolium; assembly: GCA_022545495.1. Lineage (NCBI taxonomy): Eukaryota > Viridiplantae > Streptophyta > Magnoliopsida > Asterales > Asteraceae > Chrysanthemum > Chrysanthemum lavandulifolium. Next base: position 204,073,653 of record CM040245.1, read on the forward strand.
GATGTTGAAACTTTGGAAAACTTCGATACAGAATCATGGAAGGATTTTGGAACAAAAGAAGACATCATCATTATCATTTCGAGCACCATCCGTACCATCACATCTCATACCCGATACTATATACCTAACTTGCGGCTTGGGAAGCGTGCATGATTGACACACCATTACCATTTACCACTAAGACTTTAGACATTACACCATCTCATAGGTTTGAGACTGTGAGAATTTTAGGGCTATGGTTGCTAGACCGCCTACTACTCCTACACTTGAAACACGATTAGACCACCAACAGGAACAGATAATAAGCACCTTTCTAGCTAATGTGATCTTTATCATTTATTATCTCTACGATAATCATCACCTTGTTTATTTCGTTCCTTACTCCAATTGCCCAACTCTCCATCATTCCACGACAATACATCACTATCTTACTAGGGGTTAGGCCAATTTTATTCTCGACCAATTAGTAGACCGTTATTACTCGATAAGGTTCTCTTATGCATCCTACAAACCATCCAACAGATTTTATTCCAAATTATCCTACTACTATTTCATGAAATTAGTTCACTTGATTTTATTTCGAACTATTTTATCACCATCTTAGAAACGTTGTTTCATAAAGTTTTAACGCAAGTTGTTTTATTACCAACTTATCTATTGGTTTCAGTCATTTTATCAACTATTTAATATCCTCATGCGAAACGATTTTCATGTTACTATGAAAAATCATCAAGCCATTATCTTACAAAACAAAACGTTGAACACCAACTATTTGTCCTACATTCTCTTTTGAGATAATAAACTTCATCGTTATCTAACACAAACCGCTTTCAACTATTTTACCGATCATTTCATCTTACTCCTGTACCATTAAACCAAAATTTACGACTTTGATAATACTTTATAAACAATGACCCTTCGATACTTTGCAAACTATTTTCTCATAGTATGATAAACCGATTAATTTGCTATTATTTTATAAAACAACAAACAATTGCAATAGCAAGTTACAAACTATATTACAAATTTTTCCTGCAAGTAATATTACGGTCTTATAAACTATTTTACCCTTTTGGTGAACTATTTTAGCCAACGCCGATTTAAAATCATAAAACTTGGTACGCATACCACATAGACTATTCGCCTTTACTTTATCGACTATTATATTACCAACCTCTAAACCATCTTGATATTAATTGAACTACGAAATCTTCTATTATTCGACAAACGATAAATTGTTTTCTTGGAAGCTATTTTACAAATCATTTCACGAGTTATGTTATAATCTGATTTGTATCTTACCAAAACATTTCACTACCATTGTTAAGTCGTTTTCTATCACTATATAAGCTGTTTTAAAATCACTTTAACAAGTTGTTACTTTTACACCAAGCCACAACTAAGATTTATTATTAAACTGTAAATAATAAAAAAAAATGTTTCTTGTTACTCAATAAAGTGGTTTTACAAACCTTTTCATAAACTTTACTGTAATTTTCTTACAAACTATTTATTTTCGTTTGAAAGCAAAGTTTTATAATCAAATATATCGTGCATAAACATTCCTTTCTATTAACACTCTATAGATGCTTACGCCATTTATCTCTCACTCAACCGATAAGTTAGGATTTGACGAGTGACCTTTTAGGAAAGACTTCCTATACCATCGTGAGGAGGATTCCTCGATACAAGAAAACAATGAAAGGATTTTGGAATTACCAACAAGGACTAGAACTAGGAGGTAGGATGATTCAAAACTCAACAAAATTTTAAGACATCACGAGACATTCGAACCACTATTTGGAATTAGAATCCAAACTCTATCATTCCATAAGTACTAGCTAGACCGAGTTACAGATTTAATCTGAGCGAATACCCATGAAGCAACACAATAGGGATATACCAAGTCTTCTATCCGAGGCTCTGAACATTTCACTAAACATGGCCTCAACAATATGTGAACTTCCCTACCATGAGTATCCCTTAAAGGAAATTTGGTTAAATTAAGGTTATCGATATTAACTTCCCTAAGGCATTGTGATCTCTAGAAATTCCAAGTAACCTCAAACTTACCACCTTCTATCACTTCTCTTTAGCGCTTATTCTTAACATAGGATTTGACTACGTCTCATTTTCCTTTCATTTTGAAGAGTTATGGCGTCAAGAAAGTTGCACTAGAAATGACACCAGCCGATATCCAAAAGTATATAAAGGATTTTATAGCTAGGAACTAGAGAAAGAGCGGCAACGATAGTGCTGCTGCTGCTGCTTTGTCGAGACCACTATACATTGAAACTACTAGACATGCTACTACTACAGGAGTTGCAGGAGATTCGAGTTCAGTGGTACATACATGGACTTTAAGAGCAATGACCCCAAGTTCGGAGGCACGAGAAGGAGCCATTACTATGATCCGTTGGTTGGAAAGGATCGAGTTGTTATTTCTTATATCGATTGCCCGGATGAGCGCAAGGTGAAATTTGCTACTAGTACACTCTTGGATGAGGCAATGTTATGGTGGAATCATTATGCACATGACCTATTGGTATGGAAAATGCTTATAAACTCTCATGGGATCAATTCAAGAGGTTGATGACTAAAAGTATCGCCCACCAAGGAGATGAAGAAATTGAAAATGGAATTTATTGGGCTAGTGACCGTTGGTTATGACATTGAGACCTACATCGGAAGGTTTCAAGAGTTGACTGCTTTATGTCCATATATGGTTATGGACAATGAGAAACTACTGGAAAGTTTCATTGGAGGACTTCCAAAATGCATTCAAGGAGAGGTAGCCTCTTTCGATTCGCAAACAATTGAAGAGACCATCAAGGTAACTCAATTACTCATGGCTCAAGTTGTGAAAAGGGAAAACATTATCAACAATAACCACCACAACAATGACAACGATCAAACCAACAACAACCGCGACAACCAAACTAACAACAACAAAAGGAAATGGGAAAATGACCAGGGAGGTTATAACAACAACAACCAAAGCTGTAACACTAACCATCACCAACAACAAAATAGAAGACAAGAAGCCGTCGGGGTTCATGTTCTTCGCACCAACAAAGGAAAGAACTTATACTGGAAACTTGCCACGATGCCATCAATGCACTCTACATCATAATGGTCCATGTGGTATATGCTTTATCTGTCAAACAGTGGGACACCTTGCTAAGGACTGCAAGGGAAAAGGATATGTTGGGGCTAAACCACTATGTAATCGATGTAAGTATCATCACACGGGTCCTTGCCGCCAAGTGCCACGAATGCCAAAACCGGACATCTAGCGAGGGGATTGTAAAGGCAAAACTATAATTACATGTTTCAGATGTGGGGAGCAAGGACACTATCGGAATCAATGTCCTCAAAAACCAAGGTCATCAAGTTGAAGGTGCTCATGGATAGGGAAAAAGGAGAAGCTCGTCAAGGTACCAACGACACGAAAGACTGAAGAAAATCGGAAACTAACAGTCTTATTTCTCCTTATGTACTATGTCGTACTAAGTTTATGTTTTCATCCTATCCGAATCTTTATAACCTAAGATGTACTACTTTTGATAAACCACTAGTTGTATAATATTATCATCTATCATACTTTATTTCCTTTCGATTCGATATCACTTACGAGAATGTTACTTCTTTTTACTTTATCGACCATTTTAACGACACGGTTTAAATCCTTGTAAGCATCGAGAGTTATAACAACTAAACCGAACGTCACATCATCGTTCCTTAATTATACATAGCCTAGCTAACTATGTCTAATGCGGAGGATCATGTTATGTTGGAGCGGTTATTTATAAATCTTAGTGCAAGCAAAATGTTCACATGTTCCAATTCAAAGTGTTGCATATGAGAGATTCATCCAATATTTTTCTCTACTACGATGTTTTATACACTCTTAATCATCGACAACCGTAACTACATTTCTCCATGTCTTCTCTCCTCAATATTCATCATAAACTCAAAAATTCGATAGACCTAACAACGATTGAATTCAGGGACTGAATTCCTTTTTGGATGGGCGAATGTGACAATCCGTACTTTCAGGTCATTTCTCGACACAATTCATGTCTCATTATTTCAACATTTATAGTAAACTTGGTTTACTTGTTTCAAATTCGCGTAACCTTGGAGGTTTAGCGGCGAATTCATGATCATGACATCACGTACATTTCATATGGACTAAGATTAGTCTACATTTCATTGACATCATGTGCATCTCATTAGTACATTCACGACATTTCATTTCACCTTCAACGCGTAATTTTTATATTTAATAATCTTTATCGCGTGAGTTTTTATTTTAAATATTTAATCCATTACTTTCAAAAATGATCCGATGTATTTTTAAACTTACATTTAGTTTATAAAAACTATATTTTTAGTTTTCCTAGTGTTTCAAATTTATTTGGTACATAAATCGTTAAAGTTAAATTATTACGACGTTTTCTTAAAAATTATCGATAATTATTTTATCACTCAATTTTCACAAGGAAAGTATTTTTACAATTTTATCATCTCATTACATTCTATTTTGAACTATTAAAAATTACTTGTACCAAAAATTACAAATTTCTACACATCTCTTACATTTTCTTTACAATTTCTTACACTTTTATACAAATTATATACAAGTAATAGTTTTAAAAAAAAAAAAAAAAAAAATATGGGAAACAATACTCCCTAAATCCGCCATAGGGAGGGTGACAATAAATTGAGTATGGTTCATTAATTAAATGTTTTACATTTCTTAAAAATCTTATACATCTATTAATTCTCATACATGCATCTCTTCAAGTGTTAAAAAAATTGCTTCTCTCTTCTTCCTTGCTCCTTCAAACCGCCAAACATCAAGAACAAAGGGATCAAAATTTTTGCAAGATCAAGTGTTTACAACCTAGTTTATACTCTTTTTATGGTTTTGAAATAAAAACCAAGGGTATTTAAGTTTAATCCTTGTTACTTTCACCTCATCATATCACTTGTAAGCTTGTTTTTATCATTTTCATGTTTCCTCTTCATTTCATATGTTTCTTTTCATTTTGGAGCTTATATGCATGATATGTGATTTATACCATTTATTTCATGATTTTAGAGTTATATTATATACTTATGGTCATCCTATAAATATTCCCATGGTATTCTTTGGTCTTGATGGTGATTAGGAACCCATGACACCCTAAGAAGGTGTATGGTAGGATTAGATTAGCTTTGGAGTTGATTTGAAGGGATTAGAATAGGTTTTGTCCGAGAAAACTATTTTCGATAACTATATTTTATGTTCTGTCCTTGTTTGAATTTCTGGAAAAACCCACTGTTGGTACGAAACTTTGGCCTTGATATTTAGAAAATATACTTTAAAACGAATCCGTGGCCGCTTGAACGGATAAAAACGGACTTATAACGAAGAAGTTATGGATTTTTAAAGTTTGACGACGAAACGTATTATTTTCTGAAAATTCAGCTTGCTGTTTTTAGTGTATTCGGGTCAAAAACGAGCCTTAAGCTTCACAAATTATTTCGACTTCTCAAAAATATATTAGTTTACTTCGATACGAAGCTAAGGACATATATTACGTAGAAAACGGATTTAAAACGACAAAGATATGCACGTTTTCATAAAGTTGCCGTAAATATTATTTTCTGAAAAACTATATTATTTTTACGTTACAAGTATTTCACTAGCTGTAACGACCATGTTTAGGGCTGTTTTAACCATGATGTGAAACTTTTGGAACGAAATGTCTTCTAGTAAAATCAAGTTCACCGCCATATTTTTCAAAACAAAAGTCGTTTGTCAAGCGGATTTATAGTAAATTAATTACGGATGTTTAAACTTGGCGAAACTCATTTTACGCACACAATTAGCAAAACCACCATCTTTAGCCTTTGATATCTTTATGATCGAGACCTTTTGGACGAAAACTCCTGAACTGAAACTTCTAGATATCGATACAAACTTTCCAAAACCGTCGAGTTCGTTCTCTAACGATCGACGTACACCATTTTACGACTAGTTTTCCAAAGCCATTTTTGTTAATTTCATGATTTTTCCGACGACATTGTTTTGCGACGAAAAGTGGTAATTTCACCAAAAATCATTATAAAACCATTGTAGGATGACATTTTGACGTAAAAACATGTAAAGTCATTTTTGAAGGGTCAAGACGTCAAAAGAGTATTTTTCGACGACGAGTAATATTTTCAAAACCCGTAAATGGTATAAATAACATACGAAGTGCATGCATAACATTACATTGCAACTCATGACATATCATATCATTCGTAATAGGTCCCGGTTGACGCATCACATTATACCTCAGTGTACTCACTTTTGCCGTTATTCCAGTTTATCCAAGTGAGTTTTCATAGCCCCGTTTTACATGCTTTTACATTATTTCAAACCTACGGGAGAATACATTGCACAACATTTTTATTACGATCTAAGTATGTTAAATTCATTTACATTGCTTGAGTTACAAAGTTGCCGATTAAAAGTCCCCATTTCAAATGCATGAGCCGTTAATTTGGAAAGCGTGTGTGAGTGGATAGATCTATCGAGGTGACGCTCCATCCGGGTTGGTGAATCCCAATTGTCATACGGATGCATTTCATTCATAAACATTACCGAGTTGTTTGGCAAGACACTCTTTTGGGCGTACATTAGTCGAAGCTTGGTATCATGCGCTTAAGCAATTGTAACATTTTACGTGACATGATTGTCATGCTCGATCTATACTTGTGTAGTCGTATAAAACATTTACATAAACCTATGATTTCTCACCAACATTATTGTTGACCGTTTTAGCAATGTATTTTCGTGTAATCGAGGCATTATCATCATGACATGGTTTAGGGACCACATTTTGAGTCGCGGTATCGACTTACATTATTGTACATTATGGCACTTTATTTCAAAACATCGTTTGGATTTGTAACATATTTGTATTTCCGCAAACTTTGTAAACTCTTTTGGGACCGATGTTGTACTCGAATGTTTTATGAAATATCCAACGATGTGTTTTTAAAACGACACTTTAGGTCGTTCAATATAACGTGATGTGGTGCTATGACGGTCAATCCCGTGAATTCCATTCCACCGCAAAATGTAAATTGGGGTGTGTGATTGGTACGAGCTACGATTATAGAGAACTAGGTTGCATCATTGACCCTAGACTATAACTACATTATCATAGCATCTCATCATTTCATCATAAGTACATGTTCACTTTGCATGCGGTTTTATACGCACATTTTACGAGTTATTTACTTTCATTTCAAAACGATTGTCACATGGATGCCCTTAAATACCCATCCCATTATCTTTTCCTCATACTCTAACGTGGAGAATTCCTTGTCATTCCCTATCACAATTTTCACATCAATTGACTCATCACCGATAACGTTGAATACCGAGATAAACCTTTTAGGAGGACGAGTTACACCTACACCATCACGATCACTATCGATTCACTATAGGATCGGGACAAATTTTATCACTCGGTTGGGACAGATCATACTATTGGGTAGAACTTATAGGCTTAGTCCTAATGAACCTATTTTCTTAACTCACCACAAGGATTCCATTATATCATTGTCATTATTTTCATCATCATTATCATTTCGAGCACCATCCGTACCATCACATCTCATACACGATACTCATACACCTAACTTGCGACTTGGGAAGCGTGCATGATTTGACACACCATTACCATCTACCACTAAGACTATAGACACTACACCATCTCATAGGTTTGAGACCGTGAGAGTTCTAGGGCTATTGTTGCTAGACCGCCTACTACTCCTACACTTGAAACACGATTAGACCACCAACAGAAACAGATAATAAGCACCTTTCTACCTAATGTAATCTTTATCATTTATTATCTCTACGATAATCACCACCTTGTTTATTTCATTCCTTACTCCAATTGCCCAATTTTCCATCATTTCACGACGATACATCACTATCTTACTAGGGGTTAGGCCAACTTTATTCTCGACCAATTAGTAGACTGTTATTACTCGATAAGGTTCTCTTATGTATCCTACAAACCATCCAACAAATTTTATTCCAAATTATCCTGCTACTATTTCATGAAATTATTTCACTTGATTTTATTTCGAACTATTTTATCACCATCTTAGAAACGTTGTTTCATAAAGTTTTAACGCAAGTTGTTTTATTACCAACTTATCAATTGGTTTCAGTCATTTTATCAACTATTTAATATCCTCATGCTAAACGATTTTCATGTTACTCTGAAAAATCATCGAGCTATTATCTTACAAAACAAAACGTTGAATACCAACTATTTGTCCTACATTCCCTCTTATGAGATAATAAACTTCATCGTTATCTAACACAAACTGCTTTCAACTATTTTACCGACCATTTCATCTTACTCCTGTACCATTAAACCAAAATTTACGACTTTAATAATACTTTATAAACAATGACCTTACTGATACTTTGCAAACTATTTTCTCATAGTATGATAAACCGATTAATTTGCTATTATTTTATAAAACAACAAACAATTGCAATAGCAAGTTACAAACTATATTACAAATTTTTCCGCAAGTAATATTACGGTCTTATAAACTATTTTACCCTTTTGGTGAGCTATTTTAGCCTTTCTCGATTTAAAATCATAAAACTTGGTACGCTTACCTCATAGACTATTCGCCTTTACTTTATCGACTATTATATTACCAACCTCTAAACCATCTTGATATTAATTAAACTACGAAATCTTCTATTATTTGACAAACGATAAATTGTTTTCTTGGAAGCTATTTTACAAATCATTTCACGAGTTATGTTATAATCTGATTTGTGTCTTACCAAAACATTTCACTACCATTGTTAAGCCGTTTTCTATCACTATATAAGCTGTTTTAAAATCACTTTAACAAGTTGTTACTTTTACACCAAGCCACAACTAAGATTTATTATTAAACCGTAAATGATAAAAAAAATGTTTCTTTCTTACTCAATAAAGTGGTTTTACAAACCTTTTCATAAACTTTACTGTAATTTTCTTACAAACTATTTATTCTCGTTTGAAAGCAAAGTTTTATAAACAGATATATCGTGCATAAACATTTCTTTCTATTAACACTCTATAGATGCTTACGCCATTTATCTCTCACTCAACCGATAAGTTAGGATTTGACGAGTGACCTTTTTAGGAAAGACTTCCTATACCATCTGTGAGGAGGATTCCTCGATACAAGAAAACAATGGAAGGATTTTGGAATTACCAACAAGGACTAGAACTAGGAGGTAGGATGATTCAAAACTCAACAAAATCTTAAGACATCACGAGACATTCGAACCACTATTTTGAATTAGAATCCAAACTCTATCATTCCATAAGTACTAGCTAGACCGAGTTACTAGATTTAATCTGAGCGAATACCCATGAAGCAACACTATAGGGATATACCAAGTCTTCTATCCGAGGCTACAGAACATTTCACTAAACATGGCCTCAACAATATGTGAACTTCCTACAATGAGTATCCCTTAAAGGAAAATTTGGTTAAATTAAGGTTATCGATATAAACTTCCCTAAGGCATTGTGATCTCTAGAAATTCCAAGTAACCTCAAACTTACCACCTTCTATCACTTCTCTTTAGAGCGCTTATTCTTAACATAGGATTTGACTACGTCTCATTTTCCTTTCATTTTGAAGAGTTATGGCGTCAAGAAAGTCGCACTAGAAATGACACAGCCGATATCCAAAAGTATATAAAGGATTGTATAGCTAGGGAACTAGAGAAAGAACGGCAACGATAGTGCTGCTGCCGTCACTGTCGAGACCACGGTCACATCGAAACTACTAGACATGCTACTACTACAGGAGTTGCAGGAGATTCGAGAGTTCAAGTGGTACATACATGGACTTTAAGAGCGGTGACCCCAAGTTCGGAGGCACGTATGAGCCATTACTATGATCCGTTGGTTGGAAAGGATCGAGTTGTTATTTCTTATATGCGATTGCCCGGATGACCGCAAGGTGAAATTTGCTACTAGTACACTCTTGGATGAGGCAATGTTATGGTGGAATCATTATGCACAACCTATTGGTATGGAAAATGCTTATAAACTCTCATGGGATCAATTCAAGAGGTTGATGACTAAGTATTGTCCACCAAGGAGATGAAGAAATTGAAAATGGAATTTATTGGGCTAGTGACCGTTGGTTATGACATTGAGACCTACATCAGAAGGTTTCAAGAGTTGGCTGCTTTATGTCCATATATGGTTATGGACAATGAGAAACTACTGGAAAGTTTCATTGGAGGACTTCCAAAATGCATTCAAGGAGAGGTAGCCTCTTTCGATTCGCAAACAATTGAAGAGACCATCAAGGTAACTCAATTACTCATGGCTCAAGTTGTGAAAAGGGAAAACATTATCAACAATAACCACCACAACAATGACAACGATCAAACCAACAACAACCGCGACAACCAAACTAACAACAACAAAAGGAAATGGGAAAATGACCGGGAGGTTATAACAACAACAACCAAAGTCAGTAACACTAACCATCACCAACAACAAAATAGAAGACAAGAAGTCGTCAGGTTCATGTTGTCGCACCAACAAAGGAAAGAACTTATATCGAAACTTGCCACGATGCCATCAATGCACTCTACATCATAATGGTCCATGTGGTATATGCTTTATCTGTCAAACAATGGGACACCTTGCTAAGGACGCAAGGAAAAGGATATGTTGGGGCTAAACCACTATGTAATCGATGTAAGTATCATCACACGGGTCCTTGCCCCGCCAAGTGCCACGAATGCCAAAACCGGACATCTAGCCGAGGATTGTAAAGGCAAAACTATAATTACATGTTTCGGATGTGGGAGCAAGGACACTATCGGAATCAATGTCCTCAAAACCAAGGTCATCAAGTTGAAGGTGCTCATGGAAGGGAAAAGGAGAAGCTCGTCAAGGTACCAACGACACGAAGATCAAGAAAATCGGAAACTAACGGTCTTATTTCTCCTTATGTACTATGTCGTACTAAGTTTATGTTTTCATCGTATCCGAATCTTTATAACCTAAGATGTACTACTTTTGATAAACCACTAGTTGTATAATATTATCATCTATCATACTTTATTTCCTTTCGATTCGATATCACTTACGAGAATGTTACTTCTTTTTACTTTATCGACCATTTTAACGACACGGTTTAAATCCTTGTAAGCATCGAGAGTTATAACAACTAAACTGAACGTCACATCATCGTTCCTTAATTATACATAGCCTAGCTAACTATGTCTAATTCTGGAGGGATCATGTTATGTTGGGAGCGGTTATTTATAAATCTTAGTGCAAGCAAAATGTTCACATGTTCCAATTCAAAGTGTTACATATGAGAGATTCATCCGATATTTTTCTCTGCTACGATGTTTTATACACTCTCAATCATCGACAACCGTAACTACATTTCTCCATGTCTTCTCTCCTCAATATTCATCATAAACTCAAAATTCGATAGACCTAACAACGATTGAATTGTGGTGAATTCCAATGGGCGAATGTGACAATCCGTACTTTCAGGTCATTTCTCGACACAATACATGTCTCATTATTTCAACATTTATAGTAAACTTGGTTTACTTGTTTCAAATTCGCGTAACCTTGGAGGTTTATCGGCGAATTCATGATCATGACATCACGTACATTTCATATGGACTATGATTAGTCTACATTTCATTGACATCATGTGCATCTCATTAGTACATTCACGACATTTCATTTCATATTCAACGCGTAATTTTTATATTTAATAATCTTTATCGCGTGAGTTTTTATTTTGAATATTTAATCCATTACTTTCAAAAATGATCCCGAGGTATTTTTAAACTTATATTTAGTTTATAAAAACTATATTTTTAGTTTTCCTAGTGTTTCAAATTTATTTGGTACATTAATCGTTAAAATTAAATTATTACGACGTTTTTCTTAAAAATTATACGATAATTATTTTAGCACTCAATTTTCACAAGGAAAGTATTTTTACAATTTTTATCATCTCATTACATTCTATTTTGAACTATTAAAAACTTACTTGTACCAAAAATTTCCATTTACCTATATTTGTACATTTTCTACACAATTTCTTACACTTTCTTTACAAATTATATACAAGTAATAGTTTTAAAAAAAAAAAAAATATCATGGAAAACAAATCTCCCTAAATCCGCCTAGGGAGGGTATTCATTAAAATGGGCATGGTTCATTTATTTCATGTCTTTACCAACTTGTACATATTAGTCTACCTCAAATAATTATCATTCATTCAATCTCTTCAAGTTCAAGTGTAAAAGTTTTCTCTTCTTCTTTGGGTCCTTCAAACCGCCATACATCAAGGTTCAAAGGGATCAAATTTTTGCAAGATCAAGTGTTTACAACCTAGTTATACTCTTTTTATGGTTTTGAAATAAAACCAAGGGTATTTAAGTTAAATCCTTGTTACTTTCACCTCATCATAATCACTTGTAAGCTTGTTTTTATCATTTTCATGTTTCCTTTTCATTTTCATATGTTTCTTTTCATTTTTGGAGCTTATATGCATGTTATGTGATTTATACCATTTATTTCATGATTTATTGAGTTATATTACATATTGGTCATCCTATAAATATTCCCATGGTATTCTTTGGTCTTGATGATGATTAGGAACCCATGACACCCTAAGAAGGTGTATGGTAGGATTAGATTAGCTTTGGAGTTGATTTGAAGGGATTAGAATAGGTTTTGTCCGAGAAAACTATTTTCGATAACTATATTTTAGGTTCTGTCCTTGTTTGAATTTCTGGAAAACCTACTGTTGGTACGACATTTTGGCCTTGATATTTAGAAAATATACTTTAAAACGAATCCGTGGCCTTTTGAACGGATAAAACGGAGTTATAACGAAGCCGTGGTGAATTTTAAAGTTTGACGATTAAACGTATTATTTTCGAAAATTCAGCTTGCTGTTTTAGTGTATTCGGTCAAAAACGAGCCTTAAGCTTCACAAATTATTTCGACTTCTCAAAAATATATTAGTTTACTTGATACGAAGCTAAGGACATATATTACGTGAAAACGGATTTAAAACGACAAAGATATGCACGTTTTCATAAAGTTGCCGTAAATATTATTTTTCGAAAAACTATATTATTTTTACGTTACAAGTATTTCACTAGTCAGAACGACCATGTTTGCGGCTGTTTTAACCATGATGTGAAACTTTTGGAACGAAATGTCTTCTAGTAAAATCAAGTTCACCGCCATATTTTTCAAAACAAAAAGTCGTTTGTCAAGCGGATTTATAGTAAATTAATTACGGATGTTCAAACTTGGCGAAACTCATTTTCGCACACAATTAGCAAAACCACCATCTTTAGCCTTTGATATCTTTATGATCGAGACCTTTTGGACGAAAACTCCTGAACTGAAACTTTTAGATATCGATACAAACTTTCCAAAACCGTCGAGTTCGTTCTCTAACGATCGACGTACACCGTTTTACGGCTAGTTTTCCAAAGCCATTTTTGTTAATTTCATGATTTTTCTGACGACGTTGTTTTGCGACGAAAAGTGGTAATCTCACCAAAAATCATTATAAAACCATTGTAGGATGACATTTTGACGTAAAAACATGTAAAGTCATTTTTGAAGGGTCAAGACGTCAAAAGAGTATTTTTCGACGACGAGCAATATTTTCAAAACCCGTAAATGGTATAAATAACATACGAAGTGCATGCATAACATTACATTGCAACTCATGACATATCATATCATTCGTAATAGGTCCCGTTGACGCATCACATTATACCTCGGTGTACTCACTTTTGCCGTTATTCCGGTTTATCCAAGTGAGTTTTCATAGCCCGTTTTACATGCTTTTACATTATTTTAAACCTACGGGAGAATACATTGCACAACATTTTATTACGATCTAAGTATGTTAAATTCATTTACATTGCTTGAGTTACAAAGTTGCCGATTAAAGTCCCCATTTCAAATGCATGAGCCGTTAATTTGGAAAGCGTGTGTGAGTGGATAGATCTATCGAGGTGACGCCTCCATCCGGGTTGGTGAATCCCAATTGTCATACGGATGCATTTCATTCATAAACATTACCGAGTTGTTTGGCAAGACACTCTTTTGGGCATACATTAGTCGAAGCTTGGTATCATGCGCTTAAGCAATTGTAACATTTTACGTGACATGATTGTCATGATGATATTTATACTTGTGTAGTCGTATAAAACATTTACATAAACCTATGATTTCTCACCAACATTATTGTTGACCGTTTTAGCAATGTATTTTCGTGTGGCGAGGCATTATCATCATGACATGGTTTAGGGACCACATTTTGAGTCGCGTCGACTTACATTATTGTACATTATGACACTTTATTTCAAAACATCGTTTGGATTTGTAACATATTTGTATTTCGCAAACTTTGTAAATCTTTTGGGACCGATGTTGTACTCGAATGTTTTATGAAATACCCAACGATGTGTTTTTAAAAACGACACTTTAGGTCGTTCAATATAAGCGTGATGTGGTGCTATGACATCAATCCCCAGAATTCCATTCCACGCAAAAGCAGTAAATTGGGGTGTGATGATTGGTACGAGCTACGATTATAGAGAACTAGGTTGCATCATTGACCCTAGACTATAACTACATTATCATAGCATCTCATCATTTCATCATAAGTACATGTTCACTTTGCATGCGGTTTTATACGCACATTTTACGAGTTATTTACTTTCATTTCAAAACGATTGTCACATGGATGCCCTTAAATACCCATCCCATTATCTTTTCCTCATACTCTAACGTGGAGAATTCCTTGTCATTCCCTATCACAATTTTCACATCAATTGACTCATCACCGATAACGTTGAATACCGAGATAAACCCTTTTGGGAGGACGAAGTTACATCTACACCATCATGATCACTATCAATTCACTATAGGATCAGGACAAATTTTATCACTCAGTTGGGACAGATCATACCATTGGGTAGAACTTATAGGCTTAGTCCTAATGAACCTATTTTCTTAACTCATCACAAGGATTCCATTATTATCATTGTCATTATTTTCATCATCATTATCATTTCGAGCACCATCCGTACCATCACATCTCATACCCGATACTCATACACCTGACTTGCAGCTTGGGAAGCGTGCATGATTTGACACACCATTATCATCTATCACTAAGACTATAGACACTACATCATCTCATAGGTTTGAGGACTGTGAGAGTTCTAGGGCTATTGTTGCTAGACCGCCTACTACTTCTACACTTGAGACATGATTAGACTACCAACAGGAACAGATAATAAGTACCTTCCTAGCTAATGTGATCTTTATCATTTATTATCTCTACGATAATCACCATCTTGTTTATTTCGTTCCTTACTCCAATCGCCCAATTTTCCATCATTTCACGACGATACGTCACTATCTTACTAGGGGTTAGGCCAACTTTATTCTCGACCAATTAGTAGACTATTACTGCTCGATAAGATTCTCCTATGTATCCTACAAACCATCCAACAAATTTTATTCCAAATTACCCTGCTACTATTTCATGAAATTATTTCATTTGATTTTATTTCGAACTATTTTATCACCATCTTAGAAAAGTTGTTTCGTAAAGTTTTAACGCAAGTTGTTTTATTATCTATTTATCAAATGGTTTCAGTCATTTTATCAACTATTTAATATCCTCATGCGAAACGATTTTCATGTTACTCTGAAAAATCATCGAGCTATTATCTTACAAAACAAAACGTTGAATACCAACTATTTGTTCTATATCCCCTCTTATGAGATAATAAATTTCATCGTTATTTAACGCAAACTGCTTTCAACTATTTTACCGACCATTTCATCTTACTCCTGTACCATTAAACCAAAATTTACGACTTTAATAATACTCTATAAACAATGACCTTACTGATACTTTGCAAACTATTTTCTCATAGTATGATAAACCGACTAATTTGCTATTATTTTATAAAACAACAAACAATTGCAATAGCAAGTTACAAACTATATTACAAATTTTCCTGCAAGTAATATTACGATATTATAAACTATTTTACCCTTTTGGTGAGCTATATTAGCCACTGTCTGATTCAAAATCATAAAACTTGGTACGCATACCTCATAGACTATTCGCCTTTACTTTACTGACTATTATATTACCAACCTCTAAACCATCTTGATATTAATTAAACTACGAAATCTTCTATTATTTGACAAACGATAAATTGTTTTCTTGGAAGCTATTTTACAAATCATTTCACGAGTTATGTTATAATCTGATTTGTGTCTTATCAAAACATTTCACTACCATTGTTAAGCCGTTTTCTATCACTATATAAGCTGTTTTAAAATCACTTTAACAAGTTGTTACTTTTACACCAAGCCACAACTAAGATTTATTATTAAACTGTAAATGATAAAGAAAAATGTTTCTTTCTTACTCAATAAAGTGGTTTTATAAACCTTTTCATAAACTTTACTGTAATTTTCTTACAAACTATTTATTCTCGTTCGAAAGCAAAGTTTTATAATCAGATATATCGTGCATAAACATTTCTTTCTGATAACACTCTATAAATGCTTACGCCATTTATCTTTCACTCAACCGATAAGTTAGGATTTGACGATTGACCTTTTAGGAAAGACTTCCTATACCATCCGTGAGGAGGATTCCTCGATACAAGAAAACAATGGAAGGATTTTGGGATTACCAACAAGGACTAAAACTAGGAGGTAGGATGATTCAAAACTCAACAAAATCTTAAGACATCACGAGACATTCCGAACCACTATTTTGAATTAGAATCCAAACTCTATCATTCCATAAGTACTAGCTAGACCGAGTTACGAGATTTAATACGAAGCGAATACCCATGAAACAACACTATAGGGATATACCAAGTCTTCTATCTGAGGCTACAGAACATTTCACTAAACATAGCTTCAACAATATGTGAACTTCCCTACAATGAGTATCCCTTCAAGGAAAATTTGGTTAAATTAAGGCTATCGATATAAACTTCCCCTAAGACTTTGTGATCTCTAGAAACTTCAAGAAACCTCAAACTTACCACCTTCTATCACTTCTCTTTAGAGCGCCTATTCTTAACATAGGATTTGACTACGTCTCATTTTCCTTTCATTTTGAAGAGTTATGACGTCGAAGAAAGCTGCACTAGAAATGACACAAGCCGATATCCAAAAGTATATAAAGGATTGTATAGCTAGGGAACTAGAGAAAGAACGGGCAACGATAGCTGCTGCTGCTGCTGTCGAGACCACGGTATTCATGAAACTACTAGACATGCTACTACTACGGAGTTGCAGGAGATTCGAGAGTTCAAGTGGTACATACATGGACTTTAAGAGCGGTGACCCCAAGTTCGGAGGCACGAAGGAGCCATTACTATGATCCGTTGGTTGGAAAGGATCGAGTTGTTATTTCTTATATGCGATTGCCCGGATGACCGCAAGGTGAAATTTGCTACTAGTACACTCTTGGATGAGGCAATGTTATGGTGGAATCATTATGCACAGCCTATTGGTATGGAAAATGCTTATAAACTCTCATGGGATCAATTCAAGAGGTTGATGACTAAGAAGTATTGCCCGCCCAAGGAGATGAAGAAATTGAAAATGGAATTTATTGGGCTAGTGACCGTTGGTTATGACATTGAGACCTACATCAGAAGGTTTCAAGAGTTGGCTGTTTTATGTCCATATATGGTTATGGACAATGAGAAACTACTAGAAAGTTTCATTGGAGGACTTCCAAAATGCATTCAAGGAGAGGTAGCCTCTTTCGATTCGCAAACAATTGAAGAGACCATCAAGGTAACTCAATTACTCATGGCTCAAGTTGTGAAAAGGGAAAACATTATCAACAATAACCACCACAACAATGACAACGATCAAACCAACAACAACCGCGACAACCAAACTAACAACAACAAAAGGAAATGGGAAAATGACCAGGGAGGTTATAACAACAACAACCAAAGTCGTAACACTAACCATCACCAACAACAAAATAGAAGACAAAAGCCGTCGGGTTCTGTTCTTTCGCACCAACAACGGAAAGAACTTATACTGGAAACTTGCCACGATGCCATCAATGCACTCTACATCATAATGGTCCATGTGGTATATGCTTTATCTGTCAAACAGTGGGACACCTTGCTAAGGACTGCAAAGGAAAAGGATATGTTGGGGCTAAACCACTATGTAATCGATGTAAGTATCATCACACGGGTCCTTGCCCTGCCAAGTGCCGCGAATGCCAAAAACCGGGACATCTAGCCAGAGATTGTAAAAGCAAAACTATAATTACATGTTTCAGATGTGGGGAGCAAGGACATTATCGGAATCAATGCCCTCAAAAACCAAGGTCATCAAGTTGAAGGTGCTCATGGATTAGGAAAAGGAGAAGCTCGTCAAGGTACCAACGACGCGAAAGACTGAAGAAGATCGGAAACTAACAGTCTTATTTCTCCTTATGTATTATGTCGTACTAAGTTTATGTTTTCATCGTATCCGAATCTTTATAACCTAAGATGTACTACTTTTGATGAACCACTAGTTGTATAATATTATCATCTATCGTACTATATTTCCTTTCGATTCGATATCACTTACGGGAATGTTACTTCTTTTTACTTTATCGACCATTTTAACGACACGGTTTAAATCCTTGTAAGCATCGAGAGTTATAACAACTAAACCGAACGTCACATCATTGTTCCTTAATTATACATAGCCTAGCTAACTATGTCTAATTCTGGAGGGATCATGTTATGTTGGGAGCGGTTATTTATAAATCTTAGTGCAAGCAAAATGTTCACATGTTCCAATTCAAAGTGTTACATATGAGAGAATCATCCAATATTTTTCTCTACTACGATGTTTTGTACACTCTCAATCAACGATAACCGTAACGACACTTCTCCATGTCTTTTCTCCTCGTTATTCAATACAAACTCAAATTCGATAGACCTAACAACGATTGAATTCAGGGACTGAATTCCTTTTTGGATGGGCGAATGTGACAATCCGTACTTTCAGGTCATTTCTCGACACAATACATGTCTCATTATTTCAACATTTATAGTAAACTTGGTTTACTTGTTTCAAATTCGCGTAACCTTGGAGGTTTATCGGCGAATTCATGATCATGACATCACGTACATTTCATATGGACTATGATTAGTCTACATTTCATTGACATCATGTGCATCTCATTAGTACATTCACGACATTTCATTTCATATTCAACGCGTAATTTTATATTTAATAATCTTTATCGCGTGAGTTTTTATTTTGAATATTTAATCCATTACTTTCAAAAATGATCCCGAGGTATTTTTAAACTTATATTTAGTTTATAAAAACTATATTTTTAGTTTTCCTAGTGTTTCAAATTTATTTGGTACATTAATCGTTAAAATTAAATTATTACGACGTTTTCTTAAAAATTATACGATAATTATTTTAGCACTCAATTTTCACAAGGAAAGTATTTTTACAATTTTATCATCTCATTACATTCTATTTTGAACTATTAAAACTTACTTGTACCAAAAATTTCCATTTACCTATATTTGTACATTTTCTACACAATTTCTTACACTTTCTTTACAAATTATATACAAGTAATAGTTTTAAAAAAATATATCATGGAAAACAAATCTCCCTAAATCCGCCTAGGGAGGGTATTCATTAAAATGGGCATGGTTCATTTATTTCATGTCTTTACCAACTTGTACATATTAGTCTACCTCAAATAATTATCATTCATTCAATCTCTTCAAGTTCAAGTGTAAAAGTTTTCTCTTCTTCTTTGGGTCCTTCAAACCGCCATACATCAAGGTTCAAAGGGATCAAAATTTTGCAAGATCAAGTGTTTACAACCTAGTTATACTCTTTTATGGTTTTGAAATAAAACCAAGGGTATTTAAGTTAAATCCTTGTTACTTTCACCTCATCATAATCACTTGTAAGCTTGTTGTTATCATTTTCATGTTTCCTTTTCATTTTCATATGTTTCTTTTCATTTTTGGAGCTTATATGCATGTTATGTGATTTATACCATTTATTTCATGATTTATTGAGTTATATTACATATTGGTCATCCTATAAATATTCCCATGGTATTCTTTGGTCTTGATGATGATTAGGAACCCATGACACCCTAAGAAGGTGTATGGTAGGATTAGATTAGCTTTGGAGTTGATTTGAAGGGATTAGAATAGGTTTTGTCCGAGAAAAACTATTTTCGATAACTATATTTTAGGTTCTGTCCTTGTTTCGAATTTCTGGAAAAACCTACTGTTGGTACGACATTTTGGCCTTGATATTTAGAAAATATACTTTAAAACGAATCCGTGGCCTTTTGAACGGATAAAAACGGAGTTATAACGAAGCCGTGGTGAATTTTTAAAGTTTGACGACGAAACGTATTATTTTCTGAAAATTC
This sequence comes from Chrysanthemum lavandulifolium, assembly GCA_022545495.1. Lineage (NCBI taxonomy): Eukaryota > Viridiplantae > Streptophyta > Magnoliopsida > Asterales > Asteraceae > Chrysanthemum > Chrysanthemum lavandulifolium. The sequence goes on from CM040245.1 coordinate 204,094,239, forward strand.
AGCTTGCTGTTTTTAGTGTATTCGGGTCAAAAACGAGCCTTAAGCTTCACAAATTATTTCGACTTCTCAAAAATATATTAGTTTACTTCGATACGAAGCTAAGGACATATATTACGTAGAAAACGGATTTAAAACGACAAAGATATGCACGTTTTCATAAAGTTGCCGTAAATATTATTTTCTGAAAAACTATATTATTTTTACGTTACAAGTATTTCACTAGTCAGAACGACCATGTTGATGGCTGTTTTAACCATGATGTGAAACTTTTGGAACGAAATGTCTTCTAGTAAAATCAAGTTCACCGCCATATTTTTCAAAACAAAAAGTCGTTTGTCAAGCGGATTTATAGTAAATTAATTACGGATGTTCAAACTTGGCGAAACTCATTTTCGCACACAATTAGCAAAACCACCATCTTTAGCCTTTGATATCTTTATGATCGAGACCTTTTGGACGAAAACTCCTGAACTGAAACTTTTAGATATCGATACAAACTTTCCAAAACCGTCGAGTTCGTTCTCTAACGATCGACGACACCGCTTTTACGACTAGTTTTCCAAAGCCATTTTGTTAATTTCATGATTTTTCCGACGACGTTGTTTTGCGACGAAAAGTGGTAATCTCACCAAAATCATTATAAAACCATTGTAGGATGACATTTTGACGTAAAACATGTAAAGTCATTTTGAAGGGTCAAGACGTCAAAAGAGTATTTTTCGACGACGAGCAATATTTTCAAAACCCGTAAATGGTATAAATAACATCTGAAGTGCATGCATAACATTACATTGCAACTCATGACATATCATATCATTCGTAATAGGTCCCGGTTGACGATCACATTATACCTCGGTGTACTCACTTTTGCCGTTATTCCGGTTTATCCAAGTGAGTTTTCATAGCCCGTTTACATGCTTTTACATTATTTTAAACCTACGGGAGAATACATTGCACAACATTTTTATTACGATACTAAGTATGTTAAATTCATTTACATTGCTTGAGTTACAAAGTTGCCGTTAAAAGTCCCCATTTCAAATGCATGAGCCGTTAATTTGGAAAGCGTGTGTGAGTGGATAGATCTATCGAGGTGACGCCCATCCGGGTTGGTGAATCCCAATTGTCATACGGATGCATTTCATTCATAAACATTACCAGAGTTGTTTGGCAAGACACTCTTTTGGGGCGTACATTAGTCAGAAGCTTCGGTATCATGCGCTTAAGCAATTGTAACATTTTACGTGACATGATTGTCATGACTGATATTTATACTTGCGTAGTCGTATAAAACATTTACATAAACCTATGATTTCTCACCAACATTATTGTTGACCGTTTTAGCAATGTATTTTCAGGTAACTGAGGCATTATCATCATGACATGGTTTAGGGACCACATTTTGAGTCGCGGCGTCGACTTACATTATTGTACATTATGACACTTTATTTCAAAAACATCGTTTGGATTTGTAACATATTTGTATTTTTGCAAACTTTGTAAATCTTTTGGGACCGATGTTGTACTCAATGTTTTATGAAATACCCAACGATGTGTTTTTAAAACGACACTTTAGGTCGCTCAATATAACTGTGATGTGGTGCTATGACAATCAATCCAGTAAATTGGGGTGTGAATTCCATTCGAATGTCTGAACGGTACACGCAAAATTGCTCCGTTCACATAGGGAGACTTTTAGGTCAGTAAATTGGGGTGTGACAACCTAATATGAATGATATGTTCTAATGTAAGTCATGAAACAATGTCGTGAATGCAAACTCATATGATATCCATACCACTTGTACATTTTTGGAAATGAAATTTATCGTCGAAATAAACGTTTACGACATCTCGTCATGTTATAAAATATTTTACAAGTACTTACGTTGAAACAACATCCTACAACAGTCATTAAGCGATAAATCAAGAAAAATATAGTTTTTTGTCGCAAAATAATGTACTTTGATACTTCGTGAAAGTGACTAAGTGGCATCGAAAATCTAGTCGTAAAATAGTGAATATCGAGTATTAGGAAACAAACTCAATGATTTTAGAAAGCTTGTAACATTATCTAAAAGTCGTAACACTGAACTTTTGTCCATACGAGTTCCGATCATAAAGAAAAATAATGGTGAAGTGAGGTAGTTGAGCTAAAAATGTAGTTTATGGGTAGTTTTCGGGAAAGTTTGAGTGGTTGTATTTTACTTGTTAGAACTCCGTTTGAGGAATGGCTGGTCATTTTGGAAAATAGGCCGGGTGAACTAACTTTTACTCAGAGATACTATTTTACCAAAACCAACTCGATCATTGAGAAAAACGGCTCCAAACATGGGTACCTGAAAAGACAGTTTCAACACTTAGAAATATTTTAATAAAAGCTGATGGAAATAAGTTGTTAACGTCGGTTTTCAAATGCTTGTATCTCGGTCATTATAAGCTCGTTTTCTACGATCTATATATCCTTGGTTTCGTGTTAATATATACTAATATATTTTTGATAAATCGACTCATTTAGATAATGTTTAAAACTCATTTTTGCCCTTTAAATAACCCTTGACAGCAAGTATAATTTCAGAAAATTAGTTTTCGTCGTTAAACTTGAAAATAGCGTAACTTCTTCGTTATAAATCCGTTTTAACCCGTTCAAGCGACCACGGTTTCGTTTTAAAGTCTATTTTCCGAAAATATAAACCAAAATAGTCCATGACCTGTCTAAATTTCCAGATTTTATAAAAATGGATAGCAACTATTTATATAACGTCTAACTTGGTTTTTCTTGCGTATATCTTGTTTCAATCACTTCAAATCAACACCAAATCTATTCTAATCCTACCATACACCGTCTTAGGGTGTAATGGGTTCCTAAACATCATCAACAATGATATGTTTTATGGGAATAATTATAGGATAGATAATATTCATTATAAGTAATAAAATCAAGTAAAAATGGTATGAATACATATGATACTTGCATGTTTTGTACTAGCATAATAAAAATAGATCAAATATAATTATGAAAGAGTGGTAAAAATATTTAGAACACTTACTAGTAGTATGAAGAGGTTTAAGTAACTAGGTACTTAAATACTTCTTGGTTTTTATTTCAAAACCTAATAGAGAAGTAATCTAGAGTTTGTTTAATCACTTGATCTTGAAAAACAATTATGTTTCTTGCTTGGTTCTTGCCTTGGCCGAATAATGGAGAGGAAATGAGAGAGTCTGAGTTTAGTTTCACCTTTGTATAAGTGTTTGTATGTGTTTAGGATAGTATAATATTAGTATTAAGTAAATATCTAGTCTACTATCAAGTATACACCTAACTAAGATCTTTTATAAAAACTATGGTGAGTCATAGGGTGGTCGGCCAAGGGTATATTGGGGAGGGTTTTGTGGTATTTTGATGACTAATGGGTATTTAAGTGTAAGTATAATGTGTATTTTATAAATATAATTAGGTATTTAGTGTAGTGTTATCTAGAAATCGATTTTAACAGAACAAAATAAAATATATCGAAGTCATAAAAATTATAAAAATACATTTCTCGCAAGAATTGGGTGAAATAATAATTATCGAGTCGAATTTACGAAAACCGTCGTAAATATTTATATAACAATTTAAATACCAAAATAAATTCAAAATATCGGGTAAACTAATAATATAATTTTTATAGTCTTAAAATGAGTATAAAAATATATCAGGATAATTTTTGGAAGTGTCGGATCAATTATTCAAAATAAATGATCGTGCGATAGCATTTATTTAATAGAAAAATATACGTTAATGAAATATGCAAACCCATGCATGAACTAATATAAAAATGATGTAATTGATGATATGTAGACTAACTCTAGTCTATATGTAGTGTTCTCAATGATGTTTCATGAATACGCAGCTAAACCCTTACGGTTACACGAATTTGATACTCGTAAACCTAGTTTACGAAAAATGATGATTAAAAATCATGATTATAAATTTTTCTCCGGGAATGAATAGTGTTTTGTGAATAGTAAAATTTTGAAATAACCTCTCAAAATATCAAATCGACTTCAAAAATGATGAATAGTAAACTGATGAATAGTAACAGATGAATAGTAAATTCCCGAGATGAATAGTAAAAATTTTAAAGTTTGCAAAATGACCGGAAATTGGGAATTGTGACAGGTCGAGTATGCGTTTTTGACACCAAATGATAATGAGAAATTATACATGGACCTAAGCTTAGGCCTAAACTTAGACCTAAAACCAAGTGTTAGCATCCTGATGGCTACAGACAGGAACCCACTTATTTTACAATCGTCAGAATGATGACAAGTGGTTTTAGGTCTAAGTTTAGGACTAAATTTAATTCCATGTATCATTTCTCAATGATAATATATATAGTATTTACTTATTCATCAAACTATAGTTTATAATTAAAAAAAACTTATGAATACAGTGAATAATAAAACTCTAGAATTACTAATTCATCAAATTTTTAACATTCCACACACAAGAACATACATACGGTTACTGACTTTTGTGAAGATATTGGCGGCATTCTATGAAAATATTTGGCCCCCCTAGATATGTGGGGATCGTGGAGCAGGAATGACTCCTTCCACAGAAGGTATATGTTGCGGTTTATGAGATTCAATAGACTTTCAGGAAGCATTAGAAAAAGGTATGTTCATACAGCATTCACTATTTTATATCATAATTTGTGGTCATTAGTTTTAACTTACCTTTTAATTTAATGTTTGGGTGCTTGATTCATTGAGTTTTATTGCATGATTAGAGTTGATTAGGTTTATTTTTACTTTACACTTCCATGTTAAAAAAACCTAGGGTTCTTTGAATTAGTTTTGATAACTGTAATTATGTGGGCAAATGGACCACATATTCAATTGTGTTTACCATTAGTGTCAATTGTGAACCCACTGCTTGAACCCACTATTTTTATTTATAGTCCTGGTGTCATACCAGGTGTCATGAACCAATACAGTTTCGTTTCCGGTGTATTCCTATTTTTCCAATACCATTACGCATCCCTAACATATACATGTGTTAAAACTGTGGTGCTCACCGTGTGCAAGTTTTAAAAATTTATAAACACGAATTATCCGACAATTACTATAAACACATACGAGCAAGTATACTCGTTCGCGATAGAAACGGTGGGTAAGTCGAGATCGTCCTAAGAGATTTGCGTTTTAATTTGTTTTAAAAAGATTGGTAACAAGAAAGCTTGTCAAGGCTTCCTCAAAATTATGGTTTAGTGAAAATCAATATTAAGAAACATATACTTGTGTGAAGTCTATAGGCAATCATAGAAAGTATTCATGAAGGCTTGGAGTAAACTCTTGATGTAATGCACAAATCATAAGCAAATGATTTCCAACCCATGGTTTATGTTTTGTAAAATCATTTTAAGAACAATAACATGTAGGTAATCCTTTCGGTCCTTATCCTAATGATTATCCTTTAGAAAATCCATTTGTTTGTAAAATGTTCTTATGGTGTCAATCACCATATCCCCATACTAGTTTGTCACTTAACTTTTTGGAATAAAACACAAGAGAAATCCTTTCGGTCCTTTTTCTTAATACATGTTTTACCGACAAATCAAACAAGACTAGTAGTTTTCCAACAAACTCATTTAAACAAGATCATTTACATGCATCACATATAAGAACACTAGTATGATTTCCTACATCCTTACACACAAGTATATTCAAGAATTACTCCATGACAATCATAACAAAACACAAGTAGTAACAAGGTAATTCAAATAATTCAAGAGAATAGAAATTCATAACAAGGTCCATAGAATACCTAAGCTTTTGGATTACAAGAATTAGAAATCGTGGAATATAGCAACCACATGCCTCCAATCGTCTAGCCTAACCGTACAACTCCGAATGATCAAACAATGGATGAGAATTAGTCTCTCCAACATCCTGGATGTTTTACAGCAGTAACAAGACTTTTGGGATGAATAATAAGGGTTGGTAATAGCTTTGGTGTAAACTAGTACACTTTTGGTTGTGTCACACCTAGACTACTAAGTATAGGTTCATTTTATAGCTAAAGAACCTTAAATATCAGGCTAAAAACGTCCCATAAAAGTTAATAACAGGAAATGATCGGCCTCCAATGATTATGGGGAGTTAAGGCATCATTAAATGACAATTGGTGTAACTCCAGAGTTGGCAACCGGATCGGTTGCAACGCAGCCGGATTGGTTGCGTGTTAACCATTAGCCCAACCGAATCGGTTGCGGGCTCCAACTGATGGGTTGGGCGTCTCTCATACTCCCAATTTTGAGTTTTTGTTGACTTTTTCTGATTCGCGCCTTTTCCTTTGTTTTCGCTGCTGATTTGCAAGACGAACCTTGATCTTTACTTGTTGTAGATACTTAGAAATCATTGCGCTTCCTAATCATTGAGTCTGAGAGCTTCCTTACTTGACTTCCTTCCTCGGGAATTGTCCAAATGTGTATGAAATCTTCATTTCTTCATCTTTTGCGATACCTGGCTACATTCACATACAAATACGCATCTTTTGCACTTTTGCAACAGCTATGAGTAAATATAGCCGATTATGTAACATATTGGATTTCATAAACACACAAATAAGCTCAACAATGGATCGAATAGTATAGAGTTTAGAGAGAGAAAGTGGCATCCTTTCTAGAGAGAGAAAGTGAAAGAAAACATAGAAGGTTAGATTAGGATGAATGAAAGGTCCAACCCTCTACCTTGGGAGGTAGAGGGTATTTATAGTTACAAAGCGCACGTCCTCCTTCGGACGTGGATCGTGCATACTGATGGGTAAAGACCCGTCCGTCCTCCACGGTGTTACACTAAACTAAATAACTAACTAAATAACTAGTTAATAACGATATGTCTTCGAGCTAACTTGTGCTAGTCTATAGTTGGGGTGACCGACACTTCACAATGGAATTTCCAATTCCTAACAATCTTCCCCTAAGGGAGGTCACCCCATGTTTTACATTTCGAATCCTAGCATTCTATTTAATCTTCAGTCTTGAGCTCGTAGACTTTAATTCTTCAACTTTCGTAATCTTTGTGCTTATGTAGTGACTCTTCATAGTCCGATTATTTTGTAATTTCAATGGAGGTCTTTGAACTGATCCACATCTTGATGATCTTGGAGCTTTCATTGAGATCATCAGCCACAATAAATCTCTGGATCACCCTTTGTTGTGTTGCCATCATGTGATGTTGTGACTTTTGGACCGACATGCTCACACTTTTGAATCATGACATCTTTCCATCGAGTAGCGGAAGCTTTATTGGTTCATGATATTTGCGGCAGCAGAAGCGAAGCATAGTATGAAAATATCGAGCCGAGTTTTGTAGATATGCACCGGTCATATTTCTTCAATTAAGTGTGGATCTTTGTGAGCATGCGGCTATGGAATGACTCCTCAATTCTAATTAGTCGCAACCATCGGGTGTACCGCATACAACGATTAGCAATAAATCGCACGAAAGTGTCTTTGATCACTTTCGTTGAATTGAGGTACACGCCCACGGTTCCCGCTGATCAAGACAAGCACCGCCGTGATCGGTATAATTCAAGAATCTCCTTGATGTGGTTTCGCACTGTTCTAGCCGTTCTCAAACCGGAACGTCTCAAAGAAGACAACACGGAGTGAGTGAACCAAAGACAAATTGAGATTTACTGATTGATAGAAAATGATTTGAAAACAATCGCGTATTGCTTAAGATAAAGAGTTTTTCAATACGACGAAGGTTTAGAAGTAAAATCAATTTTCAATCATAAGTACCCTTTTCATTTTTAAAGATTAATACACAGTCGAAGTGCTAGACAAAAGAATTTTAAGCACAACGACTGGTTTTTCAAAGGTATCCGTCAATCCATTTCCTGGACCAAGGTTGATTCAATAATGAATCGCCCCATTGTTTCTATCCAGTTGTCACAAGCTTGATCTTTTGCAAGATCTCACATGTCACCCACCAAGAGCTTGTTTGATGTTGGCTCTAGAAGGATTTCCATCTTCATCGTGAATATTTAACATATCACTCGGATGTTCTAGCAATACCACAAGGATAATGCGTAGGACTCTTAATATATTCTTACTTTCCACATTGTGTGAAACAACAAGACTTCATTAATTTAGTGTCCTAATGAGATATTGTGGATGATCTCGTGGCTCTAGACTCAATGGTGCACATTTGGTTCCTATGCCGGAGACTAGGGAGAGGGTCTCCTTCTTCAATATCAACAATCTCTAAGAGAAAGTCGATAGATTATGTCGGTTCCCGTGAGAATGAAACAAGCCCTTTAAGAGGAACTTGAGTAGCTTGGGAAGTTTAGTGCGGTGCGTACACCGGGTCTATGACGTCTTGTCTTCAATACCAATGTTACCTTAGTAACCACCAAGAGCATATGTATTGAACCCTAAGCATCGCCCTAAGGTTGAATTATTGGAGGCTATTTCTTTTCACCCTTTTCACATTCAATTCTTTTCATTCTTCAACCCTTCATGCTTACCGAGACTTCATAACTAGAACCTTGTTGGGTTTATTCCAAGTACTAGCTCGTCTCATCCGCACTCTTCCCATATTCTCATTTTCTCCTTTTTCATCATACCTAAGGACTTCTACACTATCTAGTGGATTGTCCTCGGTAGATCTCTCCGGTTCGGCGGATCGGGAACTAATACCTAACCTCACCATCCTTATAACTCCATACATAAAGTAAAATGGTCGGTCTTTTGGTGCAGTTCATTCTTCCTTGAAACCAATTGAAAATCATTTGGAAAAACAATCAAGGTACTTGTGATACGAGATCAAAGCATTTTGTACCTTAATAGTTTTGATCATTTAGAAAACTCCCCTCAACATGTGCATATGATTTGGAAATTGTTTAGCACATGGAGGCAAGAGGACTTTGAAATATTTTCTTTGATCACAATTTTCATAGAAAAGCCATTTGATTTTCTTTGGTAAATTCTCCCTCAATATGTGCATAGGATATTTGAAATCATTTTATCACATAGAGGCAAGAGGTTTTGAAGCACTTCCACGATTGCATTGCCATTAAGTAAAACCATTTAGAAAATCAATCAAGGTACCTTTTGATAAAACATTTAAATCTTTGTACCTTGATAGTTTATTTTTTTTGAAATGCTCCCTCAATATGTGCTTCGAGATTCGAAAGCGTTTAGCACATATGGGAGAGCAAGATGCACATTTGAATCAAAACGATCACCTTTATCAAATTTCATTATTAAATCACAAATTCTCCCCCGATCAAAAATATCAAACCCTTTGAGATTTTGGATCCCAAGTGATTTAATAAGGTTTAGAAAACATGGGAGAAGATGCGCCTGGTTTAAATACTCTTATGGTTTTTGGTTAAATGCTCCTCCTCAACATGTGCATTGTATATTTGAAATCGTTTGGCACATTGAGGCAGGAGTGCCTATAAAGGACTAAAACCAATTCCATTAAAATAGATTTGAGATTTAAATCACTATCTCTCCCCCGATCAAAAATTTCAAACCTTTTGAGATTTGTGATCCCAATTGATTTAAATCATTTAGAAAGTTTTAGGGAAAGACGTGGCAAGATTCAATTTTGAGAAATGATCGAAATGGACCAATTTAAGACATTAAAGATTGTTAGTGTCAGGTATGATTGTTTTAAGAGATCTTTAAGGAAAATAAAACAATTTCACAATCAAACAAGAACAGAAAAAATTTCATTTTGAAAGATCTTGATTCTAAAGAAAAATCATACCATGACATAACATTAAATCTTTAGATCACCACTTTTTAACGTACAAACGGACTTTTATGAAGAAATATTGTTTTAAAATAATTTATTTTAAATCACTCTCCCTCAATCGATGACCGTAGTCGTTGATTGAGTGACTTAGATTTTGATAAAATGAAGTCCGTGATTTTCAAAATTTAGTCCAATTTATTTTCAAAACAATATTTTCCATTTTCAAAACAATTTAATCAAATTTTTAAAATTGTTTAAAATGATATCTGCACAAAGATACGTTAGGTGGTTGAGTCGCTTTTGTTGATGTTGTTCTTTGTAGGGCTTGGAAGAAAATCGTCGCAAATGCGGTGAGACTTCTTACGTTGCATTTTAATGCCAACTGAGGTGAAATTAAGCTCCGTTTCTTCAGTCACTTAGAAGAAAACCATTTGCTGATGCAGTGAGACGTCTTACGTTGCATTTATGCCAACTTTCCATTGAAGTCAAATTAAGCTCCGTTTCTTCATTTGTCAACCCAAGATATAGTTACCCTTTCCTTTTGGCATCCAATCATCTTCAATTGTGGGATCCGGATCGGGAACATTCTTTTATACCAATATACCTGCATATGTTAGTGAACACACATACAGATATATGGTGGTCGACATCACCCAAACAACAATCGACTAATTCAAGTCAATTCAACATATCAATCAGTTCATATAAGGTATGGGAATAATGTGTTCATCAAACTATAATCATCTAATCCTAACAATCACATCCTAGAAACCTAGTCCTTCAACATAGTCAATTATATATTTTAATTAAGCACGTAGGATAATTAAAAAAGTCCGTTAGATGATGTAAATTTGAAAACATTCTCCCCCTCAATCAATGACTTATTTTTCTCAAAATGTTAAAAGCGTTGAAGTCATTGATTGAGTTTTCAATTATATAAACATTCTTAAACTGATTATTTTTAAGGCAACTCATTTTCCACCAATTCAGTTAAAACAAATATTTTTCTGAAGAATTTTTGAAGGAAAAATATTTGAGTAGGAACAGCAGTCCTTCGACATACTTTCCTCATTTTGTTTAGGATAAGTGCACGAAATATTTTGAAAATTTGTTTTTGCGCAGCACTTTCCTTCTTTGAAGAGCGGGTTTCTATCTGAAATAATAGCAAACCATGGTTTTAAGCATGGGTTACAGTCTGAAGTAACTGCAAGCCATTTTTTTTAAGCACGGGTTACAGTCTGAAAAAACTGCAAGCCATATTTTGAGACATGTTTTGAAAGAAATATATACACCTCCTGCTCGAACTTCATCTAAAGTCCCGTGCCATTATTGAATGACATTTCTAAGACCGTTGATGTTATCGATACCAGAAGACATGTCTTGAGAAAACATATTTTTGGTATTTTTCAATTTTCTGATTTTTATGGGCTTTTGTTGATTTTATATTTTTCTATTTTGTTTTTGTTGGTTTTATATTTTTGTATTTTGCTTTTTGAAAAATATTTACAACGATAGAGAAATAGTTTAAGAAGATGATGATACAAGTACCGAGATAAGGAAATCGTTCAACACTTTGTAGAAGATAGAAGACATCATCTCTTAAACTTTCACCACTAAAGCATTCGAGGCTTCTAAGAAAATCGTCTGAACATGAGACTTCTCAATATGAATCTTTGGTAGCTTCCCCCCAAACCGACAAACATCGAATAAAGACCATTTCCCTAAGAAGTAGAGTTAAAGACAAAGCGGTCTCATTGAATGAAGCTCAACACCCCAAAGAACTTGAGAACACCAAGTAACAAGTTGAAACATTGATCGCCTCGGTGGTTATCAAACCGGAATAACTAATTAAGACCGATCACATGAACTGTTGTGCGTCCCCGATGTACACATTACTCTTCGAGATTGACCAATTGTCTATTCAGGGAACAATATATCAACATCTTCATTTTACCAAGTGCATTCCGCTTATCTTCCATATTACCAATCAGCCCATAATGTACACAAGTACCCAACTAGAGTAGAGACAACGACATCACGGTGAATCGGTTGAATCACCGATCTTCTCTCGGATGTCAACTCGAATAACCGATTAAGCTCGATCAAGTGATCATGTTGTGTGTCCTCGATGTACACAAATCTCTCCCCGATGGTTGCGATCTCATCGAAATCATCATTACATAGTGTACATGAAGCAATAACCGAAGCACTTTATCATAATCATATCGAAGATGTCGATAAGCAATATCATCTCACGCTCCAAATATTCTTCTCATATTTCTTCCAATCGAACATCAAGTAACACATACCAAAAGTCTCCGAGACCACTTCCCCAAATAGTTGGAATAATACACCAAAGGCTACGAGTTAAACACCGAGTTTCTACGGTTATGACCATTTTCTTTCCGGATAACTTCAATCGAGTAGAAGTGTTAAGTTCATCATGTGTACTCGTTGAGCTTTTAGATATATGTCTCCTTCCCCTTGTTGGTTTTGATACCTCGTAATCAAGAAAACATAATATACCCATAAACTTGAAATCTTGTGAGAAGAACTCAAATAACCCAAATGAATCCTGTGAGAATCAATCACATGAAACTCTCTCTGACTATCTTTATCAACCCATATGTAGACAATTTGAAGTGACCACTGTTGAAGAAAACCCGATATACCAAACTTGAAACTGAAGTCGAATTCTCCGCATTTGTATCTTAAGCTTGCACTTAATGATTGAAGAATGGTGTCAAGAATCTATGCTTCAAGAAAATCTCTAAGTACTCACTACTCAAACAGAGTATGAGACATTAACACCTCTTGATATTATCCACATCGTCATCAGCATGTGACACTGAGTAAAACAACGTAACTCCTAATAGTGATAGTTAACCAGGTCTTTAACCAACCACCCCGACTGCTGGTAACTAGATAAACCAAGTCTTCAACTCAAATTCTTAAACCCGAGCAAGTTATCAAATAAGAACACGCCTTTGTGAAAGTCAACTTCAATCTCAAATAAGTGATAAATGATTAACTCTGAAGTCATCAACTTGTGTCAAATGCCCAACACGTGAAAACAGCATACAATCGAATGTACATTGATCCACTGAATGAACCAGAACAAATGATTCCTCAACATCAATGCATTCTTCCTTAAAAGTATACATGTAGAGACTGATCTGGAAGATTCACCAATAATGTCTTCAAGCGGATGAGGTAGTCATTTTCCTTTAAGTTCATGTGGTTGATTTATAGCATGCACATTGAGAGGAACAATAATCCGTAAAGATTTGGCAAAGGAATACCAAAGTGCGGATCATTATTCATGAACAATAATCCGTGAAGATTTGGTAAGGAATACCAAAGAGCGGATCATTATTAATGTGTGCAACTACAATATTATGATAGTCATTATCAACGCCTTGAGGAATAACTGGAGATTGGGCTTCTTGAGTAGTCTGAGAAGTACTTCTTAGATGATCAACATTCGTTAGCGGTTGGAAATACTCATCAAACATATCATGAAACAATGAATCCCAACCAATAAATCCCATTTATCCTTAGTAAGTGAAACGTTAGGTGTTGGAGGAGAGAAACATGAAGTAGCCATCAACATCCATCAACATGTAGTAAATTCACTCTTCCCCCCCTCAAAAATTGCATCCGAAGTTGCCATTTTTGATTTAACCAAGTGAATAAGAATATATACCAATGAACGTAGATCCACTTGATGACTGAATGAGCATGGGAGAAACATGAAGCTTGTTGATGAAGAATGTCGATGAGAATGGACATAAACATGAAGATTTTTCTTCTTCTCAAGACAAAGCGCATCAAGCGTACACCTTTCTTTTCTATGAGGAACGGGCTCAAGTGTTATCTGCAGACGCCATAGTGTTGAAGAACGAGGCCCGAATCGATGTGAATGACGTCATAGCAGATTGAATATCAAGGTTGAGTAACTTGAACCCGTGAGTAATGAGATATCAATCCATTTGTTATCCATACTTTAAGCGAGTCCATGTAGTGAAGGATCAAGTATCTGCAGAATCGAGTAAGGAATACCTGCACTAACATTACAAACTTGATTGCATATATATTGGTTAGTGACATTAGTATCCAAATCCTTTGGGGCTTCACTGTCAACCTTGATTTTGCCATTGGAAAACAGCTTTCCGGTAGGTATCCACCTAAGTCCAGCATCCTTAAACATTCTACCAGATGGTATCCACTTATGGCAAGGTCTAGGATTGTTAGGCTTCTTATGCATAGTGGAAGACTTATCCTTATTCCTAGTTTCCAAAGATTTAGCAGTTGGTAACCATCTAGGCGAAGATTTTGGTTTCATTTGCTTCATATGCACTGTGGATGACTTAGTGTGAATCCTAGACTTAACAGGTTGTACCATTGCATGAGCATTTACTTTCTTCAGGGATTTTGTGAGACATTTATCATGATTAGCATTAAAGATACATTTCAGACACTTTGAGCAAACAACTTGTTTGGATTCAGAAATAGATCTAAATTTCTTAGAGTGATCTACTATAGGAATAACTTTAATCGAAATGCAACTACTCTTAGATGTAAGCCAATTCCTAGTCTTTAGATTAGTGTTCCTAGGTAATGGTTTAGAACTACTAGCAGTGCCTTGAAATCTCGAAGAATTCATCACCCTAGGTCTTGCACCTAAAATTCCGTCTTTGCGATTCTGTGCCTTCTTTCTAGCCATTTCTAGATACGAGTTCTTATACAAGTCATTCATATCAATTTTCCTAGGCAAGTGAGATGAACTGACTGGTTTTGTCAAAACTTGTTTCGCATCAACTTGGGAGGCAAACCACGTTTTTGAAAATTTTGGTCGTTCAGATCTAAACGCATTCGGTTGTCTAATAACTGGTTTCCCAAGATTGATGGTTTTGCAAACTTAGTGTTCACACTATTCCTGTTGTTTTTCTCGAGCTTATTTTTAAAGCAACAATGGCGAAACTCTTTTCCCAAGTTGAGCTTTGAGATCATCAATTTTGCTATCAAAGAGTTTGTTTGTTCTATAGACTTAGTTCTAGCTTCTTTGTGATTGTCACTTAGTTCTATGTGATGCTTTCTCAAAGACTCATTTTCCTTTAGTAATTTGGCCACACAAACCGCTAATTCATCATTTCTCACTTGAATATCATCAATAGTATTAACATCAGAATTACTTGTAACCAAATTACTTTTCACATGCATATTAGAAATATGTTTCTTCAAATTGTTGATAGTTGACTCTTTGTCTTGAAACCGAGCTTTCAAAGTGTTAATTTCAAAAGTTCACGAATTCGTGAAGTTCGGATTTTACATGGTTTGTTAAGTTGAAAGCTTTCTTCTTTACTTTGTATTGTAATTTCAAGTGAAATGCAATGTTTTTCCGCTTTGAGAGTTTGTTTGAAAGTTCATCAAAAGCCTTTTATCAACCATATCTTTTATTTTGAAACACTTAATCTCGACTCACCTCGCCATGTAACATTTATCAATGTCATGTTCAAAGATAATGATCGCTTTTTTAAGTACTTTAGCGATGCACTATGTTGAACAATAAAGGGTACCTCATTACATGACACCGCTCAATTTCGGTCCGATATCCGCATCCACATCATGTGTAACAAGAGTCACCGGATCGTGGGCGTGTCAAGCTTATATATCTCGAGCCTCAGATTCGGTGTCAATCGATCCATCATCTGGTGCTTTACCCGACTCATCATAATTTGTTGTCTCTGACATTGTGCATTCAGCAACACCCGAGTCTTCAACAAATACATTACCCAACTTATCACAACTATCTCTCAACTGCACCAAACACTCATCCACTTTTTCATCTGTCTGAGTAACTTCCTCAATATACTTCTCCACATTATCCATGAGATGGATAAGTGTCTCTGTGAACATGCTAATTTCCATTCCAGTGTGTCTCTTGAAGGACATTTCAGTCATGTCTTGATCATAGTCTGATGTGAATTCCCTTCTAATGAATGACTGAAAGTGTTTGTAGATCACTTGAAGTGCATCACTGGAACTATCCTTTTGAACCTTCTCTTTGTCAAGTTGTAGCTCCAATTGCTCTAGGTTTAACAGCAAAGTTCGTGTTAATGTGGATAGGTCCTGACGGAAGAGGGCAATACATGTTCGTTCCATTGATGTGGGTAGAAGTAACATGAGGTGAGAGTGAAGTTGTTGATAAGGTTCAATGTTGATTTAATTTTGCATGGCATTCTGTAGCCTGAACAGGTGCAAATCTTTCTCATTGGACTCGGAGCATGAAGAACTCAAATCATCATTGATTGATTCCATCATCTGTAACCGTTCAATATAGCTAATATTCTCATGGTTGTCTACAACATCATACGCTTTGAGTACTTCAAATCACCGAATCGAGTGTAAGACATGATGTTGATGAATCCACGGATTTTACAAGTCTATGATTTAAACCGAGAAATAGAATCTTTATGGATTTTACTAAAATCAAGACCAAACCGTTAAGCAATGACCAATGGAACGTGTTAAGATGACTGATGGATTGTCACAATGATAGACAATTGTGTGTTAGGACTTATGATTGTTTGTAGGATTAGCAGAGATGTTGTTTGGTTGATATTTGGATTGGTTTATGCTTGTTTTTACGGAGAAATTTAGGTCAAAAAACATAAAAACCTCAATAACTTCTGTTCGGAGCGGATTTAGGCCTCGAAGGTTGACCTGCATAAACTTTAGTTCTCCTCGTTTAGTTTATTCAGCGTGCCATTCTCCTCGTTCTCACGGTCGTTTTGATGGGTAGAACGCTGAAAACGGAGTTACGGATCAAAAGTTATAGTCGTTTGAAGTTTTGTCGGGAAAGGTCAACAAGTCGCTAAGAATTCTTGAACCAAGTCGCTAAGACCAAGTCGCTAGGACCCAAGTCGCTGAAAGCACCAAGTCGCTACACAGTCAAGTCACTAAAGAGCAAGTCGCTAAGGTCCAAGTCGCTAACACCAAATCGCTAACAATTTACACTACAACTCGCTAACAATTTCTGAAGCAAGTCGCTAACCTCACCAAGTCGCTAGCCGTAGTGGAGAATCCACTAACTTGTACTATTTGTCGGCTTGTCTCAATAGACAAGTCACTAAGCTCAAATCGCTACCACTTCAACTACAAGTTGCTACAAACTTACAAAGCAAGTCGCTACCAAGAATAAAAATCCGTGACTCAAGTCGCTAGCAAGAAAATCTCAAAAACACCACTTTTCAATCCAAAAACAACCCAACCACGATGATTCAAGCCTTCCAAATCAAAACCTAAACACTTATGATGATCCTAAACACAAAAGTACAATCAAAATCCAAGCTTTAACACACAAAATGGTCCAAATGATGCAAATACCTCTAAACTATTTCAAACCCAAAAAAAACCATATAAAACCACTAGAAATCCAACAACATGTGATAGATGATCAAACCATGGCTCTTGATACCAATTGTAACATATTGGATTTCATAAACACACAAATAAGCTCAACAATGGATCGAATAGTATAGAGTTTAGAGAGAGAAAGTGGGATCCTTTCTAGAGAGAGAAAGTGAAAGAAAAAATAGAAGGTTAGATTAGGATGAATGAAAGGTCCAACCCTCTACCTTGGGAGGTAGAGGGTATTTATAGTTACAAACTGCACGTCCTCCTTCGGACTGTGGATCAGGCATACAGTGGGTAAAGACCCGTCCGTCCTCCACGGTGTTACACTAAACTAAATAACTAACTAAATAACTAGTAAATAACGATATGTCTACGAGCTAACTTGTGCTAGTCTATAGTTGGGGTGACCGACACTTCACAATGGAATTTCCAATTCCTAACAGATTATCATACACAAAACCAACAATAACGCTACTAAAAACATGCTCATTTTGAGCATTATCAAATTCCCCCATACTTAAGTTTTACTCGCCCTCGAGTAGGTCTAACATTTTCAAAAATTGATTTCAATGGTTTTGATACCGTGGTTCCGAAAATTTAACAATCATCTAAAAAAATGATTATTAATTTGCTTTTAATATGTGAAAACTTTAAAATGAACCAAATAACTTTAGATAACACAACTAAACACCTCGTGAATGATTTTAAGAATTCACTCAACACTGATATATTGGTGGGTATATGTAAATCACTCAATGCCTAGTCATGATCAATGCTTTTTACCATAAGCTTGTACAAGTATCAAGATAAATAAAATAAATTCATCAAAGAGGGCTTTTATTCGGGTTATAACGTTAAGGCTTTGGGTTTATAAATGGCATGGATAAGGCATGGGATGGTTTATGAAATTGGTTTAAAAAGAAAAATAAAAGTCAAGTCTAAACCTCCATGTTGCTAGCCATCATACAAACCACAATCCCGAAAATGAATATATTTTCCTCTTCTTCACGTATCGATCTCCAAACATATATAACTCAATTTAGCTAATTGGCTAATCAATATACTCCATATAGCACATTGGCTATAACCATAACTTTTTTTTAACTCCCCCACACTTAGTATAAGCACACACCACAAACAAATAAAAATGAGAAATACGTCTCCTTCATCTTTGTTGGAGAATGGTACACACATATGACAAAGTGTAGCTTCTTCATAATCATAAAAAAACAATCAAACACTCCAAACAACTAGCAACAAATCAATAGACATGACATGGGTTGGCTAAGGTTTAAGGTGTAAAATATTTTTGTATTTTTCTGGATTTAAACAAGAATGAAAAGATTGGCTCGAAGGGTGTAACTAAGGGTATCTAGTGCAAAAAATGAGCACTAACAAATGGGTCCATATAAGGTGGTTAATTAACCGATGTGGTTAGCAAAAAAACATTAAATGTAAAATGGAAGGCCATTTGGGTTAAATCCTACGATGCCTCTTATCATTTGAACATATTTTTATCACTCGAGAGTGATTTTAACCGTAATGCATAACAAGTACAAGTTCTAGAATCGACATAATCACCGGCACACTCATAGCAAATATAAAACAAAAGATGTGTTTTATACAAAAAGAATCCTCACAATTTAGTGGAAAAAGGCTATAATGCGTGCTAGAAAATGCTATCGAATCCAAAATGAATTACTTTCGTAATTTGGTTCAAATCAAAAAATTTCAAAAACCTCATTTTACCATTGAAATACCCAAGTTGTTCTTTTAATATATCTTAATAACGTGTGAAAACAACTAGACAACCAAGGACGATTTTTCTACTAATTACTTGAATCCAAAAACTTTACCTAAAAATAAAAAATAAGACTAAAAACTAAAAATTTAAAAATCGTATCATTTTTTTCTATTTACTTCCCTCCCCCATACTTAAGTTTTGCATTGTCCTCAATGTAATAAAATGAACTTCAAAGTAAAGAAAATGGGAAAAAGAAATAGTCAAAAAGATACCACGGGATAGAATATGCAATATGCATATTGGGTCATAAGCAAGCATGTGAGTTATCCAACTCCAAATATTGACAAACAATAAGCTTTCATCACATCCATCCTGCAAACAAAACTGCAAAATATGCACAATAGACAAAACAAACAAACAAACAATCCAAACGCTACTTAAAAATAAAAATAAACAAAGTATGATAATCATCCTACAGAAATAGTTAAGAGATACAGATAGAGATAATATTGTTCGACACACAATAAGCATTGTTTTTGAAATCACAATCCAAAGAATGATCCACTATCCAATCCACGTTCTTAAAGGAATTACGTCGAGTTCCTCTGGTAATCCTTCGAGCTTTCCACTTCCAATATCTCTCAAATGAGCAAATCCTTCAGCTTCCGTACTTTCGGGCATAATTGGTTCGCTAAACAAAACCATTCCCATTAGGTTGAATAAACCAAGGGTTTTTGCAATCCTAGTAATGAAGTTTCCTCCTCAAATGTAATTTACACTCCCTAATGCGGCCTTTTTATGAAGGTATTTGGCAATCAACCACGCTACATCTAGTGATTTTAACGGATGTCTTCCCTCAAAAGTGAACCCATAAATCATCCTCGAAAATTCTGTCCACATCATGCGACCTGTGTAGCAGAGACTCAACTACTATCATGTGAAACACTTGCAAAAGTGGCTTTCTAATTGACGAGACTCTACTTTCACCATACATTAGCTTACTTTCCGTACTTATTTTTCTCCAAAACCTGTTTTCATCAAATCCTTCCTTATTCCTATCACTCAACATAATTATGTATTTAAAATCCCGATTTCTCAAATCTTCATCCGAATATAATCCTAACAAATTACCAAATTCCCATAACGTGACAACATGTGCCTGATCACCTAGCCTGAAAGTAATACATTTAATAGAGCAAACTCCTACAGCTGTAATATCTGTCTTCATTTCGAAGGAACAAATAAATTCTAAACACAATTCTTTGTATATGGGCTCATTAATGTTGAGAGCTCTCTTCCACATTTTTGTAGTTAGAATATGCTTAATGTTCTCACCAACAGCTTATCCTCTAAAACCTCATGGCAACCCAAACCTTGCAATACTTCCCAATTAATAATCCTAGGTCGGTGTACTTCGTTTCCACCACTAGATAGCAAAGTATCATTGAAACCCTTTCGATGATCATCACTCTCTCCACGCCAAAGAAGATTCGGGTGGCACTCTGGGATTGGCATTTCTTCTTCCTTCTTTCTTGCTCCTCGGGTTCGTGATGCAACCCCTTTTCCTAAAACATTCTTCACAACATAATTAAGGGATTAGCGGTTAGAAACATGCTATATTATCGTGGAAATTACAAATATAAGTCAATATAAGAGTGTTAGAACAAAAGATAAGGTTTATAGAAGCCTCTAAGGTCTAGTTCAAAATTTTTAAATTTCCCAAAACAGAACGTGGAACCGGATCGGTTGAGGAGCAGCCGATCCGGCTCCTCTCGCGACCTCTCTCCAACCGTTCGGTTGCAACACGCTACCGAATCGGTTACTCAATCTGCAGAAGGCTTTGGCCTTCCAATCTATTTCCCACTAGATTCTCCCAATTCCAATTCACTCCTAAACTGCATTCTAACATCACCAATGATTCCCACATCCTCAAATTGGTATTAATTCGCATTCAAAACTTCCAATCATCACATGTTCATCTTGCTTGGAGCTAACAATCTTAACTTCAATTCTCAATCACTTGTTCTAATCAACAATGTGGCATCTAAAATTCATTGAAAACGCATTATCTACCAACTAGAATCATCAATTGCAACTTAATTTGATTCAATGGCACAACCTAATTGAATCCGAAAATTCAATCATCTAATACTCATTCCATGTTGAATCAATCACTACAATTCTTTTTGCAATGCATTCCTATATCAATTACCCACTTAATTCTGAAAGATTACAACTTAATTCGAATTCTATCAAAAACCCCCAAATTAGTGACCTAATTTGCAATTCGAATCAAATACTCTAATTAAACCCTAATTAAGTTAATTGATTGCAGATGCTTACTTGTTTAGGTGCCATGATGATCTTCTAAAACTCTTACATCCTTCAAACAACTTCTAATGGTCGAATTTTGTGAAACCCAAATGGAGGATTAGTGTGTGTGTGTGTGTTTTTCTGGAAAAATGAATTTTTGGTATTTATACTTGCATCCAACCGATTCAGTCATGGACACAACCGTTTCGGTTTGCATTTTTTCAGAATTTTGCCTTTTTAACTTTACTTGGGCATTTTACCTTCCAAGCAAAAATTGTTTACTCAAAAATCCGATTAAAGATGCACACAACATTCATCCAACCATTTGCAAATTTCAACAACATCTAACTCAAAAACTAAATCATCATACTTATCATCATAACTTAAACTAAAACTCAAAATGCATTGATTAAAATAACTTCAAACCAAAAATAATAAGAAAAATAAAATCAAATGAAAAACAAAATCCCTAAGTGCATAAAATAAAATTTCATCAAAAGATGAAAATCAAGCAAACAAATGCTTGTTATTATTGTTGCATTGTTCTTCTCCTTATCACTCCTCAAAATACTCATGCCTCAAAATATCCTCGCTTTGGAATTTTCCGGTCAACTCACGATATGTTTCATGAGTTTTGAACTTCCTAACAAATCTCCTTCCATCCGGGCATAGTATATCGAGTTTGACATGCCATTCCTCGTTTCAATCCTCTCTTTTGTATACACTTGACCCCTCGGGCCCCAATTCCAAAATTTTCAATTGTACCGGTGAAGAACCTAAGAAATCTGTGAGCTTCTTGTAAACAAGGATGTTCTTAAATGGATTGTAGAAGGCTTCCACAGCGAGTGCACGTTCCATTTCATCATCAATATCAAAATATGGTGAAGCAAGCGGTTCATACATAGGGTTTCCATGGACATCACGTCCAACTTCGAAGCAAGTTAAATCATCTTCCCCCATCAAAAAGTTCCAAATCCTCCATAAATTCTAACACTTTACCCCTAGGCTTGGGATAATAACTTTGCTTTGAGATCCCATCATCGATTGTCATAGTCCTCATCCCCATATCTATAATCGCTCCACATGTGCGTAGGAAAGGTCTTCCAAGTAGAAGAGGTAGACTTTTATCAACCGGTATGTCCAAGACTAGAAAATCGGCCAAATAGGGTTGATAGCCAATTTGCACCCTTACATTTTTCACTTCCCCCATTGCCTTAGCTTGAGAGTTGTCCGCCATGGTTAGCTTAGAATGATTTGGTTGGGGTTTTCTTAGTCCCAACGTCTTGAATAGTGGATAAGGCATAACGTTGAGGCTTGATCCCGTATCCGCCAAAGCATAAACCGGAGTGGTCCCGTTAACTTTTATAGGCAAAACGAAGTTACCCGGGTCACTCTCTTTCCATGGCATACCCCGAAATAAGATCCTATCCCTATCCTCATCCGATAGATCCTTATCTTCCAACCTTGTTCTTGCTAACATAACCGCATCTAGCTTTTTGCGGTATAGAACATAATCTTGTAGCACTTCAATTACCGGCTTCTTCTCATTAAGTTCGAGTAATTTTTGTTCAAGGTTTGCTAGGATAGCTTCCTTTTGGTCTTGAGTTAAAGGTTTGAAGGTGTTTGGTGAATTGGGTGGTGATGGTGTGTAATCATGGGTCTTGTTGGTGGTAGAAGTGGTAGGAGTTAATTTATTTGATGAGGTTTTCTTTCTACTAGCCTTCCCCATTTTCTAAATTTCCACATTCTCCTTCTCCATGTTTGCACATAATTCCACAAGCATTTCATTCACTTCCTTTTCTTCCTCCAAGTCGGTAATGTTGATTCTCATCTCACCTAGAGCAAAATCCAATTGACATTTGGTCGTCACAAGGAAATCTCGCCCAAAGCATACGTCCGGCTCATCCGCGTTTCCTTCTTCCAAAACTACAAAATCCGCCTCGAAAATATGACCATGGATATTAATCCAAAGATTCTTAACCATTTTTCTCCCAAAAGCTTCATAATCCAAACGAACGTGGCCAATTTGATCAAGAACTTTGTCCACAATATAATTGTCCCCATAAGCCATGTTCAATTGAGCATCCCACGCGCTCACCCCTTCGACACTACACGGTGTCCCGAACCTCATAAATGGTGAATCGTACCCCGTGAGAGGTGCTTGCGTGAAAATCACGACTCTACTCTTTTTAGGAACTTGAACCTTGTTCTCTCCTACTTCTTCCACACATTCCGAATCAATAGCCAACTCCTTCTTACTTTCTTCCAAAATATTCCCAATCTTCTCCAACGAGTTACCGGTATCCTTAAACATCTCATCCAAATTGCGTAGATACTCAGAAATTCCACTTAAACTATTCATAACAAACTATCTAACAAAATAAAACAAAACCAAAGACAAAACATCCAAATCATTAGCGTTAGAGTTAGTAGAAATCAAAACAAACTACAGAAACATATTCTAAACAAGTAAAGACACTTATTAGGACTAAAAACACAAGCTAAAACTTAAAATAGAAAAACTAGAAATTTTTTACCGAGAGCTCCAACCGGATCGGTTGGCCCTCCAACCGATTCGGTTGGTGGTAAGTCTCAGACCAAAAATACCCAACCGATCCGGTTGCGGGTTGCAACCGATCGGTTGGAGTAGTTTTCCAAAATTTCCTTTTAAAAAAAAAAAAACTGAAATTAATTAAACTTATTAATTAAAAATTAATTAAAGACAATTAATTATACTTAAACTCTAAATAAATGTGTCTACTCATTATCCTTATTAATTAAAAAACATTAATTATGCTAATTAACCATTCTACATTAACTAGATAAAATAACTAATCATTAAAACCAACTAAACACATAAAACTGAAAATTAACTAAATTAATTACTCTAATAAAGACAATATTAATTAGAAAATTAAATAAAACTAAAAATGACATATAACCAAAAATCTAAAAATTACTAAAACAAGAGTAAACAATCTATAAAACAATCTATAAAAATCGAAAATGACAAGAAATAAACTATAAACTGAAACACAAAATAATAGATAAACTAAAAACTAGAAAAATCAAAAATTAAAAATTTTACCGAGACCACCAACTGGTTCGGTTGCTCGCGCAGCCGAATCGGTTGGTCCCTAAAACAAAAATATTTTTTTAATCAATTTGAAACCAAATTCTAATATTACCAATTTTACAGAAACAAAACAAAATCAAAACACTCAAATCCCCGGCAGCGGCGCCAAAAACTTGATGTGCTCACCGTGTGCAAGTTTTAAAAATTTATAAACACGAATTATCCGGCAATTACTATAAACACATACGAGCAAGTATACTGTCATGATAGCAAAGGTGGGTAAGTCGAGATCGTCCTAAGAGATTTATTTTAATTTGTTTTAAAAGATTGGTAACAAGAAAGCTTGTCAAGGCTTCCTCAAAATTATGGTTTAGTGAAAATCAATATTAAGAAACATATACTTGTGTGAAGTCTATAGGCAATCATAGAAAGTATTCATGAAGGCTTGGTGTAAACTCTTGATGTGATGTACAAATCATAAGCAAATGATTTCCAACCCATGGTTTTTTTTTGTAAAATCATTTTAAGAACAATAACATGTAGGTAATCCTTTCGGTCCTTATCCTAATGATTATCCTTTGGAAAATTCATTTGTTTGTAAAATGTTCTTCTACGAATCTTTCGACCTTTCGTGATGAAAATGTTTCTAGTCTTGTTTCAATAAGTAAACATGGTGGGTGTCAATCACCATATCCCCAAACTAGTTTGTCAGTTAACTTTTTGGAATAAAACACAAGAGAAATCCTTTCGGTCCTTTTTCTTAATACATGTTTTACCGACAAATCAAACAAGACTAGTAGTTTTCCAACAAACTCATTTAAACAAGATCATTTACATGCATCACATATAAGAACACTAGTATTATTTCCTAGATCCTTACACACAAGTATATTCAAGAATTACTCCATGACAATCATAACAAAACACAAGTATTAACAAGGTAATTCAAATAATTCAAGAGAATAGAAATTCATAACAAGTTCCATAGAATACCTAAGCTTTTGGATTACAACAATTAGAAATCGTGGAATATAGCAACCACACACCTCCAATCGTCTAGCCTAACCGTACAACTCCGAATGATCAAACAATGGACGAGAATTCGTCTCTCCAACCTCCTGGACGTTTTACAGTAGTAACAAGACTTTTGGGATGAATAATAAGGGTTGGTAATAGCTTTGGTGTAAACTATTACACTTTTGGTTGTGTCACACCTAGACTACGAAGTCTAGGTTCATTTTATAGCTAAAGAACCTTAACTATCACGCTAAAAACGTCCCATACAAGTTAATAACAGGAAATGATCGGCCTCCAATGATTATGGCGAGTTAAGGCAACATTAAATGACAATTGGTGTAACTCCAGAGTTAGCAACCGGATCGGTTCCAACGCAGCCGGATCGGTTGCGTGTTGACCATTAGCCCAACCGAATCGGTTGCGGGCTCCAACCGATCGGTTGGGCGTCTCTCATACTCCCAATTTTGACTTTTGTTGACTTTTTCTGATTCGCGCCTTTTCCTTTATTTTCGCTGCTGATTTCCAAGACGAAACTTGATCTTTACTTGTTGTAGATACTTAGAAATCATTGCGCTTCCTAATCATTGAGTCCGAGAGCTTACTTACTTGACTTTCTTCCTCGGGAATTGTCCAAATGTGCATGAAATCTTCATTTCTTCATCTTTTGCGATACCTGGCTACATTCACATACAAATACGCATCTTTTGCACTTTTGCAACAGTTATGAGTAAATATAGCCGATTATCATACATAAAACCAACAATAACGCTACTAAAAACATTCTCATTTTGAGCGTTATCAAACTGTTATGTGTAACGTTGATGATCATTTAAAGTACATATATATAGTATTCTAGTGACAAATCTTTTTTATAGTCTAATGTTGAACAGCTTAAGTATAGATAGATAAGTAGTTAAATAAGAAATCCCAAACACCCTCTAAGATCTTTATGCAATTAAAGAGCGGGTAATCCGAGAAGGATCCCTATTCAGGTTACCCGGGAAGTCGGGAAGTTGAGCATTTTTTGCTCTGATGTATGTGGCTAAACCGGTATTCCCGTGGCCGTTTCAAGACTTTTCCCGGGATACCTGTCGCCCAACGAGGTTTGAACGCTATAGTATTGTTCACCCGAAAAGGTCTCTTCTGAGACCTTGGGGACACCTTACCACTAGTCGGAGATGGTTATCTTTATGCAATGAGTATTGTTCAAAGAATATTTGTTTAAATAATAGTAAAAAAAAGCCACAATCTATGGATTAAGAGATAAATTTAGTGTTAAGCGTGACACTCATGTGGATTAAGTTGGTTTTTCTTAACTTTAGTTGTGTCTGTAAAATGACGTAATAGGTTAATTTGTGCTATAACAATCCTTGCTCTGATGGTTGCCCATGTTAAAGATTTTTATGCAATTAGTGATAACATATAAGTTTGAGGGTGTTTGGAATTATTTGTTTTATCTGCTTACGATTTTGGTAATAAGCAGAATCAGATAAGAAGCTTAAAAGAGAGGAAATACTCCAGTATTTGGATTATGTACAGGGAAAAATGAATCTGTTACAAGTTTTAGTGGTATCCATAGGGTTTTAGGTTAGATATGAGGCAAAAAGAATAATTTCTGTTTCATCTCAAATCAGCACGTTCCAACTTGTGAAAACTACCAGAGTAAGCCGAAGAAAATTGTTTTATCCCAACACTCTAAACTGCTTATTTGCATAAAATAAACAGAAAATAAGTAATCTCAGACACCCTGTTATATAAACTGCGTATTGTATGATTCATATTATATTTTTCCGTTTTTCACTTCTTTGAATTGATGAATTCTCTTTAACTGAAGGGATTCTCAAGAACAGCATCAAACTCAAGTATACAGAGATAGACCTTTAACCCGCATTCCAAGATATTATTTAGAATTTACTTGTGTTGAGTTACTGATGTTGTGTTGGGATTTACATATGCTAAGTTAATAGGAACGTATATATTGTGTTAGTTACTCATGTTTAAAAGTAAATATATCTTGCTTTAAAGTACGTATATCTTTTTTTAAGTCTGTTTTAAAGTCTAATTATGGATATCATTATCTCAGAAATTTCTCACATTCCTTTATACTTGAAAATTTTCTCCTTGTAGATATGGCTAGACGAAGGAAAAGGTTTGGATCAGGAGAGAGTAGGCCTCATGCCAGTGAAGGACAATCAAATGATATCCCTAATAATTCAACGAGGCAAATTCTTGGAATAGGAGAAAGTAGGCCTCATGCCAGCGAAGGACAATCAAATGATATCCCTAATAATTCAACTATCAATGACAATACTGATTAAACGACGCCTAAAAACATTATTGAGAACTTAGATAATCCATCAAATGGAAGAAAACAAGAGCAAGTTGTGAGTGGATTGTAAGTACTATAAATTATTAATTTGAGCCTCACAAATTTTTTATTCTGTTACTTCATTCTATTTTTTGTTACTATAACATATTCAACAAATCAAGTGTATGTTCGCGATAGACTACAAAGATATTTAAAGAAAGAATTGATGATACTGGATACACTTGGACAAAGGTGTCTCAACCTACAAAAGACTTTTATTTCGGAGAATTTAACGTATTGGTTAGATTTTAATTGTTTTTAAGATCTATATTTCTTTTTATAGCTACTGATTATTTGAATTTATAACAGAAACATTTTTTATGGTATCTGGAAGCCAAGAAAAGCATGAGGGTAGCATGGGATGCAAAAGCTTCTGGACGCTATGCTGATTTCTTGAGAAACATAAGAGGTAAAATGGTGAAACCTGTATTCATGAGTGACAACTCATGGACAAATTTCACATCTTATTGGGGAACATCAAAGTACAAGGAGATCCAAGAAAAAATACGCAAAATAATCTAAAAGGAGAAGGTTCCTCAACTCATACCGGAGGGTCAATCGCATTTCTTGAGCATGCAAGAAATCTAGTAAGTATATTAGTAATTATTGAAGTCATTGGGATTTGCTCTACATACGATATTGACTCTTTTTTTCCACTTTTTTCTCTTGCTAGAAGAAGTTGTTTTGCTGCTAAAAAAGATAAAACTTATTTACATCTTCAATGAATATCAAATTCATCAAAACACATCACCACTTTCTTTTAGACTTAGAGATATAGATGTACTATTGTTAATTGCAGAATATGAATATGGTTATATTTTACCTAAGTTGGTGCAATCAACCCTTAGCTTAAACCTTTTACTATCTTAATTTCACCTTGCTTAGTTGGCAAAGTTTTAGACCATCGTCCCTTTTATTTCATAGTAAGATATATTGATATAGAAAATCGACACATGAGCTTGTCAGAAATTCTAGTAGATTTTCACTTGAACTTGTAGCATAACCCGCACTGTAGAAAACTGTCACTTGTAGATGTACTTGTAGCGAACGGTAGAAACACTCACCAGATATGTAGCATAACCATGTAGCGAATCGGAGAATAAATGTACTGCATAAACAAAACACTTGCACCATTGCACCAAACTTACGATATCACGAAACATTGAAACAGAATCGCACACCTAATGCCATCACACTTGTTGTTAGGGTTGTCAATAGGGTCGGGTTGACCCGACCCCGATAACCCGATATTGTTATAGGATCGGGTTAGGCTAAGTTATTTATGCTATCGAGTCAACCCGATAAGACACGAAATATGTTATATAACTTTATATATATATATATATATATATATATATATATATATATATATATATATATATATATATATATATATATATATATATATATATATATAAATTAAAAGCTTATCGTCACTTGGCATGACTCATGAGAAGATTCATATACCAAATTTTATTAGGGACTAATAGTTAATCATTATCTTACTGCCACATATTACAACCTACTGCATGAAGTCTTTTACTACCTCACGCATGTTAATCGATCAATTAGTGACTCACAAACTTAGTTCATTCATTGCTGCAACTCATGTATAGGATAGTGACATTCTGGGTTACTGTTGCAAGCAATGGGTTTCAGTGGTCTGATTTAGGTTCCTGCTCACATTTCATTTCATATTTTTCATAGTTTGACATATTGAAAAGTGTGCTTATTATTGATCTTGTACATGGGGGACGTAAAATCAATAGTAAACTAATCTTTGTAGATGCATGTATTCTTGCTTGTGAGGGTCAGTAGCCATTTTAGCTTGCTATAATGTATTTATACTTATGGTTTTAATTTAATAGAGTTATCTTTTAAAATATTTATGTGAAGTTGTGCTTATTTCGTAACCCGATAACAAGCATATCATGCTGTGTACTCATTTGACTACTTTTTTCTATGCCCATACAATAAACCATATATATTGTATTTACGCTACATATAATACATCATTACTAAGATCGCAATATGTATCCAAATATTTTTTTTAATCTTTTCTTTGTGCATATGTGCTATAGGAATTTATATACAAGCGTCCACCTATGGTATTTGAGCTTTTTTTTGCATACTCATACCAGCGGCAATGACAAGAAAACATTTAAGTTCAGAGTTCCTCATTATCAATATCGTTCTTAGGTCTATCATTACTCATGGTTAAATCTACACACTTACAGGATAAGATGTTGCGGCTAAGGCAAGAAAGGGAGGAAAATCCACCTTCTGCAGAAGTCAGGTAGATGAAACAATACTTTACATTGTAGCAGCAGGTGGTGCAAATAGAAGAAACTTGTATGGTGATGGGTCAAAGAGAGATGATTATATTAAAGATATAGATTCTGGAAATAAAACAACTGCAGTTACCAAGGTAGACGACGGGTGGGAGAAAAAGCCTATGAAAATGGAGAGAAAGATCAACAGATTATATAAAACTCTTGAGATTTTCTTCAATCATTTCAATATAACACTTCCGGATTGTGATTCTGATAGTGGAAATTATTCTGATAGAGGAGATGCTCATCAATATCCCAATACTAGTCACTCCCAAGCAGGTGGAAGAGAGGAAGATGACCATGATAGTCGCATGCTCGTGAGTTGATAAGTCATATTTATCTTTATGTTAATTGTTTTGAGACATCTATATGATGATGATTTGTTCTTTTCAATTTATTATATTTGTATTGAGACATTATTTGAATGATGGTTTGTGCTAATTATGAGACTTAATAGTTATGTAAGAACGATCTATTTATTATAGTGTGCTTTATGTTTCAAAAATATTTATGTTTAATGTGTGGGTAAGTTAGCTACAAATATACCTACAAAATATTCTTGGCCAAGATGTCATGTTTGCCCATGACATTTACAGACCGGCATATGTATGGGTAATGTTTCCCACGGATTATCATGGGCAAATTTGCCCACACTTTTTACACACGACTACATACGTGGTTAATTCTATTCAAGGATTATTGTGGGGGAGTTAAATTTTACACACGAATAGTTTTGTGGGAAATGTTACCCGCACAATACCCACAAGTATACCTATGGGTGTTTTGTGGTGAGTTAGAAAATCCTACAAACAATTTACACATGAATGCAAAACAATCACCCACCAAGAATTACGTGGGTAAACTTACCCACAGTATGAAAATTTCGTGGGCAAACAATTAGCGTCGGAGGTTTTACCCATCTACAGAGAGTCGTGGGTAATCCATGTGTACTATCCAGTTACCCACGAAAATATGGCTTTTACCCACAAATTCTGTCCGTGGGTATTTGCCTGAATTCTTGTAGTGAAAGATTGTTATCATTGTCAACATGTTGAAGGTTTAGTACATGAAGTACGTGACGAACTACGTTTCATATTTTATCACCTCCTTGAACGTTTCGATGAGGTCAACAAACCTAAACATACTTAAGCTTAGGAATTCAAGTAGTGTTATAGTCTTAAGCTTAAACTTAGATGTGTTAGGAATCATACTTCATGTTCGGATCATTCTCTTATTTTTAGAGCTATGTACATCATTTCTCTCGTTTTATTGAATGATATTACATGTTGTATGCTATGTGGTTATAAAAATATGTTTAGTGCCTTAAAACATAACTCTTGTTGATAATAACATCACTTTTTACATTTACATTGATGTCATGAGATTGCAGGTACACGGATCCCTCCGTTTTGCCTAG
Organism: Chrysanthemum lavandulifolium; assembly: GCA_022545495.1. Taxonomy (NCBI): domain Eukaryota; kingdom Viridiplantae; phylum Streptophyta; class Magnoliopsida; order Asterales; family Asteraceae; genus Chrysanthemum; species Chrysanthemum lavandulifolium. Next base: position 204,125,685 of record CM040245.1, read on the forward strand.
ACGGATCCCTCCAAAGGAGGAACCGTGGGATCCGTGCAACATAGGCACTTTTTATTTACTAATTTGAGTCTCATTTGCAGGAAATTATGCATCATATACTTGCTTTCTAACCTTTGTTTTGTAGATTTTCAAAATACACATGAAAAATTTGACACCCTCAATAATGGGGAGTTTTTCGTCAAAGCAAAACTATTGCAAAAACGCTTGAAATACTTTCACTTAGGATTTCTTCTTGAAGCCCTCACAAAGGGGATCACTCGTCAAGGGGGAGCATTTTCGTCATAAGATGAAACCGTTTGCAAACATAATTGCAAAACACTCGCTTAGTCTTCCTAATGACTTGACGCCCTCAACAAAGGGAATCACCCGTCAAGGGGAGCTAAGACGAGAATTCTTCTCTTCTCTTACTCTCTATTTTTCATATTATTACTTTTCACATGTTTTTCTCAAAACAATGTGTTAGTTTTTTTCGACGCTCTTTTTGTTTCGACAAAAAGGGGAGAAGAGAGTAAAAACTCCAATTCAAACTTTTACGAATTTTTGTTTTTCCTTAAAATAATCTTATGTTTTGTCATCAATAAAAAGGGGGAGATTGTTAATACAAATAAGCCATAAAAACATTTATTTATATTTTACGATCTTCTAGTGTTTTGTCGATAACAAACATAAAATCATTTTAACAAAACAAATAAAATTCGTAAATGGCTTAAGCCAATAGTTTACTAACACACTTACATTTTCATATAAAACACTAAACAAGTAATATTGTTTACATCTTATAGAAATGCATATGTATAACAACTAGTGTTTACATAATATGAAAATGTACACACATATATATACTTGGTATATATTGTAATGGGTAATGCAATGGGTAAAAATCTAAGTCCTTAACCCATTGACTAGATACATTGAATATTGTTGGGTAAAACCCAAAGTCCATGACCCATAACCCATGACCCATTGCAAGACATCATGCATGAAGTCATGTTGGGTATTATCCATGATTCATGAACCAAGACCCATGACCCAATGTCTAGATACATTTCATATTGTATAACCCATGGTTCATAACCCATAACCCATAACCCGGTTTGCAACCCAAAATCCGGACTAAAGCTGACCCAGCTACCGGACCCCTTGGATTGCACTAGCCGGATCCCTCTGGGAGGGATCCGTGGGAACCGGGGAACAGTAGAGAAATTTGCCTATAAATAGTGAGCCATTTTGCTTTTGCAACTCATCCCTTTTACACATACTCTCTCTTATTATTGTAAACTCTCTAACCTCATATCCAAAGGATCTTTTTATGTAGTTTTATGTTTTTGTGATTCTCTAGGTTCCTCTTAAAGGCGAGATCACCACCTCTTGAAGTCGAGCAAGCTCAAGTCCATGAGTTGCCAAGCTTCGTCATCATCAAGACTTGAAGTTATCTTGTTGATAGTTATTTCCTCCCTCCTTAGAAGTGTTGTGTTGAAGGCATTAGTAAAGGGTGCCAAAGGGTCAAGTCGAAGGCATTAGTGAAAGGTGCCAAAGGGTCAAGTCGAAGGCATTAGTGAAAAGTGCCAAAGGGTCAAGTCGAAGGCATTAGTGAAAGGTGCCAATGGAGTATATTCGATATGGTGCATCGATGTACAAGATAGTTAGTTTGGGTTAAAGGATAGTGATATCCTTACGATGTTGTAATAAGGAGTGTGTCTCCTTTAGGTTAGTTGTGTTGTGTTGGGTAGTAGTTCCTCCTTTGTAATGGAACTCGATATCTAGCCTTGTACCGAATAAAGTGTAGGCGATGTTGTGATAGGTTTGGTTCTACCTCATGGAAGAACCCGGTGTCTAGCCTTGTACCGGATAAAGAGTAGGCGACGTTGTGAAGGCTTCTCCGCCACATTAAGGAGCTTGTGTTGTGTAGTGCTTACAAACTCTCGAGTGGGGAACTTGGGGAGGGGAGTAGGGCAAGGAAGGTGTCCTTGTAGCTGAACCACTATAAACACTAGTGTCGTGGTTTTGTGTTCCTTACTCGTTATCTTTGCATTACTTGTTTATATACTTTATCTATCATCATCCAACACACAGACATCAAATAGATTGACATAAGTTGATCTAAATATTTTGAAACGAAGTCTTAATCGGTAAAACTATTCAACCCCCCTCCTAGTTTTCCACAAAAGAAACCAACTTTCTTGTGAAATCAAACTCCTAAACAGTACTACTAACCCAAAGTTTATCCAAACTTTGAAATAAAAGTGCTAGTAGCAAGAGAGAACAAGTTGTATAACTAAAAAACAAGAAATTCGAAGGATGAATTAAAGTTCCTACGCCTATGATAATAAACACAAACGACACATCAAATTATCTTCCGGCGATGATGCTACATGTTAGATCACACTATTATTCATTGTTACACATATATGATGTCGTTATTATAGAGAGAGAAAGAGAGCAGAGAGAGTGTGGAAAAAGGTGGTATGTGAATAATGAAAATGAAATAACTAGAACCAACACCCTTCTCATTGTGAGAAGGGTATATATGGTGCTATGTACAAGACTAGGCCGCCCATGGGCTTGCTTCATGAGCGGGCTTTGTTAACAAACATAAAAGCCAGATATAATAAACGACATATTACATAAACTAGATAACCAGCACTTTATCGTTTTCCAACACATCTTAATCCCATTCCTTACATCTTAACGATAATACCACAACTATAATTATTTGTTGTTATAAATTATCGTTGCTATTAGGGGTGTCAAATGGGTCAACCCGACCCCGACCAGAACCCGATAAGACCTTACAGGGTCGGGTTGATTCGGGTCAACTTAGCTTATCGGGTTTATCGGGTCAACCCGATAAACCCGATAGTCTTATAAAGTCGGGTTAGGGTCTTAATTAGTTCATTATCGAGCTATCGGGTTGACCTGATAAACTCTATAAGCTATAATAACACATTTAAAAATTTAAAGTTATTGAACTAAATTTGTATATCACAATAAAATTTAAAGTTATTGAACTAAATTTGTATATCACATGTGTACTAACGTTTCGTTACTTAGTTTACTAATTTAATAATCTCATTGTAACATAATTTATCGAGAAATTTACAAATTTAATGAACTAAGCGAATTGTGAGATAAGATTAACACGTAACTTGATAACCCGCAATCCGATAGACCCAAATCTGATAAACCTGATACCTTATAGGGTCGGGTTGCAGGCAGTTTTTATTTTTTAAAATCCTGATAAATCCAACCCGATAAGCCTCAAACCCGACCCGATAACCCGATTGACACCCCTAGTCATTATGCACGGGTAAGGTAGTTCATCTAGTTTATTTATAATGAAGAATACATATATCCCAATATAACTTCACTAATTACATATTTACCAACCAAACTTTAAAATAACATATATACCCACTTTTGTCTAATTATAGATTTAAGTCGATTATACCCTTCCCTACTGCCCGATCAATGCAGAAACATTACTGTATAGATCTGCATGTATTCATTATATCTTTAATGTTGAAATATATAGTGTGGTGTGCAAGCTCATATTTGACTTTAAGTCAAAGGGCTTGTTTTGCCATGTTTATCTAATGTTTGTTTGTTTGGCCTTGGATAGCAGGTTTTGTATTCTTGAGGGTCTAAAGTGTTTTATGCTACTATATAAGCTGGAGCCTAGCCCTAATAAGAGTTATCATCTCATTATTCTCTCGCACTAAATTTCGTATATCTCTCTCAAGTTCTGATTTGGTCTGGTATTGATATTCTGGGTTTACTCTGATCATCTTGATCAGGTTTATAGTTTGGTAGGTATTGTTGAGTGTTGTAGTGAGGTTCTTTGTATCACAATCATTGTAGTGAGATAGATAGGATCCTTCTGAAGGGGACTATATTTTTCTTGTGTATTTGTTTGGCGAGCACACGCTTTGTGGACTCATCCTCTTGACTATTCAGTTAATAAAAGATTTCACCAAGGGGTGGTTGGCTGGGTGATTTGATTGTGTTGTGGTTGATTTTGAGATTAGATCTGTTATTTTAACATGGTATCAGAGCCACGACTTTGATCTCCGTTGGTTCTTGATATTAGGGTTTTTAGGGTTTGATCTCAAATTTGGGGGTTTCTTGTTTCTTGAGCAATTGGGATCTTTTGAGGCTGTTTTCTCAACGGCCGTGGTGTTAATTGTTGATTCTAGTGGTGGATCTTGGATTTATCAGTTAGGGTTTTTTGAAACCCTAATTTGGTAAATTTAGGGATCTTGATTCTCGTGATTCCTGGTGGTGTTATTGGGGTTCTTGGTTGGTTATTGACTCTCTTGACTAAGTGAATCAAGAGGGTTGGTAATCTGGTTTCCGCTGCGATATCTTTGAAAGGTTTATCTCTCTTCTTTTAATTCACTGAATACTTTAGTTGTATCACTGCAAACTCTATGGGTAACATCTTGACCTGCCTCCATGAAAGGTACGGAAACCTGCTCTTCCCATAGATAGGTGTGAGACTGGGTATTTCAGTTGAACTGGGTGTGTGTATTAGTATTCTTGGTAGTTTGGTTGCTGGTATCTTTAGTTGGTTTGGTTCTTGGTTGTTTTCTGTTTTGTTTGTTAGGTATCTGTTATCTGGTAGTTACTTCTGTTTAGTTTTATGTTTGTCTTGTTTCTTGTTGGTATGGCTGAAGTTCTTATTAGTTCTTTGGATGCTGGTAATCCTCTTTACTTGCATTCTAGTGATAACTCTAATGTTCCTATTGTGCATTTTAAACTTACTGGGTCTGATAATTACAAAATGTGGTCCACTGCTATGAAAATTGCTTTAAAATGTAAAAATAAAATGGGATTTGTTGATGGTTCTTGTGTTAAACTCACATTAGCCCCTGTTCTTTCCCAAAGAATGGGAAAGATGTAATGCCATTGTTCTTGGTCGAGTCTTGGGTCTTTGTCTCCGAGTTGTACTTAGGACAAGTTTACTTTAAATTGCATCCAAGTTTGGGATGAATTACGTGAAACTTATGACAAAATTGATGGTTCTGTTATCTATAATGTGATTCATAAAATCAACTCTCTTAATCAAGGTGAATTGTATGTGCCTGAGTATTATCATAAGCTGAATTCTCTATGGAGAGAATTTGACACTTTAACTTTGTTACCTGCTTGTACTTGTGCTGCTCATGAGGGTGTGTTGAAGCATAATCAGCTTATTAGACTTATGCAATTTCTAATGGGCTTAAATGATGTATATCAACCAATTAGGAGCAATATTCTGGCTAGGGATCCTTTACCAGATGTCAAAGAGGCTTTTAATGTGGTCTCTAGGGAGGAGTCTCATAGAGGACTCCACCCAAGTTTTGGTTCTAACAGCAAGGTTCAACCTGCTGCTTTTGTTACTAAGACCAATAATAATTCAAACTCCAATAACAATTTTGTTAGGAGAAATGGTAATAGTAATAATAATAATGGTAATAGGGGACCTGATCCTAATCTGGTTTGTAAACATTGTGGTCTAATTGGGCATACTATTGAAAGGTGCTTGAGTTAAATGGTTATCCTCCGGTTTTAAAAGAAACCTAACTGCCTAAGCAATTGTTGTCAAAAGTTTAATGCTAATAATGCAGATGTGTCTCAACCATCCACTTCTTCTGGTTCTATGACTGGGTCTTTCACTAATGATCAAATGATGAAACTCTTAAGTCTCATTAATGAAAAATCCTCTGCTAATGGCTTTGCAAGTATGGCAGGTATATCTCCCACTTTCTTCAATAACAATGTGATGTTTAATCTGCACTTTGAGAAATTTTTCTGTGCTAAGTTTAGTTTTGTGAAGTATCATGTTACTTTAGGATGGGTTATTGACTCTGGTGCTAATCAGCATATGACTGAATCTACTAAGAATATGTTTAATGTTGTTAATATCTCTAGTCTTATGTTAACTGTTGGTCACCCTAATGGTACTGTTGCTAATATCACTGCTATTGGTAGTCTTAGACTCACTTCTGGTGTGGTTTTATTTGATGTTCTTGTTGTTCCTGAGTATAATGTGAGTTTGTTGTCTGTTAATAAGATGATTAAGGACAGTAAGTTCTTTGTTGGTTTTGATGAGCATAAATGTTACATTCAAGATTTGAATCTAGGCAAAATTGTGGGGACTGGTAGTGAGTCTGGTGGTATCTATTTGTTTGATGAAACTGACTGTGGTGAGTCAAACCTTGCTATGTGTAATTCTGTGTTTGTTTGTCATGTTTCTAATGAGTTGTGGAACCAAAGGCTTGGTCACCCTGTTGATCAAGTCTTGTCTACTTTGGGTAATAAAATTGGTTTTAAAAAGGTGGATCATCTTTCTCCTTGTGATGTATGTCACAAGGCCAAACAAACTAGAAAACCTTTTCCATTAAGTGAACATAAAACTAAATCTGTTGGGGATCTTATTCATTGTGATGTTTGGGGTCCTTATAGGGTTACTAGTAAAGAAGGTTATAAGTATTTTTTAACTTTGGTTGATGATTTTAGTAGAGCTGCTTGGGTATATCTTTTAAAAAAAACTGAAGTTTGTGATCATATTACAAATTTTATAAAACTTGTCTTTACACAGTTTAATAAAAAAGTTAAGATCATAAGATCTGATAATGGAACTGAGTTTGTCAACAATCAGTTATCTACTCTTTTTTCTGAATTAGGGATGATTCACCAAACTTCTTGTGCCTATACTCCTCAGCATTGCTGAGAGGAAACATATACACCTGCTTAATGTTGGTAGGAGTCTTATGTTTCAGGGGGGGATTCCCTTGAATATGTGGCTTGAGTGTGTTTTAACTGTTGTGTATCTTATTAACAGGCTTCCCTCCTCTGTCTTGTCTGGGGCTTCCCCATATTTTCTAGTTTATGGTAAGGATCCTTGGTAAGGATCCTAGTCTCTCTCACATCAGATCCTTTGGATGTCTATGTTACTCTACTATTCTAAATTCACGTGATAAGTTTGGTTCAAAATCTGAAAAGTGTGTCTTAATTGGTTTTTTTAGTGTTAAAAAGGCTTATAAATTGTATGGTTTGGAAAGTAAATATGTTTTTTTTACTCAAGAGATGTTACATTTTATGAAACTGTGTTTCCTTTCAAAATGAAGTTTTCAAATGTTTTTAATAAGTCTGCAAATGGTTTTGATAAATCTGATATTGTGTTTAATAACTCAGAACCAAACTTTGATGAGAATAGAGTAAACAACTTGAACTTTTTTGACATTCATGGGTCTGAAAGTCCCAATGATGAAGAGGGAGACCCTTCTAATGAGGAAGGTAGTGGTATGGTACCTCCAGATGATTGTGCTAGCACAATCAATGAAGGAGGTGCAACCATATCAACCCAGATAGAGGATACTATCACCTCTGAGGGCACAAATCAAAATATTTTTAATGGTGAGGATCAAAATATTCAAATGGAAGCACCACCAAGTGTTAGGAGGTCTAGTAGAACTAAAAGTCAACCTGTTAGGTTTAAGGACTTTTTTGTTGGGAGTAATGTGAAGTATGGTCTTGAGAAATATGTTTCTTATTCTAATCTGTCTAAAGTTAATATGTGTTTCTCTACTACTCTTAATAAGTCTTGTGAACCTAAGTCTCTTTCTGAGGTTATTCAAAATCCTATGTGGAAAGATGCTATGAATTCTGAAATGGAAGCTTTACATAGGAACAACACCTATGAGCTGTGTGAATTACCTAATGGTAGGTTTGCCATTGGGTGTAAGTGGATTTAGAAAATCAAGTTTAAGTCTTCTGGTGAGGTTGATAGATACAAAGCTTGACTTGTTGCTAAGGGTTATAATCAGAGGGAAGGAATTGATTATGAGGAGACATTTAGTCCTGTTGTCAAAATGGTTACTGTTAGGTGTCTTATTGCCTTATCTGTTTCTAACAATTGGCCTTTATTTCAACTAGATGTTAATAATGCCTTCTTATATGGTGATTTGTATGAAGATGTGTATATGCAGTTGCCTCCTGGTTATTATGACAAGAATGAAACTAGGGTGTGTAAGTTGAATAAGTCTTTATATGGGCTAAAACAAGCTCCAAAGCAGTTGAATGAAAAACTTACTACTGCTTTGGTGGAAAATGGTTTTAAACAAAGTCTTAATGACTATTCTTTATACACTAAAGATTCTGATGGGATTTTCTTGGCATTATTGGTTTATGTGGATGACATTGTCATCACTGGTAATAATGTTAGTGAAATTGAGAAGTTTAAAAAGTTTCTAAATTCAAAGTTTATGATTAAAGATCTTGGTCCACTCAAATGTTTTTTGGGAATTGAAGTTCTAAATTGTGATTCTGGTCTTTGTCTTTCTTAAAGAAAATACTGTTTGGATTTGTTACTTGAGTATGGTTTGTTGGCTTGTAAGCCTGCTGCTACTCCTTTGCAGCGAAATGTGGTTTTGAGTCATGTTGAGACTGAGAATGATAAATTCTTATCTAACATGACTGAGTATCAAAAGTTGGTTGGAAAGCTTATCTACTTATCTGTTACTAGACCTGACATTTCTTATGCAGTTCATTGCTTAAGTCAGCATATGCATGCTCCTCTTAATTCTCATTTCACTGCTGCACTTAGAGTTTTGAGATACTTCAAACAGGCTCCTGGTACAGGTATTCAGTTTGAGTATGGTAAAAAGCTTAATCTGTATGCTTATTCAGATGCAGATTAGGCTAAGTGTCCTGTTTCTAGGAATTTTGTCTGGTTTTTGTGTTTACTTTTGCAATAATCTGATTTCCTGGAAAAGTAAGAAGCAAGCCACTATTTCTAGATCTTCTGTTGAATCTGAGTATAGGTGTCTTGCATCTACTACTTGTGAGCTTATTTGGATTATAAAAGTTTTTAAGGATCATGGAATAGATGACTTGTTGCCTGCAAGTTTGTTTTGTGATAGTAGTTCTGCTATTCATATTGCTGCTAACCTAGTTTTTCATGAAAAAACCAAACTTTTTGAAATTGATTTGCATTTGGTTAGAGAGAAGGTAGCTTCAGGGGTTATTAGAACCTTGAAGGTTGCTTCTGCTAACAATGTTGCAGATATATTTACTAAAGGGTTGAGTGTTTCTCAACACAAGCAGTTTTGTGATAAGCTTGGTCTGGTTGATTTGTTCAAGCCATGAGCTTGCGAGGGGGTGTTGAAATATATAGTGTGGTGTGCAAGCTCATATTTGACTTTAAGTCAAAGGGCTTGTTTTGCCATGTTTATCTAATGTTTGTATGTTTGGCCTTGGATAGCAGGTTTTGTATTCTTGAGGGGCTAAAGTGTTTTATGCTACTATATAAGCTGGAGCCTAGCCCTAATAAGAGTTATCATCTCATTATTCTCTCGCACTAAATTTCGTATCTCTCTCTCAAGTTCTGATTTGGTCTGGTATTGATATTCTGGGTTTACTCTGATCATCTTGATCAGGTTTATAGTTTGGTAGGTATTGTTGAGTGTTGTAGTGAGGTTCTTTGTATCACAATCATTGTAGTGAGATAAATAGGATCCTTCTGAAGGGGACTATCTTTTTCTTGTGTATTTGTTTGGTGAGCACACGCTTTGTGGACTGATCTGCTTGACTATTCAGTTAATAAAAGATTTCACCAAGGGGTGGTTGGCTGGGTGATTTGATTGTGTTGTGGTTGATTTTGAGATTAGATATGTTATTTTAACATTTAATAAAGGGTGTAAATAATTGTTTTTGAGAAAATTGATGGCATTTGCAACGACTCACGAATCTAGATGAAGGTAGTGTTTGTTGGTTTTTATTCACCTTTAGATGATTTGGCAGTTTTAGTTATCATAAAATAATTTGATTGTTGTAAAGTAAAAAATGAATATGGATTAAAAATTAGAATGGATGGTCTGACGATACTTTAAGCCATTAGCCAAGGTTTGGTGTATTTGGTATATTAACGATTTGCACACTAAATGGGAATTCAAAATCTACAGTGAGAACTCGAAATTTTACGGGATCGCTTTGTGAAGATTTTTATGAAACAAGAGGGGTATAGTGGTCACTTAAAAACTTACTGATAATAAGAAAGATATAAAATGGACATGTATGTGATTTCAATAGATTTCGGTGGATATGTATATTATTAAAAGTTTGGTTAAGGATATATGTAATTATTAAGTTTTGATGGGAATACATGTAATCGCTCTATCTATACTACATATAATAGAAAAATGGTAAAATTTGAAAAGTGAAAAGTTGAAAGTCAAAGGTGAGAGAAATGTTTTGTGTAATTAATACTCTTATTAAAACACCCGACTACTTAAAAATACAATAATGTATTCACATTGTACAACCAATTAAAAACATATCTACCAAATTAAAAACAACCAATTAAAACACCCCTTACTAAAAAGTACAATAAAATTTTAATGTACAATTTAAACAAGCTACAACATAATCCTAAATATAAAATAATTAAACACACTAATTAATGTTATTTTTAAAACACCCTAAAATAAAAAGTACATGTTATTATACACATTATACAAATTAATAAAACACACAAATCTTCAAACAATCTACAAGTTGATGGTACATATAGTTTTGAAAATCGGACCGGACCAACGGGTTCTACTCGGAACCGGTGTCGCCACCGGTTCGGCTAACCAATAATAGCCATCCAAAAACGAACTAGAGAGGACCCGTTGAAACCGATACAAACTGGTGAATCAGGTCTCATCGAGATCTATTTCTCCGGTTAATCGTCATAGAGTACTTGCCGTCGCAACGCGCGGGTACCCTGCTATACTATATATAAAGGAAAAACCAAAAAGTAAAAGTGAAAAGTTGAAACTATTAATACATATCGAAAACCGGGTTGACCCGGGACGCTTCAAACACGGGTTGACCCCCGTTTTGACCCAACCTGTCGGGTTGACTCAGTTTAAATCGACCCGTTTTTCGACGGGAACGGTTCAACCGGTTGAACCACCCGGGTCGAAACGGGTTTCAAAGCATTATGTTTAATCCTCAAATCTTCGAACTTTTATTATTTTTCGTTTAGAACCCATAAAATTTTTTTAACACAAAACGATCTGTCGCTATATCTATACTACATTATAAAGCATTTGGGACTTCCTATAAAAGGAAGTCTTAAAATTTTAAGACAAAAAACATTACTATAAAAGAAACTTAGAAAATTAATGTAAAATTTGAAAATTTAAGTCTCATTTAAACCATATAGTAACCTCCTTCAATAATGATATATTTTAATAGAATTGTTTATAAGAAAAACTCACTAAACTTATAACCACCAATTTAATGTTAAAATTTGAAAAATAAGAATGCTACCTATTTACGCTACTAATAATTTAGACGTTCTACTTTTGAAAAGTATATATCTACTACGTTATAAAGTATTTGAGAGATGCTAAATAAGAAAATTTTAAAATGAAAAACATTTGCTCGCCACAAAAATAGTTACCGGGTATCCGCCGCCGCATTGCGCTGGTACCCTTCTAGTAAATATATTATATATATAAGTTTTTTTTCAAAAACGATTATAGTGTTTTACAATTAAGAGAAAATATTTGCCCGTTAGTGCACATTTAACTTTTCAATAGGCTAAATACGCCCATTTAAAAAAAAGATGGGGCTAAATGTGCCAAAATCTTTTACAAAATAGCCAAAATTAGTCCATTTTTTTTATTTTGGGCTAATCACATTCATGCTAATTTTGGTATTTACGTTCTTCTTAACAACGACACCATTAATCCCATCCTTGTTAGTTTTTACGCGACAAGTAACGTGTGTTGTTAGTTTATTATCTCATAACTGATGTAATGTTTACTTTCATTTTCATTAAATGTTTTTATATGTTGTTTGATAGATGTTAAGAATTTTTTCTAGACTTTAGTTATCGTATAGTACAACCGTTTGCAATTGCATTTTTATCGATTCACGTTCTATTTTAAACACTACACAAAACAACAACCACAATATCACAAATCATTAATTATCTGACGCTAGAAATCGCTGCCGCTAGGGCGGGTACTCGCCTAGTTTATAAAATGGAATAATAATTTAAGAAATCAATGAATCAAATCATATTTAAAAACAGTTTTCTTTGATACCATTGGCGGGAAGATAAGAAGCCTTGCCTTGAGTTTGACGCAAAAACAAGATTCGTCTCTTCAACTTCTTTAAACTATTTCCCTTATTGTTTTGTCTTTCAAGATTCTGTCTCAATTTACACACAAAAACACTCTGTCCTTATACAACAAGAAAGTAAGGGATTGGATGCTATTTATTTTTGTGTTTTTTGCTTCTTATATCAATACAACATTCTGATAATGAAATCTCAATTTATCGGATATAAGTTGTTGTTCGCGTTCTAGACTCTAGATACAGAAAGTTGATTTAGCATTCAGAATGAGTTCGTCGTCAGCAGCAGCTCAGTATGATGCGTCATTTAAGATTTTGTTGATTGGCAATTCGGGTGTTGGTAAAAGTAGTCTTCTCCTAAGTTTCGTTTCAAACTCTCTCGAGGATCTTTCCCCTACCATTGGTAACTTCAGCTTAAATTGATAACTTTTTTAAAAATATTTCTTGTTTTCCAAGTGTTTTGTGTTTTCACTTTGTTCCATGTTACTCATATTTGTTCGATGTCATTGTAGTCGCTAAAGCTATAAAAAAGTTCTCAATTTTTTCAAATTCATAAAAAAAAAATAAAAGAGAGAGACCATGATATACTTGTAAAAATGATAATCGCAATGATCTACGTTATTGAAGAATGGCTCTTAGTTTCGGTCTAGGTTGGTTTTCTAAGGGCCTCAGTGGGTCGGTTCCTTCATAGGTTTTGTATGACAATCACTAGCATTGCCCTTCAAAAAAAAAACAATCACTAGCATTACTAAAATTTGACAATTAGGTAAGTATGTCTAGAAAATCTGTAGGATTAGGAAATGTTGCCAAACTGGAAATTGTTGCAGTTTTCATGAGACTATTGAAGTATTGTTACAATATCCAACATAATGGTATGTGTAACGGCAATTTTATCAATACAATTACGTCTATAGGTTTATCCAAGTAATTTCTTGTTCTTTGTCTTCACTTGGTACGGATTTGCAATAGTGTATTGTGTTTACAATACTTCTTGTCCTTGTTGAAGAACCTAATTAACCAGCAAATAATTTGGATTTATGGGCGAGACTAATGTAGCAAAGTGACCGTCAGAATGTATTACTTTCACAACATAATTCTTAATATTGACTTATTTTTCTGCCGAGCGAGAAAGAAAGAAATATTTTTACTTCGGTGATTATACTTTACAAAAGAAATTATTAGTCTGTATTTATTCGCCAGCCGTATTACCTTCTAGTTAATTTCTTCTGTATGGTCAAACAGGCGTGGACTTTAAAATAAAGCAGCTTACTGTCGGTGGAAAGAAGTTAAAGCTTACAATTTGGGACACCGGTAAGTGTTAACAATATTATAGCGATGAGGATCTCCCAAACATTTACATGGTAGTTTATTCAATGTTGCTACTAGTATTGTAACTATTGCTTTATATTTGGACCACCAATGTCTATTCTGTGGGAAACGATGTACACTTTTATTATAATAAATCAGATTACGATAAATAAATAATTAACAGAAAGTAAATGACAGAAATTAAATACAGATAGAAAGGTGTAGCAGCAGAAGGCAAACTCTAAATAAAATAAACGAAAACAGTAAAGGATGGCCGAGGCTCGTGTTAAACACAATTCCCTTAAACAGATTCGCCGTCTGTTTCGCAGGGTACAACGTCCAAAGCTGTTGCACAGCCGGACTAGACTTACTTGCCTGAAAGATCGCAGAAGCTTGCGTGTTTCTGATCGAAGATATTGCAGGAAATCGTTAGAATTGAAGCTGCGTTTTTTCTGTGTAGAAAACTGAATGAGGAGTCGTTTATTATATAGGCTAGAAGCTTGCGTGTTTCTGATCGAAGATATTGCAGGAAATCGTTAGAATTGAAGCTGCGACAAGAATATTAAACTGATATGCGCGCGAGCACGTAGGGGTGAGAGCATAACCAACCTAAAGGAATTTGATAGCCAATAATATGATTTCCTTATAAACAATCATTCACTTATTGTTTTGGGCGATGTGGGATTCGTCATCTTTCCCAATTTTTTATGTTTCAAGTGACTCACTTTGATACACGATATCTCATTCATTTCAACTCCATTTTGGACACGCTTTAGCTCGTTGCGAAGCTCTCGTCAAGGAGAACGCAAAGCTACCAAGAAATATAAATATATATAACATATACATATATTAAATAGCGTCCAAATATTTGCAAAACTCACTTTGCAAAACTATTTTTCCAACATATTCTACCTTCAATTAGGTAAATTACGAGCATTGATTGGGATGCCTAACTCGTATGCCTAATAAAATGCCTAAACATATGTGTCAGCATCCTATTAGGGACAGTAAGGGGACTCACTTCTTCACAAACCAATAATTTATTGCACATCTATTAGGCACACAGTTAGTCACATATTTTAGGCCTCCAAATCATTTTCCTTACTCTTATGAGTATGTTATTAAACAATTAAACTAATCATTGATTAATTAGGTAAATTACTCTTATGTGTATGTTAGTAGTTTTAAATAATCTTTTTATTCACTTAAAGTCTTTCCAAATTAAGTGCCACTCATCTCTGGTTTAATCTCGTGTATTGTAGCGGGACAGGAAAGATTCAGGACATTGACAAGCTCCTACTACTGCTGCATTTTGAAATTCGAAGCACGCACATGTTTTTTCCTCGAAAGTCAACTGTTCAATTATACAGAGACGACCATTACCTTTTATTCTTTCAATTATTCAGTACTACTGCTGGTTTTAGGTGTTTCGTTGTACAAACTAACTGAACACATCTATAATACTTGAAATTTTTTATTTTTAGCCCACGTATAAAACACGCATATTATCAGTGAAAGAATGATTAATGACAATTTTCTTATCCTTCACGAACTTCTCCTTGTTTAAATTAGAAATTATATTAGAAAGACAACCAATTCAGGGTGTGCCGTGTGCCAATGTGAACATTTTCATTGTAGATATTTCAAGATTACTAACATTATGTAGTTGCAGCATATGATGTTACAAGGAGAGATACATTCATAAGCTTGTCAGATATATGGGCTAAAGAAGTCGAACGTTACTCCACTAATCAGGATTGTGTCAAGATGCTCGTTGGAAACAAAGTTGACAAAGTAAGTGCGCTTATTAACTAGTTCTTTTTTCCAGAATATGCATATATAGTGTGCTTAGTTTTGTTTTTTTAGAATAAATCATCTTGATTTTAGACATGGTCGAAAAATGCTTTTTCAGGACTCAGAAAGATTTGTAAGCAAGGAAGAAGGCATTGCTCTTGCAAAAGAACTTGGATGCTTATTTTTTGAGTGCAGTGCTACAACTCTGGAGAATGTACATCAATGCTTCGAAGAACTTGCATTGAAGGTAAACTAGACCATCCTATGATTTTTTTTTCTTGAGATCTGTCTCAAATGCCTCCTCCGTCTTTACTCTTTTGGTAACGGTTAAATAGGTAAACTATGAAATTCAGTTGAGACTGAAACATGTCGAATCGCTAAACTTTAAACACTTGATTGGCAGACAGAATGAGTCAAATGGGTCGAACTGGTATTACGGGTCACAAGCGATATATCTGAAGTGAATTTAAATGCTCACAGCCTCTTAAACCACTTTAGTAAATAAATTTAGATTAGTATATCAGTAGGATAGTGTTTGTAATCACAATATCTCATTTTTTATGATTCTCAAGAAAAAAAGGAGAGCAATATCTATGCGGGTCAGCACACTCCAACCAAATCCTTGATGACCATGATAAAAAAATGACCAGTTCTAACCCGTACCGGCTTTAAACCATTTCCTAATGCTTCCAAACCATCTATTTGCCAGTATAGTATATATGCCAAACGGAACTTAATATCTTTTTCCGAATTTCAATAAGCAAATTGCATTGGCTTGCATTATATATGAAGTAAAGTATCATTCATTCGGTCACATACTGAAAATTTGTTATCCGTTATTTAGGGAAAAAAAAAAAAAGGGTTATACTTAAAGTCATCTTCTGTTTTCTGATCATAGATTATGGAGGTTCCTAGTCTTGTTGAAGAAGGGTCGACAACACTAAAGAAAAATATACTCATGCAGAAACCAGACGACCAAACAACGTATACTGATAGTTGTTGCTCATAAGAAAGGATTTCTAATGATGGTGCATTGTTTCTTCTCTTATCGCTAATGATACCTATGTGGTGAGCTTTCCTTACAAACGGCGATTTCACATGCAAATCAATGGCTTTTTCACTTTCTTAACAAAAAAGATAGAGAAAACATTTCAAAGCTGTTTGCTTCCTTATCTTTTATTTCCAGTTTCTTTGAAGATATTGTAATGACAAACGAGATGATGATTTGGTGAGGCTTTATGGTGTGGTTGTTATTCGCTTATAAATATAAATGTTCTAATTTTTGAAGTACGAGTGTGTGACCTAAATGACATGTAATTTTAGTTGCTTTTAATTACTAGTAAAATTTAGCAAATTATAATGTGGTCTACTTGTAACTTGATCCACCCTCACCAAGATTTAGGAGGATACTTTTATGCCGTGTAGAAATGAAAACTAAAAAATTTACTTTTGTAAACGTAAATTTGCTAAAAATGAAAATACATAAATTTATTTAAGATAGGGGTATGAGTTGTCAACATTTCTTCACCCAAATACGTTGATGTGATTGAGTATTATTTGCTGGAAAACTGGTTGGCAAAAGTGACTTTTGACCAACTTTGGACACAATTATCTATATGTGTCACATATATGAGTTGTAAGTTCGCGTTCTCTTCGAAAAAAGCTTCGCAATAAGCCTTTATGTGTCCAAAATAGAGTTGATGTGAATGAGATATCGGGTCTCAAAGTTAGGCATTCGGTACCATGCCTAAAGAGGAAAAGTCGTTTATTTTGCAATCCCACATCGGTGGGATGAGTAAACTTAGAGGGAGTCTCACAGATAAATAGAGACCCTAATTCCACAAGTTTACACACATCAAATCAATAAGTATTATTGATTTCAACGTAAGGAATACGATCTTTAAAATGAAATTTCGACAGCTTTAGTTAAGTTCGACAAGACAATCTTACTGCTTTGATCTGTTGACTTTTAAATGTAAGATTTAATTTGTTTTAAGGTAGCGTGTCAAACACGCGCTTGAGCTTTTAGTCTTTTTGTTGATCTCTATTGGTGATCAAGTAAGTTTTTCGACTATTTTATTATTTTATTTAATTATCGCTTATCTCGCTACATTCGCTTTATATTTAAATTTCGTTATTTATTTATCGTGAATTTATTTATCGTAAATTAGATTTTATTAATAAAAGTGTAATTGTTTCTACAATCTTAAAACAAATCTCGTAATGTAATTAAACACCTTTATTAAAATCGATTTATATAATTAATGATTTTATACCAACTGCTTTTTCACGAAACCAAGATTGTGTTTCTTTGAAAATCGCTTTATAACTAAACAGAATTTTAATTAACAGATTTATAAACGATTTTTAAAACAGTTTATTGAATCAGTTTATATTGAAACTATGATGAGTTTCTTTTCAAACTGATTTATTTAGTTTGTTTATTGCATATGTTATTGTTTAAATCTAGATTTTGAAACCAAGCTTGTGTTTCTCGGAATCATATTTGGTACAAGTTTACATAAACCATGTCGAGTTTATTAGATACCATATTGTTTTAACAGTTTTTTGTGTTTAAATATTCACAAGTTAACTGATGGTAACATAATTTGTGACCCTAGTGAATCTTGCGAATGTAATTGGTGCGCCAGTTACTAACATGGTTAAAAATCATGATGAAATCAGATTCATTGAAACCAAGTGAAGTTTCTTTGAAACAAATCTCATAAAATACAAGTTGTTATTTTATTAGATTACTAGAACGTGTTTATTGAAACCAAGATGAGTTTGTTTGAAACAAAATCTGATAATATACAAGCTGTTATCATATTTGGTGGAAAAGTTTCTTTGACTTGTTTAGCTTATTTAAACCAGATTGAGTTTAATTATAAACTAAATATAGTTCTTGAAACTTTATGCATTTGAAAGTAGATCTATAGAAACCTTGTTTAGTTTCTTTGAAAGAGTAAATCTATTTTGAAACTTTGTCGAGTTTCATTGTAGAATTAGACCATGTGATGCAGATCTGATTTGTATTGTCGCTCACATAAACATCACCGGTTCAAAGACATCGCGCTCATCGACAACAGGAGGCTAAGTGCATTTCACAAGGAAGGTTCAAGGGTCACACCTACCTATCCTTTTCAAGATTCAACTATTGGAATTTCATCGTAATTTTTGTGTATTACGACCGATCTCCATTCATGTGGGATTGTTGGAAAATTGGTTCAAAAGTGACTTTGACCAACTTTGACACAATTATCTATATGTATGTGTTACATATATGAGTAATAGTTTGTAGGTTCGCTCTCCTCAAGAGAGCTTCGCAATAAGCCTTTATGTGTCCAAAATAGAGTTGATGTGAATGAGATATCGGTCTCAAAGCCAGATTCTAGACCACGCCCAGGAGGAAAAGTTGTTTATTTTGCAATCCCACATCTGTGGATGGGTAAACTAGAGGAAGTCATATGATAAATAGAGACACTAATTCCACAAGTTTTACACACATCAAATCAATAAGATTATTGATTTCCAACGTAAGGAATACGATCTCTTAGATGAAATTTCAGCAGCTTTAGCTTAAGTCCTACAATACAACTTATCGCTTAATTGTCAGACATTAGGAAATGCAGACTACGAACTGTTTTAAGGGAAGCGTGTCAAACACGCTTACAGCTTTTAAGATCTTCTTTGTTGATCTCTATTTGGTGATCAAGTAAGTTTTCGATTATTTTATTATTTTATTTAATTATCGTTTATCTGCTTACATTCTGTTTATATTTAATTTTCTGTTATTTATTTACTGTTAATTTATTTATCGTAAATTAGATTTTATTAATAAAAATGTTATTATTTCCCTACATTAATGTTGTTGTTGTATTATTGTCAAAATAAAATCGAAATATCTTCATTTATTTTGAAGGGTCATCGAAAGAAATATAATATGCACATCACAATAAGTAATACGTACATCACAAACTTGCATATATGATGCTGCAACATGCGTATTACAATGCGATTTTGTGATGTTCTCCTCAATTTTCCTTGGATGCCTATCATCTTTCGCATGCCGTCCCGTCGTTTTTAAAGGGCCCATGCCACGATTATAGTGTAGGCCTCCAAAGCCATCTCAAAAACAAAGTCAAAACTTGTCACATTAATATTATTGGACTACTTTTGAAATGTTCATATGTGCCTTTAATTATGATGGTGCTATAAAAAGGCACTGTCCTATAAAACATTAGTAATAACTGAACATTCATAATAACTTCAGTTTTTGAGGAAAAAAATAGATGGATGTCAAATTGTTGACCAATAAATGATGAAATTTCTAAGAAATTTAAGTACCCAAAATGTTCTTTTTTCATATACTATGTGATAGTATTTTGTCATTTTAGTAGATGCGTCTATGATCATGAATAAAATTTTATGACATGCATTATTTATTGAGGAGAGTTATTTTACATATCAAATTTTCTCACATATCAAGGTACTCATTTCTACCATCCATCTAAAAAGAAATCAATGACTGAGATTAAAAACATTTTATTATTTCACATATTTTTATAATTTAAATATCTCTTAATCGTTAATCGTTGTCGAAAACATTTACACCGTCGTGACGAAGATTTATCTTTCTATGACAAGACTTTGATATACTTTCAAAAAATCGTCATTTCACGCTTTTTTTTTTTTTTTTTTTTCAAATTTTATTGAAAAAATCATATATGATTAAACACTAATTTGAATATCACGTGATATTAAGATAGATCATATATGATATGTAATATCACATGTGATATGATATGATATCATATGTGATTTTACACTAAAATCACATGTGATATTACATATCATATATGATTTAACACTAATATCACATATGATAATTCAAATTAGTGTTTAATCATATATGATTTTTAAAAGAAATTTCAAGAATATAAAAGACGAAAAACTTCAAAAAAAAAAAGTAAAAATACGGAAAATTTTTTTGTCGAAAGATATCAAATCTTTATCTATAAAAAGATAATTAAACTTCGTCGAACGATATATTTTTTTCGCTTAACGATTAACGGTTTGAAAAATATTAATATTTGAAAAAGAAAAATGATGAAAGTGGGTTTTTTAAATTGTTGAGATTAATCTCGCATTAGATCAAATAAAAGTAAAAGATAGAGATTGATCTACTCGTATGTAAAGAATTGTTTGTCCAAAAAATGATCTTAAATCTTATTTATTATACATTAACTATCTTAATGTGGTTATTATTATCAACCACAATGACGTGATTATATTAGTGTACGATTATTGAGACAAGTTTACCTTTTAAACATAGTCTTTATAGTATATGTTTAATAAAACACTTTAACAAAATATCGTTAGTACATTAGCATAAAGATTGTAGGCGGTGCTCGGGTCTGCCTAACCATGAACCATGTAAACTAGTATAAATGAAGTTAACAGTTGATTGCAGGCATGAATTCTTTATATAGATTCAAGTGTAGTTTGATGATTTGGTTGGTAGGTAAGGTTGTAAATGAATCAAGCGTTCAGTGAATATTTTATGAACCAAGCAATAAAATGTTCGTTTGTGTACATTTATTTATTAAATAAACAAACATGAACAAGATTTTATGTCTTTTTAGTTAAATACAGAACATGAACAAAAGTTTTATTCGTTCATTTATGTTCGTGAACGTCCCAGTAGTATATCATATATTTTATTATACACTTTAAAAATCAGTAGAGTTAAACAAACAAACACACATAAAATTCAATAAATTGTATAATTTTTTGTCTGTATTCATTCTTTCATTTATG
Source organism: Chrysanthemum lavandulifolium (assembly GCA_022545495.1). NCBI lineage: Eukaryota > Viridiplantae > Streptophyta > Magnoliopsida > Asterales > Asteraceae > Chrysanthemum > Chrysanthemum lavandulifolium. The sequence continues at coordinate 204,146,721 of CM040245.1, forward strand.
TTTGTTCGTTTCTTAATAAACATACTTTCATTTCTTAATAAACGGACATAAACAAGAAAATTTGTGTGTTTAAGTGTTTTTATCCATTGATTTGGCCGATTAATATTTTAAACAGACGACCATAAACACAGCTTCGTTCGTGTTTGTCCAGTCCATTTACGGTCTTATTGGCAAGTAAAAGCATTTAATTCGTTGCAATCGTCCACGCATGAACAAAAGAATATATCGATTATGATATACTACAACTAGTGTTCTTGATTTTGCGGAAGTCGCGGTGCTCGATTAGGGAAATGTTCAGTTTTGAAGAAAGAAGAACGCGATGGCATAATGATATATATGACTGGTGTCAATATAAAATAGGTACAAATAGAGTATAAATAGTGCTTTTGGTTTTCTCAAAATTATAAAACGAGAAAATTTTCAAAAGTAGCGCGATGGTCCAAGGACGTTTTCGTTTTTAGTTCATATATTAAAATTAATAAATAAATAAAATAATAAAAATAAAAATAAATCTCAAAATAGCTCAGGGAGACTTGACTATTAGTCGACCACCTTAATGCATGACACGTGTCTCACTTTTTTCACTAAAAGACAAAAACCAAATCGCTCAAGAAAACCAAGTCGTCCGGTACTTTTTCTAACGTATTTGTACTTTGTGTACTAAAAAATTGGACATGTGTCATGGATTAAGGTGGTCGCCTTGCACTATTTTAAGAATTTTTTTGTTTTTAAGCTACAAAAGGAAGCGTCATTATGCCACCGGGCTACTTTAAAAATTTTCTCTTAAAAAAATTGGTTTCCGCAGGAGTCCCGGGAAAATAGAGGCAAGACAAATCGCATAAGTCAATATATAACCTACATAAAAGTGGGCTAATCCAAGCAATCTTACTTGTACAATGGAAAGTATGATACTATTTAGAGGTAATGTCTCTAAAAACTATGTTCGCTTTTATATTCGGTTCGGTCAAGTATGTAATTAATTAGTTTCAGATTGATCTTGAGCGTGTAATCATTTTTGGTGTTCGACTTTAGACGGTAAAAGACGATGGGTCAATTCGAAAGTAAAAACAATATATGTTTGGAGGGACCATATTCGTCATTATACTGACATATACAGACGAGATATGTAAACGAGACGAGACAACTTGTAAGTTATTCATGATCGACTCAGAAAGCACTCAAAGTCGACTTGACTTTATTAGCGTTGAGCTCGAGCTTGAGCTACTTGAGTAGGTACCCCAGTCGAGTTCGAGTTTGAGTATACTCGGCTCGTGAGGCTCGCAAACCTTAGCAAGCTTTTGTGAAAAATAATTACATAATTATCATTGATATATTAAGTAACATGTGTACGAGTCGAATTGTCGATTATTTCTCGAGCTCAAGCTTGAAAGGTAAGTACATTCAAGCTTGAGTTGAGCTTCAAGCTCGAGTTTTAAAAAGCAATTCGAGCTCAAGTGAAATTTTGAGTTCGAGTTTTAGTAATCGAGTCAAATTCGAGCTTGATGATACTCGACTTGTTTACACCCTTGACACGGACCATGTGTCCAATCAAATTAGGTAAAAGAAACAAGAGTTTAAACGTTATCAATAAAGCTAAAGAATTTGTCAGATAAATATCATATTATAGAAGTTTTGAAATAAAAATATATATGGAGATCTCCCATATAAATAAATGACCTTTATACACATTTCCAACAGGAGAGAAAATCAAAACTAAAACGATCAAAGTTATCTATTGTATAGTGTTTTCATGGACCAAACTCGATTAGATTAACAACGACATGCATTTAACAAACCCACTTTCGTATTTGGCCGGTTTGGATTTTTGTATAGTCAACAGTAAAAGTGATTTAGCTAGGCCTATCCAAAGTTAAGTTCGGTACTAACTCAAAATCAGATGTAGTTGAAAAAAGATATAAAGGCATGTTTAGACAAGGAAATGGAAACGAGAAACGAAACGAATCAAATTCTTTGTTTTGTATGTTAGTAGAAATAAAAAGGTGGAGAATTGTAGAATTTGTGGATAATCGATAAAGAATTGTTTAACTTTCATTTCCACTACTTTTAGTTGAAATAGGAGAAGTGAGAGTATTTTGTAAAAAATTATTTTAAAAAATTTAAAAACATTTTTTTTTAAATTTAAAAATAACTATTTTTTTTTTAAAAATAATTTAAAATTTTAAAAATAATTATTATTTTTTTAAAATAATTTTAAAAAAATTAAAGAAAAGTATTTTTAAAATTATTTTTAAAAAATAAATTTTATAAAATTATTTTTTATAAAATTAAAGAAAGTAAAAAATAATTTTTAAAAAATAATGTTAAAAAAAATAAATTTTATAAAATAATGTTTTAAAAAAAATAATTTAAAAAAAAATAAGATTAAAAAAAAATATTTATAAAATAAAAATAAAAATAAAAATAATTTAAATAATTTTTTAGAATTGTTATATATAAAAAATAATTAAAAAAAAAATCAACAAACAAATACATGTGAGTCTCATATCACAAAATGTTATTTAAAAAAAAATATTTTTTTTCCATTTCTCGGATCATGTCTCTCTTGTTACCAAGTATTAGAATTAAACAAAATTCTCTACTGATTTCTATTCTCTGAATTTATATTCTTTGCTTCATTTCATTTCTTTGAAATTCTCTATCAAACATCTCAAGGGTTGAAGGATAAAGGATGAAAACTTTTCTAATGCTTGACAAAAGTATAATTATTGTGTGAATAGACTTTTCTTCATTTGAAATACTTTTCTGCTCTAGGGCGTGGAAGTGGGCAACTGTCCACAACCCTCAAATTATAAGGCTGATAGTCATAGAACCAAATAGTTCGGTTGGTCTACTCCTATGAGATGCGTCCCTTAGATATATGATCAAAGAGTTGAAGATAACTTGAATGCATACTTTTTAATTGATACGGAGTCAGCTAGCATGTGTATAAAACTGAAGCTGAAAGATAAATGTCCATCAGGGATTGACAATGTTCAATGAACTTATCAGATCTCTGATAAAGTGTATCTTTGATAATCAAATCAAGTACGAGTGGATGAAGAGATAATGAACAGTTGCCACAACTGTTCACTAAAACAAGCCTGTTAGGTTTTCAAGAATAGATGTTTTTAATGGAAGATATACTTCTCCATTAAATTTCTGACACGTTTCAACAACCTCGCATGTGACATTCTCGTACTCATTTATATAAAGAGAATGTTGGTGTGAGTTATAAATGCTTAACACTTTCAAGTTTATTGTAAACATTTAATAAGTGCATTTACTCTCCTTGAACTCGTTTGGTCCTTGACACTATCAGCGATCTCATAGTTCACTTGCAAACTTATACGTTGTTTAAGTTTGCTTGGTCGGAGAGGTAAATCAATTGTCATTCAATTAACTGTTATCTCCGTATAATACTTTATAATTCTATGATTTATTGCAACAAAAATTATACAATTGAAAAAGTTATATTTTTGTTTCGTTTAAACTCTTTTTTCACTTTATTTCACAAACAAGCCAAAGATCTGGGAACCACAGATTAGGGCTGTAAACGAACCGAACGAACACGAACGGAGCCTTGTTCATGTTCGTTCATTTAATTTTAATCGGACAAATAAACGAACACGAACGCTTAAACGGATGAATTTTCTCGTTCATGTTCGTTTATTAAAAAAATGAGTTTTTCATGTTCGTTTATGTTCGTTCATTAAGACGCTAAACGAACGGTAAACGAACAAACATAAATGAATATAGACAAACAAACATAAACTTTACTAATTTATGCACGATATATTGTTTTATAACCGTTGTTTTGTTTAAACAAAACAAATTTAAAATTATACAATTAACAAAATATGATATACGAATATAAATAAATAAATAAACATAAACGAACGTTAACAAACACATAATCGGACAATCACAAACATAAATGAACGGACATGACTTTTGTTCATGTTCGTTCATTTAACTAAACGAACGTAAAATATGGTTCATGTTCGTTCATTTAATAAATAAACGAACTTAAACGAATTTTTTACCGAACGGTTAATGAAATGTTCACTGAACGTTCAGTTCGTTTACAGCCCTACCACATATATTTGGGTTCATATTGACTATCAAAAATTAATTTAATGTTTTGTATCAATGAATGCTATAATGATTTAGTATTTTACATAGAAAATATTGCATTAAATCTTTTAAGCCAATGCCACTTTTTAATTTGCAGTCATTTTAAGGTTTCGCTTTGATTTTCGTCCGAGACTTCCAAAAACTCGTACCCTCTTTGTTTGGTTCAAGTTTGTGTGTCAGTTAACCGAGACATCAAAATTTCATTGTTAGGGGGGTGGCAACCGTTCTCGGCATGTCTTCGGTATCCATCATGCCGATCGGCATGATCATTGCCAACATTTAGGCATGATTCGGTGTGGCATCAAATGGTGCTAAATCGGTATACATTACCGATTCTACAAGAGGCAAAAACTAGCCGTTAGGCTAGTCAACTAAAACTGAAAACGCATGTAACTGCCTTTATTATTTGTAGGAATATGTAACTGAAAACGCATGACTAAAACTGAAAACGCCACCCTTTTTTGCAAGAATATGTAACCTTTCTAAAACCTTTTTTGAAGAACCTCTTAACATCTCTAGCTCTTCCTCTTACTTGCGTCTCAAAACTGGCCATATTCAATATTCGACTTGGTAGACTTTGAGGAAATGATCAATTGTTGTTAAGCTGTGTGGGTTTTAGTAAAACAAATGATGAGGTGATCGGTACTACTATATAAGATGGAGGTATTAAAGAAATGTTGGGTCCAATTATGACAACAAAACGTGACACTCATAGGAGAATAAGGTTCCTTGTAATCTTTTCTTTCTTTATAATTATAAATATAAAAAAAATAAAATTATATGAGGTATGGGTTAACATGGTTGCCACTAAAAATCTATGGTTAAGTATGAGATAGGTATAAGATGAGATGGAAGGATATTATTACTGGGTGATTAGGTATGAAATATTTTGTTAGGCATGATTGCCACCACCCTTACAGAAAAAGAAGTGGCTAAAAATGGTTGCGCATGCATAAATGGGAAAAGTGCAAAACTTAAATATAGATCAAAGAGAAAATCACTTTGTGTATACATGATTGACAACCTAAGGTTGGTTAGATAATATAGTAGTAATATTTATCCTTTAAACGTTTCAAGCTTTGTAGAGGAAAATGAGGCTTTTGTATAGAGAGGAGCAAGTACCGGTCAATCTTGATACTTCGTTATATATAGGGAGGTGATTTGCACACACTTTTTAAAATAATTGAGAAAATTTAATTAATTGTATTTAGACATTTATGCTCTCACATGTGAGAGTGTAAGGGTAACTGTGAGGGTATAAATCTTCAAAAATAATTAATTTGAGTGTTTCAATCATTTGATTGAGTGTGCAAATATAGGGGTGACAATTGTTGACCCGACACAAAATTCGACCTAAAACTGATACAAAAATTAACAGATTCGGGTTGAGTTAAATAGATTTCGGGTCAGGTTTGGGTCTACTCATCTAACCCGTTTATTATACAGGTCAGATTCGGGTTGGGAAAAAATTAAGCGGGTCAACCCGCCAACTCTTTTTAGATTTTTTTTTCTTAAATTAAAATTATTTATATTTTATTATACCGGTTAAATGGGTTAAACATGTCGACCCAGAAACCCGTTTAACATGTTTAACTCGTATAATGTGCCTACTTTTGTATGTAAAACGGGTGAAATGAGTCAATCCGGAACTTGTTTAGCCTATTCAACCCGTATAACCTATTTAACCCGCCAACCCAAGTATAATATACGGGTTAAATAGGCCATGTTCGGGTTATATGTAAACATGTTAGGGTTGACGTAGCTGACCCGATAATTTAAATGGGACAGGTTCGGGTTGAGGTTTTCTGACCCGCTAAACTGTCAACCTGAACCGCTAAACCGAACCCGACCCGAATTACTACCCCTAATTAGTCACATTCCTTCATTTTTGTTTTAAGTCCTTTTTCAATTACCAATCAGACACATAACAGAAAGTATTTTTGAAACTATTCTTTTTCTACTACATGACATGTTGCATTTGTTTCGTTGAATATGTCAAAGATTATGCAAGTAAGTCAAAAGAAAAAACTTGCAAGATGGTGAATGAGGTACCCATTTATATCATTGTAGAAAGCCAATTGAAGCTAGAACTAGACTATAATTGAAATCGAGATAGCCAAACACGAATTGAATGGAATTTTGTTTGATATGATATGTGGGTCTTTTTCTATCTTGCAAGGCCGGAGATCTTTTTCTACCTTTGGTAGAGCCGAAAGAAATTTCTTTACCTTGGGTTAGTGTATGGTTGTCACGTTTAACATCCCCATACATCGCGAAGATGGTAGATAACACCCATAACCCGAAAACCAGATTGGTAGTTACTTTACTTTCTCTTTTTTGATATGTGGGTCTATGTGGAAATTTGATGAATAGCATCACACTCGGGGCACTATTCCATTGGATTATAGATTGTCATCTCCACATCATTTTCTTTGATAATTCATCTTTTAAAGTCTCATACTCTTTAATATTATCATCTAACTAACGGGTCTCACTTGCTTTTTAATTATACTAAGCGGACTGATCAATGTGATGCACATCATTTTAAATACGTTATTCAAAAATTGATAGGTTAATCTCTTGACGAGTTCTTGTGTTGGCCAAAAGTTATTATGTATTCTAAAATGCATGATTAAATTATTAATAATGTCCTTTATAAAAGATAACTTAATAAATAAGTTAACAGATGAGCTAACCTTAAAACAATTATACTTGCCTATACAATAATATATTCGGCTAATACCTTCTCATAGTTGGAGCGGGAGACTTTCGGACGTTCAAACTGGAACGGAAATCTTGAAACAGTGCATTAGCGAGACCTTTAGTAAAAATATATGCATATTGAAATCTGGATGGAACATGCAAGACGCGCACAAGACCCTTTGCTACAAAATCACGAATAAAATGATTATCAAGCTCTACACGTTTGGTGTGTTGATGTTAACTAGATTATTGAAGAGATATACCACACTAACACTATCACAATAAACTGAAGTAGCAGTAAAAACAGATGCATGCAAGTCATACAAAAGGTTACGAACCCAAGCAGTTTCGGCAACAACAATGGCAACACCTTGATATTCAGCCTCATCACTCGATCTAGATAACGTAGCTTGGCACTTAGCAGACCAAGAAAGCAAGTTATCCCCAAAGAAAACAAAATAGGCCAGATGTGGAACATCGAGTGACAGGACAACCAACCCAGCCAGCATCTGTGTAAGCAGTTATTAGAGCAATAGTACAAACATGTAGTTGTAAACCATAATCATTAGTACCACAAACATACCGAAGAAAATCTGCTTCAAAGAGGCTCACGAAAATCATGCATATAGAGACTAACCTGTTGAACAACATAAGAAATATCCGTGTTAATACAAATATCGTCTAAAAACGTCATTTATATTTTACGATCTTTGCTAAATTTTATTGATGACAATAATAAATTGGTGAGAGGTTTACCCCGGTTAAAATATGAAAAAGATCATCTTTGTTCTGCTTGCCAATTGGGCAAAAGAAAATAGTATGCCCATAAACCCAAACCTGACAATACCATCATGGAAGTTCTTCATACCCTTCACATGGATCTATGCGGACCCATGAGAGTACAAAGTATCAATGGGAAGAAGTATGTTCTAGTTGTTGTTGACAACTACTCTCGGTTCACTTGGGTAAAGTTTTTGTGAGCCAAGGATGAAACTCCCGAGGTTATCATTAAGCTTATCAAACAATTGCATGTTAGGCTTAACAAACCGCCGTAATCTCCGAGCAGACAATGGAACCGAATTTGTGAACAAACAACACATTCGCTTTATGAAAGCATTGGAATCACCACCGTAAAAGTGTTCCACGCACTCCTTAGCAGAACGGTGTAGTTGAAAGGCGTAATCGTACTCTTGTGGAAGCTGATCGGACTATGCTAATTTTTTCAAAGGCCCCAATATTTCTCTGGGCGGAAGCTATTGCCACTGCTTGCTACACTCAAAACCGATCCCTAATACATACTTTTCATGGAAAAACTCCATATGAATTAGTGCACAACATAAAACCGGATCTCTCGTTTCTACGAGTGTTTGGGGCTTTATGCTATCCAACCAATGATGGTCAAGATCTGGGAAAGTTGAAAGCTAAAGCTGATATTGTATTTTTCGTTAGTTATGCACCAGATCGGAAGGGGTACCGAATCTACAACAAAAAAACCCAAGATATTATGGAAACTAGTCTTGTTACGTTTGATGAGCTGACTGAGAAAATGGCTCCTGAACACTCCAGTTCTGGACCCACACCTTAATTTTTAACACCTGGACCAATTAGTCCGGGTCTTGTACAGAATCCCACACCTGCAGCTCCTTATGTACCTCCCTCGGAAGAAGATTTGAAGATCCTATTTGATCCGATGTTTGATGAATACCTTGAGCCTACAACTGATGATACTCCTGCACCACCAGCTTTTGCTGCTCCTACTCCAACCAATTCGAATGGTCCATCGGTTTCTATTATCGTAACTCAAGAAGCTCCATCAGCTGACCATTCACCATCATCATTAAATCCTCAATCGTCTGCAGTACATCAAGGAAATACATTTGATAATTATTTTGGAGATAACCCCTTTGCTACTCCTGAAGATGTTCCATTTGAGAATATATTTGTCCCTGAACCTACTCCTAAGGCATCTTCACCAGGGGATCCTAAATCTGCTACTTTAGTTTCTTATCCTCAACCACATGAACATCTCAAAAAGTGGACACATGATCGTCCACTGGATAACATCATTGGGAATCCTGCTCATCCGGTATCTACAATAAAGCAATTTGCCACTGATGCCTTATGGTGCTTCTTCATTTCTGTATTATCAAAGGTCGAACCGGATGATGTTAAGACTACAATGTCTGAGGACAACTAGTTTAATGCTATGCAAGATGAAATTCACGAGTTCGATCGTCTTGATGTTTGGGAATTAGTACCTCCTCCAAATTATGCTATGATTATCGCTCTCAAGTTGATCTTCAAGGTGAAACTTGATGAGCATGGTGACGTTCTGAAGAATAAGGCAAGACTCGTCCCTAAAGGGTATCGACAAGAGGAGGTTGCTCCGGTTGCATAAATAGAGGCTATCAGAATCTTCCTTTCTAATGCTGCTATCAAGAATATGGTAGTCTACCAAATGGATGTAAAGACTGCTTTTCTTAATGGCAATCTCAAAGAAGTGGTCTATGTCAGTCAACCAGAAGGCTTTGTGAATCCCGAACATCCTAACTATTTCTACCATCTGAAAAAGGCTCTCTACAGCTTGAAGCAGGCTCCAAGGGCATGGTACGATACTTTGTCAAAGTTTCTTTTGGCAAACGGATTTTACAAAGGTGCTGTTGATCCTACACTGTTCACTCGAAAATCAGGAAAACATTTAATTCATGTTCAAATATATGTTGATGATATTATCTTTTCCTCGACCGGCCCAAATGAATGTGACCGTTTTTCTAAAGAGATGGGTTCTAAGTTTCAAATGTCAATGATGGGACAAATGTCATTTTTCTTAGGTTTACAAATTTCTCAAAGTCCCGGAGGCATTTTCATAAATCAATCTAAATATGCTAATGAAATATTAAAAAAATTTGGATTTGATTCTAGTGACCCTGTTGACACTCCCATGGTGGAGAGAACTAAACTGGATGAGGACCTCTCTGGGATCCCGGTTGATCAAACTAAATATCATATCATGATTGGATCCTTGATGTAGAAGACCTGATATTATGTTCGTTGTATGCATGTGTGCTCGCTATCAGGCTAATCCTACTAAGAAGCACCTTGAAGCGGTTAAATGGGTCTTTTGGTATCTCCAAGGAACCATTAACATGGGTCTTTGGTATCCGAAGGACACCGCCATGGCATTAACAGCCTATGCAGATGCTGACCATGCAGGATGTCAAGATACACGTCGAAGTACGTCAGGAGGTGCTTAATTTTTGGGTGATAAATTAGTGAATTGGTCGTCAAAGAAGAAAATGAGTACTTCTATATCTTCTACAGAGGCTGAATACATTGCCATGTCATCATGTTGTGCTCAAATCTTATGGATGAGATCCCAACTATCTAACTATGGCTTTGTATTCAACAAAATTCCTCTGTACTGTGACAACAAAAGTGCTATCGCTCTCTGCTGCAACAATGTCCAACACTCAAGATCTAAGCACATTGGTATGTGCTAAAACACATACCATTTCTTTACCAAAATAGACCCTGTTGGAATCACTCCTAAACTATATTTCAAGTGTTTGTAATTAACATGTAATAGTTTGCTTGATTAGGCTTTTATGTTAGAATTAAAGGCAAGGCTTATGTAGAAAGCCCATAATCCTTGGCCCAAGCCCATAAGGAAGGAAGGGAACTTGTAGTGTTGCCCTAGTCCCTTCCCCTATAAATAATGTTGTAAACCTTCATTTGAAGGTTGGTTGTTCACTTCATTCAAAATACCTACGAATAACTATTCTCATTTCATACGTGTGTTGTGTTTGTGTGTTCATCCAATCACTTCTTACTCTATTTCTTTACATATTGATGCTTGTGTTACAATATGGTGACCTAATAGTGGTATCATTCGCCATCTAGTTGGGTGAAACACTTTTGTTTTTGAAGTTTTTTACTCTATACGCGTGGGTTTCGGGTATTAAACTTTCATACGCATAAAAGCTCAAAATTTTACACTTAAAAACTCAAGATTCTTGTACTTTAAGGTTTATTTAGTGTTAAAGTTTAAATTTTTTGCATCAAGTTTGAAACTTTACGTGTGTAGAATCATTTTAGAGCTTGGTTTTGTTCGTATAGTAGTTTCTACGCATAAGGGTAAAAATTATTTTGGATCATCAAGTTTTCAACTTTCTTGTTATTTTGGTGATTTTGAAGCTACTTCATTCAAAAAATCAGGTTTCTAAACATTTTTGCGCTTAAAAATCAGTTTTGGTCAAGTTTGATACTTTCTACGCCTAAGGAAACCCTAATCTTACTCGAAAGCACAAAGTCTATGCCTAAGCAGTTTGTTACGCATAAGGATTTCTTCATTTGATCTTCAATGCTGCTGGTTTTCTCAGTGTTTTCTTGCCTGGATAAGCCTGAAAACACTTCGACTTTGGATATCTTTTACACTGGTATAAGTGTAAAGGATTTTTGGGCTAGTTTTACGCATAAGCAAATTCTTAAGCGTAGAATTACATTTGCTAAGCATTTTATTATGCCTAAGCCTAGTCTTACGATAAGCTAATCTTACGCATAAGGATTCTACTACTAAGCCTTTCGTTTACGCCTAAGCTAAGTTTTCCTCAAGTCTACGCGTAAGCTATTCCTACGCGTAAGCTCTCTTGTTACGCGTAAGTTGGTTTTTTACGCATAAGGTATTTTCTACACCTAAGCTGGTTTCTACGCATAAGGTTACTTCATCAAAAAAGTTTCATTCGACTACAAAGATCCATCATCAACACAAGTTTCAAGATGTCTCAACCACCATACTCCAGCTACTTTCTTCATATGTATCCTCAACAACAACAACAACAACAACCACTCCATCAACAATATCCTCCACCATCACCACAACAAATGCAACAATTTCAACAACAATTTCCTCAAGGAGCAATTCCACCACAAATGATTCAACCACCCCTAGTCTACAAGTACAACCTTACACAACTTTCAAAATCAAGATCCATCCAAGTATGCTATGAAGGAACCGTCTTGGTTTGCAAAGATGTGTGAAGCTTTAAGTAGCCAACAATCCATTCATGAAGTCGATCCCTTGATAGACCTCCAATGCTCACTCCCGAAACTACGATCAATGGGTGATAAGGTTCTTTAGGTTTTGTGATCTAAAGAAGCCACATGGAAAGTTTTTGAAGAAGGTCATCCTTGAAGGTCCATTTCGGATGCCTACTATCATTGCATCGGAGATCCGAATGCTAATCCACCAAGAGATGATATCAACAACGTTGTCGGTCTTAATGAACTTACTCTTGACCAACTTCTACACTTGAAGCCGATGAACTTGCAATGCAATATATCCTTTTGGGATTACCCAATCCGATACTTCATAGTGTTGATGCTCAAGATCGCTAAAGCAATGTGGGAGCACATTCATCTTTTAATGGAAGGCACATAACTCAATCAAGAAGACATGGAATCCAAAATCTACTTAGCATATGAACACTTCATGATTGAACCAGGAGACATTAGAGTCATATCATCATCGATTCTCGACATCATCAATGACTTGGAAAACATAACATCATTATGCCAAGAATTGCGTCAACACTAAGTTCCTTAGTAGTCTTGGTCCCGATTGGGAAAAGTATGTTATTTTCATCCGCTGCGAAGAATCTTCATTATGCTACATACGGATTGTTGTACGACTATTTGAAGCCCCACCAAAAGGAAGTTGACAAAGAAAGGATCATCCGTGAGTCCTCGCCGCCTTCGCCTCGGATAATCAAACACTTGCTTTGTGGGCTCAAGCTTGTTATCCTCAATTCCCGACCTTACAAACTGTCTTCACAAATCCTCCACAACCAATCGCCAGATTACACCATATGATCCTCACAAGAAACTCAACTGGTTCCATACAACATCAACAATGATCAAGCACTTTACAAGTGAATCTAATGAGGATGCGAAGCTTTCATGCATTGCAACAAGGGTTTGTCATGATTGCAAGAGCCTTCGGTCGATACTCTAACAAATCCAACAATCGCATTCGTACCTCATCAAACACAAGGAATCAAGATGTTGTTAACAATGGACGTGTTGAAGTTCAGAATCGTGGTAATGTTCGTCAGATGGGTAGTGGTCAAGGGTTTAATACTAATGAAAGGAATAACATGGGTGCTCCACAACAACGGGCTCAAGTGGTTGATTAGGGAAATGCTCAGACTAGGTTTAATGGTCTTCGTTGTTAAAACTGTAATGAGAAGGGTCATCTGGCTAATGCATGCCCAAAGCCGAGGACAAGAGGCAGCGCTTATCACAAAGAGGCTTTACTCTTGGCTCTCAAGGATGAAGCTGGTGGAACTCGCACCAACAAGGAACAGAGCTTCATGGCAAATGCGATTCGATGATGACATGGAGGACTTTCGTGCTAATGAAGCGGTGATGTTAATGGTAAACATGCAAGAACTCCACATTAGTGACACAGGCCTAGTGTATGACACTGACGTCTTGTCTCAGGTACCGGATCAAACTATATTCATTACTGATCTGATATCTCCGCCAACATCTGCATTTAACGAGGATCAGAGTGTTCAACATGAGCCGTCTACATCTCATTCCGATGATAATCAAATAGATCCCGTAATTATATTTGACGATCAAGATGACCTTATGGTTAATATTGATAATCAAGTTGACTCCGTGGTTATATTTGAGGACCTAAATAATGATCTTGTTAAGACTCACGTTGAACAAGCTGAACCTGTGTCTAATCCAGATATTGAGCTCATGACCTTAATTCAGACCCAAGAATCTCGGATGGAAATGTGCCTAGACATCAATAAGAAATTAAGCGATAAAATTGCACTGTTGACTAAGGATAATGAATGCTTAAAGTTCCAACTCAACATTTTTCAAACACAAGAGAAACGTGAAAAGGTTTTGAAGTCGCTTTTGCTAAATCTTACCAAAATGAAAATCTTTGAAAAACAAATATGTGATCTAGTTGCATCCAAGAATGCTTTGTTGTCTCAAATAGAACAACCGAAATATGATCATAAACAACAACTTAACGCCTCACTCTGAAACTCAAAAGCCAAGTCCGAGTTGTTAACTTGTCAAAAACAGTTCTGTGAGTACAAAAAGCATTCAAGGAAACAAATAGATGACTATCTTGAAGAAATTGTCGACTTACAAAACAAAATCAAAGAATTTCGAAATGTTGTTTACAAACATGGTGAGTCAATCACAACTATTCAAAAGTTTACTTTTAAACCAAATCCAAATGGATATGGACCAAATCTTGTTGATTACAAACCAAAGTTTTCACATAGAGCATTCAAACCAAATCCTCAAGTTTATAGTGCAGAACACAGAATTGATGATTCCATTATGAGTGTTGTTGAATATAACCATTTGGAGGAATCATATGCAGAAGACGAGAGTCGGTCAAAATTGGAAAATGTTGTTTATAATAAACCATTTAATTATTCAAAAGCCATAACTTTCGTCGCACAACAGGATAATTCTAACACACCTTGGGTTATCACGCCTACTTCTGAGTCTTCTAATGTTGGTCCCCAACCCAATACTGCACAAATTAATGGTCCTTTACCTTCACTCAATGAAGTCAAAACATTACCCGAACGTTGTCAAATTCTTAAATATTTTGAAACATTCATATCGGACATCAAACTTTTGGAACGTGAAATTGAAATCAATTCTGAAATAAAAGTTGAACATTTTCAATTGCCTCATGCGCGAGAACAAAGAGATATTTTTAAGAAAAGAATTTTACCTCATGTCTGAAATTTGAAAATGTGTGCAATATATTAGGAAAGGGATTTTCACAAGGAGCTTGGACTTATGAAAACAGTTTTCGAGAAAACAGAAACATCGATTTCAAATACAAAATTGTAACATGTTGGATTTCAGAAATACATCAAACCATGATTAACATGAGGCGTAAACTATAAGGTTTTACATAGAGAAAGAGTTAGAGGTTTGGGAACTTAGTGAGAGAAAGTAAAAGAATTATTATGAGCTCCAACCCTCTACCTTGGGAGGTAGAGGGTATTTATAGTCTTACATAAACGCCACCTACGGGCATGGATCGTGCATACATGGGTAAAGACCCCGTCTGCCCTCCACGGTGTTACTTAAATAAATACTACTTAACATTAAATAACTATGACTACGAGCTTTCTAACGATTACATATACTTGAGGTGACCGACACTTTAATAACTGGATTTACTAAATCCTAACAATCTCCCCCTAAGGGAGGTCACCTCAAAAATACATTAAATACAAACAAATGTTACATTAAGATTGTTATTGGATTCTTGTTAAAGTTCTTTGCTCTGTAGCCCGTAGTCATTGAATCTTCATTTATGCATGTTTGGTTAATCCAAGTGGAGGTCTTTAACTGATCCACGTGATAATGAGTTTGGAGCCAGCATTGAGATCATCAGAAAACATAAATCTCTGACTCTTCCTTTGTGGTGTTGATAGTATGTGATGTTGTGACTTTTGGACCGACATGCTCACATTCTGGATCATGATATCTTCTCATAAGAGTAGCGGAAGCTTTCATTGATTCATGATATTGGCAACAGCGTAGCAGAAGCATGGAGTGAAAATATCAGAGTCATTGATGCATTTATCATGATTTCTTTAGAAATGAATGTGTTGAGTGAGCATGCGGCTATGGATTGACCTCTCCATTTTGATCACCGCAAACGCGGGCATACCGCATACAACAGCTAACAATAAAGCGCATTTAAAGTGTCTTTGATCACTTTCGTTGAATTGAGGTACACGCCCACGGTTCCTCGCTGATCAAGACAAGTACCGCCGTGATCGTATAATTCAAGAATCTCCTTGATGTGGTTTCTCACCGCCTAGTTGTTCTCAAACCGAACGCCTCAAAGAAGACAACACGGAGTAAGTGAACCAAATAATTTGAGATTCACCGATTGATGAAAAGAGATTTGAAAAACAATCGAGTATCGCTTCAATAAAGTGTTTTTGCAATACAACGACGGTTTTTGAGAAAATAAATTATCAATCATAAACACCTTTTATATTTTAATGGGTGTCGAACAAAGATGATCTTTTTCATACTTTAACTGGGTAAGCCTTTGACAAGATCCTTTTCGAAAGGTTATTAATGGTGTCAAGTTCAAGTGATTGAGACGACGATGCCATAACCATGACTTTGTTTTCGAAGCCTTTGACAACAAGTAGATTGGAGAGGACTTCATCATGTCTTCGATAGAGATGGTGTATAGATTTGAACCACGATTTCCTCTTAACAATTCCACACCATCAAGTTCTCTAACGAAACAAGTATATTTTCTAAAAGCCACTTCTAGATCGGAATCACGTAATCGACCAACAGAGAACAAGTCATGACCAAGACCTTTCACATAATATACCACGAGATTACACTTTTACCAACAACATAGTCTCCATAACCCATAATTGCACCAAAACGGTCGCTCCCGAATCTAATAAATCCCGATGAATTTACTCACGAAGTTCATGAGTCATGAGCGATGTCCAGCTATATGCTTGGAACAACTGAGTCCGGTACCACATAACAATTTGAACGATCCGCAATTGAACATGCATAAGAATAGATAATCGGATAAATGGGATTCCATGCAAGAATGGGTTCCATTTGGTTAGTAACATTGATTGGAACACCCACATCGAAGTAGAAACAATGGAATCATCGTAAATAAATGCGGTGCTAGTGTATGCATTAGACCTATTCAAAGTATGTTCACTTTAAAGGAATAGTTCTACCAAGAGGCATCCATTTCCTAATGGGCATTGATCTAGATAATTTAGGCACATCTCTTTGAGATTGAGTTTGAGGCCGAGATATCCACCGATAACCTATGTTACTAAATTTCCTTCCTGGGTTTCCAATATTTTCTAACCTTCTTCGCCATTGCTTTCTAGCTTTCTTAGCTTGATTCTTAACATTACAGCTTTAACTAGGAATTTTACAAAGATTAATCAAATCATTCATACCACATTTACGATTAGTAATGTAAATCAGCAAATCATCATTACATGGTTTGCGATAGTAGCATAATTGAATTAATTAAGACGCTTTATAGCTAATACTAGAATCAACACGATTCGTTTTATTCAACTCAAACTTAATGTTCCTAGGGTGGTCTTCTACTCTCTTCCAATGCACATGCTTAGCTTGTGTGGTCCTATCTTGCTTGGTATTTACTGGAGGCTTTGACCCGCTTGCTTTTATGTCACTGATTACTCCTGTAGAGGGAATTATGGGAACATTAGTTGGTTGGTCTACTTTTTGCATTTCTGAACTAGACGTGCGGGGATCTGAACTACTTGAAGGCACATTAGAGTTCACTTTCTTAATACCGGCATAGAATGGTTTGTATACTTGGCACTAGGCATAGAACAAGGCATCACAACTTTACCTTTCGCACCTAAGGATTTAGGACATGTTGCTATTAAACATTCTAGCGACCCCGAGATCGTTTGGCCCGAATGCAAGCAAACCTAATTTCTATCAAGTGGCTTATTAATGAAATCCTCTTCTACAATCTCACGAGACATTCTAGACTATCCTTAAGGTGAGCGAGATAGTTATGAAACACAAGTTCGTTATTTCCGAGATGGGAGGAATGCGTTTAACAAATACAAGATATTTGCAATCTGCGAAGACTTTGATGCAACATTCTCATTAAAGACAACCGGCATTTTCCCTTTTCCCGACTCCTCGATTCTCAATTTCCTTTGTAAAGACGTTATTTTTTCGTTGTTCTTGTCACGAGTGACTTTCATTGAATCATATAACTCTTTAAAGTGTCGCTTAACTTTTCATTTTCTTCTAGAAAACTCTCATTTTCTTTTGTAAAACATTAACCAACTTTTGAAGATGAAAAGTTTGAGAACACCGAGAATCTAAAGGAGGAGGCATTTGGGAGCCAGTCACATTGTTCTTTTCACCCTTTAATTGTGAAATTTGGGCTTTCAACTTTCTCGATCGTGTTACATCGAGCTTGAATATGTTCGCCACGCTTGTTTATTTCAAAAGTGCATCAAACTCTGGAACATTTGAGGATGTCTTGATGTTTGAGGTTTTGACATTTTCTTTGAGATGTTGATATTTTAGTTGCAAATTAAAATGTTCAACTTCTAGCTTAGAAAACTGTTTTACCAAATTATCGTGATCATCCTGATCAATTTTCTCGGTTAGTTATGAGTTTTTGTTTTCAAGCTCAATGACACGATCATAGGAAACTTTCAAAGCAACACTTAATTCATGAAATTGAGAAGCAGTAATTGAATGCTTAGTAACGGTATAAAACACATCTTGAGTCATACAACTTAATATTAAGTTCTCATTTAAGATATGCAGATTTTCCTTTCAATTTCATTATATTTAAGTTCCCATTCATAATCACTGACCTCAACTATCATTGCATCAAATTCCTTTTCCATTTCTTTGATATCCGATCTTATTCCCTTTGAAGACTCTCAAATTGACCTTTAATTGTTTAAAGAAAGGCATGACCTCGCTAAATAACATTATTTAGTTTGCTCAAAACCCTTTCCCTTGCTTATCCTTGTAGGTGTGATTCTCTTCTTACATCGTCTTCTCAAAATCAACAAATAGTTGATAAACAACCTCTGAGGATGATTAAGGTCTTGCTATTAGTGGCAATAGATCTAGGAACTAAATGCATTGGTGTATTTGGAGGATACACGCTTCTCGGAGGCAATTTCGTACAAGGGGATTCTTTTCAACAAGATTTTCACTTTTGCATATCCATATCCTTTTCCGAACAATTGTTCGGGGTTAATAGAGTCCGAGGCTTAAACTTGTTTAAGGAGATCCAATTTTCCTTAGTGTAATCATGAGGTGTGATCGTTATGTTGTTCTTTTTACATATAGGATCATTAAGCTTCTTATCCATTTTCTCCTAGAGGCATCATTTAATTTTCTATCCTCTTCCGTGCTTCCAACACAAGATGGTGTTTTCCTAGGCTTAAGAATCTCATTACGATCATATAGTACCTTATGAGCAGCTCTAGCTTTTTAACGACCTCGGATTTGGTTCCTCAATAAGGGGAATACTATGCTTATCGCTTAAAACTCGTGCTTAGTGATCAAGTGAGCAATCTGAATGGTATTCCTTGTACGTATAACTTATTTTCAAGCTTGTTTTCAAAGTTTTAGATTGAAAAGTCATTCAAAAGTTTTGATTCCTTAGCATTGAATTCTTGCTTAAGCATTTTCACATTTTCTTGAAGTTCTTGCTTTTGCTTAGCGCTTTAGAAAGCTTTTCTTGTAAGAAGTTTAACTCTTGTTTTAATACTTCTTTCTAAAATTACTTTTTCTAATAATTGTATGCATTTGGTCATCCATTTCTCGCTCACGGGTAGTTAACTCAAACTTAGCTCATTGCTCATAAATAGCAACTTGTTCTTTATAGGCATTCGCCTCGGAGATAATAGAATCATCAGGCACATGCGGTGTATTCATCAAAACATAGTCATCATCGATCGCAGAAGATACATCACTAAGACAACCTCACTTTCACTTTGTGTCACATATTGATCATATGGGACAATATTACTATTACCCATATTTTCATTATCCGATTCATAAGTTTCAAGAGTCCAGATTGTTATGTATCTTTTGCTCATCCACATCATCGTATAGTTTTAATACCTCCGAGATGATTGATTCTTTGGATGGACCAACTGTTGTGGTGAAGAGACCTTTGGAGAGACCATAGGTGAGATGCTAGCCATGAAAATTGTGCAGGCAAGAGGTTCATCATCGACATCAAAGTCAAATGCATCACATCCACCGACTTGAAAAGCATTTTGATGATTGTGACCTATTTCCTGAATTGGTCGCCATCTACATCAAGATCATATGTCTTAGCATTCCTTCGCAAGAAACAACAACTCCTCTTCATCCAAAGCAACTCCATTATCCCGAGCTTGCTCAAGCAACATCTTATCTCTCAAGTATTCGCATTCGTGGACGCTTTGTAGATGTGCGGCGCCGCAATATGTCCTCACCACCACGCTTGTAGCATTTGATTGGCTTTGCTTGTCCTTGATTGGCATTTCTTCCACGATTCGATTTGCCACATACTCCACCAACTCTACCTCTTCTCCTGCTCATACCGCCTTACCGAATCGGGTTGCACCATAACCTTCCCATCTCTCGACAAGAGCTTGATTGTGTGGATTGGATGCTGTTATGAGGTTATTGTTGGTGTGTGGGAGAGAATTCATGTTTTGACTAACCATGAGAGACACTTGATTGATAAAGTTTTCCATGAGTGTGTTTGAGTCTGGAGGCTTATATGTTGGATCAGGAATAAGCTTGTAATTACCATTACCCGTGGGTATGAATTGAGAAGATTTGGTGGTAATTCCAACATTGGTGTAAAAGGCTGTTGAATCATTTGATGAGCTTGATTCTCCCTGTTTAGCTTTGAACTGATCAATAATCATTCGCTCAAACATAGCACGTCTCTCATTCTGAAGCAGGAAGGCATACAGTTGCTCATAGTTGGTATTCTTTAATCCTTTTGTTAGCTTCACAGAGGTGACAAATTTGTGCCATTCAGAATTCATGTTGTTCACAAACTTTGAGTTCAAATTGAATATTTGGCATGGTCATTTTGATATTCTTCATGTCATTCACCGACTTGTGGAATCTCACGTAGTATTCATAGACACTTTATTCGGTTTCATCTTAAAATGCTCAAATTCATCATACGATTGTGATTCTCTGCCTTCCTTGGTTAATTCGTAATGAGAGAAGCATCTTGACATTATCCCAAAAGCCTTGGCTTCAGTGTTGTGATTAATAAGCTTATAGATATCTTTTGGAAGACCTCAAGTATAATGTTTGAAGCTCGATATCAAGATCGAATCTCTTTTTCTCCTTATCATCGAGCTCATCATACATCTTTGGTCCGTCTAATCCAAAGATCATTGTTCCATCCGCAGCAGATCAATGATGTCTCTTGTAGTCTCAATCTAATAAGGTCCTTCATCAATTGACTTGAGAATGTTGACTCCATTTTCCTTTCCTAGACAAGATAACTGATTCGTTGAGCCCATGAGTCGTAGTCGGCCTACATCAAACATGGGTGGATTTAGTATCTGAACCACCGCTTGAACATCCTCGACAATGTAAGAGATGATTGTAGGTATGTTGGTAGACATGATTACGATTTCACGGGATTTTAAAACTCTATGATTAAACCGGGAAATATATTCTTTCACAGGATTTTACTAAATCAAGAGAAAACCGTAGAATGTAATCAAGAAGAAAAGCACTAAGTGGCAAGAGACAAATCGCTCAACCAGACAAATCGCACAAACAGCAAATCGCTCAACAATGATAAGTCGCATCAACTTGCTTCAATAAGCAAGTAGCTTAAACCAAGACAAATCGCTTAACTAATACAAGTCGCTTAAACTTACAACTCGCTTCAATAAGCAAGTCGCTGAAGAAATGACAAATCGCTTAAACAACGCAAATCGCTTAAAGTCTTAACTCGCTTAAATAAGAAAATCGCAAAAAATGGCAAATCGCCACTCCGAATTGCACAAGTACAGCCACTACCCGGACAAATCGCTTAAAGAAGTGATTTGAAACTGACACAAATCGCTTCCAAAACAGGGACAAATCGCACACTTGAAATACTTTACCGAGACTCAAATCGCTAACATGCAAAATACACAAACCGCCACTTTAGATTCCAAAAACAATCCAACCAAGATGATTCAAGCCTTCCAAATCAAAACCTAAGCACTTATGAAGATCCTAAACACAAAAATACAATCAAAATCCAAACTTTAACACAAGAAATGTTCCAAATGATGCAAATACCACTAAAACTTTTCAAACCCAAAAACCATATAAAGCCACTAGAAATCCAAGAACATGTAAGAGAGATGATCAAACCATGGCTCTTGATACCATTTGTAACATATTGGATTTCACAAACACATCAAACCATGATCAACATGAGGCGTTAACTATAAGGTTTTAGAGAGAGAACGAGTTAGAGGTTTGGGAACTTAGTGAGAGAAAGTAAAAGTATTATTATGAGCTCCAACCCTCTACCTTGGGAGGTAGAGGGTATTTATAGTCTTACATAAAACCCCACCCACGGGCTGTGGATCAGGCATACAGTGGGTAAAGACCCGTCCGTCCTCCACGGTGTTACTTAACTAAATACTACTTAACATTAAATAACTATGCCTACGAGCTTTCTAACGATTACGTATACTTGAGGTGACCGATACTTTAATAACTGGATTTACTAAATCCTAACAAAAACGTAAAAAGAAAATGTTAAGAAAAGATGTTGATCGACTCTTGGAAGATGTTCTCTGTGCTGATACCATAAATATTGTGTTACTACATACTGTTGCATATGCATTTGATTATATCGCTGTAGATTCTGTTGAAAATGTTGTGAATACCGATAATGTGTCACAAATCAAGACTTTAAAAGTTGAAAATGAGCGATTGTTAAACGAGCTTTCAAATGCAAAACGTCGTCTTCAATGGTGTGAAAAAGATTGTCAAAATCGAGAACTCGCTTTGCAAAAAATAATCAATCAGTTGCATACAAAAACTCTTAATCCAAAACTTGAGCAACTGGATGATGAAAACGTGTCTTGGAAGTATCAAATTTCAAAATATGAACAAGAAATTTCAAAAGTCAAAAAAGAATACGGTGTCATATATGATTTGCTCAAAAAGACTCGTGCTCAAGCGTCAAAAGATGTTGATGATCATCTTGCATATACCAAAGATGTTTTACCACAAAATGGAAACACTCGTTCTGAAAATCTAGATTTGTTACACACTATCCATGATCTAAAAGCAGAGTTGGTAAAACTTAAGCAAGATAGGAATAGTAACACAAACATAATTGCACCAGGAATTCTTAGACTGACTAATGACACATCACAAGAAAGTAATGTGCTTCCTCATCGAACAGAATAGTTGCCTCTTTTCCAAACGCTAGCACTTCACGCCTTAAGAGCATATCAAGGAAGAATAGGAAGTTGAGGTAAGAAAAGAACAATAAAGACCTCTGAAGTAGAAGAACACCTTAGGACTTTGAATAAGACTCAAGTTGCACCCACCTTAGACATTGCGTTAGAAAATGTAATAGAAAAAGTGATGTAACGAATGCTGAACCTTTAAGTACTTTAAATGTTATGTTTGAAGCTTCTTGTGTTGGTTGTTGTAAAAGCATGTTTTCTGGTTGTCATGATAAATGTGTTGCTAATGCTATCTTATCTCGTAAGCGTAATAATAGAAAACGAAATACCTCTAGGCCCATTAATGCTTCTAAGTCTGTGCTAGGTAAACCACCCTCTAGTGTTCCGGCTACGATCATTGATGTACCCATAGTACCCCCTACACCTCCTAGGAAGATGTTAGGACCGAAAAGCATAAAGATTTATGTGGTTTGGAGGTCGATGTTGGTGGAAGAAGATGAAGATCTTCATCCTTTTTAGAGAGAGAAAGTAGAGAGAGGGAGGAGAAGATAAGGATAACTTTTATTGATAAGAACAAACACACACTAAACAAATGCTTCACCTCACCCCTCATGGAGAGTCATGAGGGGTATTTATAGGCTCTAACTTTGCCACTTAAACGATACTAGTCCCTAAGGGCAAAGTATACTACGCATCTAGTCCAATTCACGTAAGTGACGTTATCTTTATAAAAAGCGAGGCTAACAATCTCCCTCCAAGATAGCGTCACACGTGAATGGTTACAATGAGACCTATAAATATAAAACAAAGTAAATTACAATAGTAATGAACAATGTTGACTTTCTTGAAGCGCAGAGTCTCGTAGTCTAGATATCGAGGCAAACTTGAAGTTTTCCTTCCGATGACCTCGGCATTTGATCTTTGGCGCCGACGGCACAAATTCTTGTAGCTCGAACTTCAAGTGTAACGGTCTAGTTAGGTTATTACTTCCTCCTAACTAGTGAGCCTTTTTTCTTTTCGCTCCTCCCGAACCGACAACACTCTTCCAACACGCCTTTAATCTTGAGACACGCAATAAGAAAGTAAACTCTTGAACGTACAATGGTTGTCGCTCGGGAACATCATAACAACATAACTCACTTAGCATTGCATCCAAGTTGGTAAAAGCCCGATGTACACCACACTACTTCTCCTTCTTCGCCTTTAGCACAAATCCTTCGTAATCCAATCACGAAGATGAAATTCCAACTTCTCCTCCCGATGGTTGCGAGCTATCAGAAACATCATAATGTTGCGTACATGCCGTATTACATTTTTTCTTGATGCAATATTAACATCATAGCTTGATCAAAATTTCCGTGAGAATATGTCGCAAAGATACTCTCAATAATTTTCTCAAACCAACCTGAAATCGAACCTCCTTTGAATTCACCGGCTAATAGTAATGACCACATATGGAGATAACACGATACGACTAACTTGAAAAGGAAGAAAACATCCTAACTTTGTGACTTACTGCTTGTTCTAAATTTTTGACCAATCCACAACTACGTGTGACACTGAGCACAACAACGTAACTCCTTAAAGTGATGGTTACACACTGTGAGCACTACAACGTAACTCCTTACCAGTCATAACCAGATTGTCAAATTTCATGATGTGCTCCAACAAGTTATCTTGAGACATGCATCCAACCAACCAACGTCTCAAAGATAAAGAAGTCCACCCGTGAAATATCACTTCAATTCCGTATCAATAATACTGTACAAAAGCTCCGTAGGCATTTTTCAAGTTTCGTGCAAGCCGTGAATTTTGTATCCCTCCGTGAAATTTTACCATACCAAAGTATTACCACTCATGAATACCTAATAATAAAAATTGTATCCAATTTTTTGTAAAAAAAATTGAATCACAATTGTTATTCCCAATCAATATTAACTTTAAGAGTGTAGGCATCCATGAAACTCGGCCCAAGAATCATTAGTCTTACCATAGGGCCACATCAAAATCCTTAAGAGGCCCAATCCATATTTGAAAAACCGATCCATCAGCCACCCTTATAACCGGTTGTGTTATGATAAGACAAATATTCTCATTTGACCTAAACCTAACACATAGCGTCAAGTGATAAACAAAACGCCTCCCACCTTATCTTTCTCACCCAAATCGAATCTGAGAAAAAACGCTCCCATTTCTTTTTTCACAAAGCTGCTTTCTCAACAATAAAACTCTCTTCTCTCAAGACATCAATCAATCAATCTCATAAACCCTTAATATACACCAGAGATCGAAACATCAAACACAAATATATTCTCAAAGAATCGAACCATATGAGCTTAAGATGGGCTCGTTCCAGCAGCTTCAAGATCCCTATGAGGGTCTCGGGTAGGTGTACTTGATGTTTCATTTTTATTTTTGACAACAATCGAAACAAAGAGATGATTGGTCTTTCTTTAAATTTCGAATATTATCATGAGGCTTTGACTTCGTACACAAATAGATCAATGATGATAAGGTTCCAAGAAAAAATCTGTAAAAGATAAAATCTTGAACCGTTTATGAGATTGTTTTTAATATAATTCGAGTTATTTTGTTGATTGAGTGAGAGTTGAAGAGTGATTGTGAGGGTTTTGGGGTGAGTCTAGATGTAGGATTGGTTTTTGGTAAAGTTATTTTCGGACTGACGATGTTAATGAAACTGATGTCGAGTTGTAAATGGTATTTGTTGTCGATGTGGTCAAGGTCTGTTTTACGCATAACTCTTTTTTTTTCTTTTCGGTTCTTACGCGTAACATATTGCCTTATGCGTAAACATTTAAGTTATGCGTAACCCTGGTCTTATGCGTAAAGCATGTTAAGCGTAAGCCTCTTGCTTATGCGTAAGCCAGACTTAGGCGTAAATGCATACGCGTAATATTTTCTTACGCGTAACTTCACAGCTACGCGTAACAACTCTGTAGATCCACCTTATGCGTAGAAAAAGGGTTTTGACCCTTTGACTTTTTTCCGGCGAGTTTTTCCGACCAATAATCCGACCATCTTCATACAAAAACCCAGAAAAGCATAAACATGCTTTCTTTTTGACTGTTTGACCATGAAAAGATAACGGTTTGACCACATATTTCTTCACAGATTTGGTATAAAAAAATTGTATAATGACTGTTTGGACAAGATATACGCAAGACAGATGTTAACACATGATAAGAATAGATGACTTTTTTAGACCAGGATACATAAAAAAAACATGTTAAAACTGTTTTCCCAAAAATACGGAAAAAAAATTTCCGACCCCCCAAAAAAGTACCAAAACAGTAAAAAACATGTAAAAAAAATCGACATAAATCAACACAAGATAACCATGGCTCTATACCACTTGTTAGGACTGAAAAGCATAAAGATTTATGTGGTTTGGAGGTCGAGGTTGGTGGAAGAAGATGAAGATCTTCAACCTTTTTAGAGAGAGAAAGTAGAGAGAGGGAGGAGAAGATAAGGATAACTTTTATTGATAAGAACAAACACACACTAACCAAATGCTTCACCTCACCCCTCATGGAGAGTCATGAGAGGTATTTATAGCCTCTAACTTTGCCACTTAAACGATACTAGTCCCTAAGGGCAAAGTATACTACGCATCTAGTCCAATTCACGTAAGTGACGTTATCTTTATAAAAAGAGAGGCTGACAGAAGAACTTATCACCTAGTGCATTTACTAAGACCAAAGATAAGACTAGTTGGAGATGGCATAAATGGTTACATAATACACTTGGCTTTAAATGGATACCTAAAATCACAAACATGTGTGTTTCATCTATAACTGCATCGGAACCCTCTAACTCTTCGGGTTCCACATCTACTTCTATTCCATCCGTGTCGTGTGTGTAATGCGGTGATCTGATCATCCTCTCTGATTGTTGATATCGATGTTCCCGACACATGATGCATAATCTCAAATGTTATCAAACTTTGTTTCAAAGTTCATTGGCTTTGTCGAGTTCAGAATGATCACTTGCGACTATCATGGGCTACGGAGATTACATCAATGGTAACATCGAAATTAGCAGGGTTTATTATGTGGAAGGTCTCGGTCACAATCTCTGCTCAGTTGGTCAATTTTGTGATGGAGATTTGGAAGTTGCTTTTTCAGGAGAAACCTTGTTACATTCGTGATCTACAAGGAAACGATCTTATTTTTGGACCTCGCACATCAAGTCTTTACACAATTTCTATGCAAGACATGATCGCTTCATCTCCCATATGTCTACTTTCAAAGGAAACATCTACAAAATCTTGGCTATGGCACCGTCGACTTTCACACTTAAACTTTCAAACCATAACTAATCTTGCACGTTACAAACTTGTTGAAGGTCTCCCAAGATTTCGGTATTCTAAAGATCACCTATGCTTAGCTTGTGAACAAGGGAAAAGCACTCGTGCTCAATTTCCTTCAAGGTAGAACACAACTCACAGCATGTGCTTCATCTTCTTCACATGGATTGGTGTGGTCTGATGTGTGTGCAGACGATTAATGGCAAATGCTACATCTTGGTAATTGTGGATGACTACTCAAGATGGACTTGGGTTTATTTTCCTCGAAATAAAGATCAAGCTCCACAGATGATCATCACCTTTCTCACGAAAATTCAAGTTCGGCCCCGAACACGGTCGGATAAATCGTAATGCATAAAGGAACCGAATTTGTGAATCAAAATCTTCGTGCATATTATGAGAAAGTGGAATTGAGCATCAAACATCCATTGCACGGACACCGTAACAAAACGGAGTAGTTGAAAGATTTAAACCAGACGTTAGTGGAAGCTGCAAGAACAATGTTAATTAATGCTAAACTTCCATATTACTTGTGGGTCAAGCCAGATCAACCGCATGCTACACTCAGAACCATTCAATGATTACCAAACGCCACAACAAAACACCTTATGAGCTTCTCCACAATCGTAAACCGAATCTCAAACACTTTCATGTATTTGGATCCCTTTGTTACCTAAATAATGATCGTGATGACTTTGGTAAGCTCAAAGCTAAAGCTGACATTGGAGTATTTGTTTGATACTGTGAAAACTCTAAGGGTTTCCGGATCTAGAATCATCGTACAAGGGAGATTATGGAAACGATTCATGCAAATTTTGATGAGCTTACAGAGATGGCTTCTGAGCAAAATAGCTTGGAACCCGGACATAACCGTCTAAACTCGTCAACAAATGGAACAACTACTTGCTCCTCTGTTTAGTGATGATATTGATCAACGTGCTCCAGATGTATCAAATGTTTCCACAACTCAACCTGATAATAATCCAATACCTGATACACCTGAAATAACAAAAACTGTTGAAGAAACACCTCCAATTGATTCTACAACAACAACCGAACAAACCGCATCCAATGACGCTGAACCAGCTGATGATCTTCTGAATCATGAAGTACCCCACCCATGATTATGATCCAAATGCTTTCTTCAACCCTTTTTCAAATGAAACTGCCACTTCTGATGTTGCGAAATCATCTACAAGTCATTTGAATCCTCCTAATCTGCATAGTATATATCAACATCAACCCTCCACACATCGTTGGACTAGAGACCATCCTCTTGTGAACATTATTGGAAACCCGAATCAACCAGTCGTAACTAGACAATGCCTTCAGTCCGACGGTGAACATTGCATTTATGCACTCACCGTCTGCCAAGCTAAACCCAAAAATATTAAAGAAGCAATGACATATGACAACTGGATCGAATCCATGCAAGAAGAACTTAATCAGTATAAATCTTGAAGTATGGGAATTGGTTGAAAAACCAACGGTGTCTATGTTATTGGTCCGAAATGGATCCGAAAACAAATTGGATGTCAAGGTACGGTTATCGAAATAAGTCACGTCCGCGGCTAAGGGTTATAGACAAGAAGAAGGGATTGACTACGAGGAATCATTCGCACCGGTTGCTAGACTTGAGGTCAGATGATTTTTCGGCATTCGCGGCTCACATGAACATCACGGTCTTTCGGATGGATGTCAAACCGCTCGAATGGTAAACCGAAGAAATGGTCTATGTTAGTCACCCGTAAGGATTTGTTGATCCGAGTTCCCTAATCACGCCTACAAACCGAACAAGGCTCTATGGTCTCAAACAAGCCCCTCGGGCGTGGTATGATAAGTTGTCATCCTTTCTCATCTCTCATAATTTCGCCAAAGGATCGGTCGACCCTACACTATTCATACAATATCACGGGAACACATTTTAATCGCTCAAATTTATGTGGATGACATCATTTTGGGTCAACACATCTAAAGTACTCAAACGCTTTTTCAAAACTTATGAAACAACATTTTGAAATGTCCATGATGGGTGAACTTACTTTCTTTCTAGGATCAAGTTCATCAATCACATTTTCCCGAGTCACCCAAATATGCTCTTGAAATTTTAAACAAACATGGAATGCAAACTGTGATACCTATGCCACACCAATGGCACATACCATGAAACCGGGACGATTTGCATGGGAAATTGGTTGACCCTACCAAATACCAAAGTATTATTGGGTCTCATGTATCTAACAACCAATAGACCCGATATTGTATTTGTCAGATATCTTTGCTCCGCTATCATCGAGACCAACTCGAAACTTACCTCTCGAGGCTAAAAGAATCCTCGATACATCAAGGGAACCATTAATTTGGGAATCGGTATCAGAAGGATTCTCGGTTTTGAACTAATAACTTTTTCGACGCCGATCACGCAGTTGCTTAGATTCTCTGAAAAGTACTTGTGCTCTATAATTTCTTGGAGATAAACCGTGTCATGGCAATCGAAGAAGGATTTTACATCACTGTCCTCAACCAAGCAGAATATGTAGCCATGTCGCGTGTTGTGCTCAAGTCATTTGGATGAGAACACAACTCAAAGACTATGGTTACGTATTTGATGTAATCCCGATTTATCGCGACAATCGAAGTGCTATTGCGATCTCGCAACTCCATCCAACATTCAAAGTCTAAGCACATCGATCTTCGATATCATTTCATCAAGGAGCATGTGGAAAAGGGTACCGTTGAATTATATTTTGTGGTAATCGAATACCAATCATGGACCTTCTCACCAAAGCCTTAGCTCCCGCTAGGTTTCTCGAGTTGATCCACGGATTAACATGAGGTGTTTGACTCCAGAGGAACTGGACGAAATTTTAAAACAATCTTAAAACCAGTCAAACACCAAAACCTCTTTTGCAAATATTTTTTCAAAAAACAAAAAATAGAAAAATATAAAATCTGATGAAATACAAATATATTCTTCTATCTAATTTCTTTTAAACATTGCAAGTACAAAACTTCCGTCAAAACTTTGTTCTATCGAACTTTTCACAATTTTCCCGAACAAGTGTTGAGGGGGAGAAAGTAAATATTTTTTTGTTGTCATAAAACCCTGTACTTGCATGTTACCCTGAACTGGTTGTATCTTTGATAACGGTGGATATGTTTCTTGTCTTTTGACACTCCTCGGACTCAAATTAGTAAAATTTCTATATTTTAAAAGTCGAGGGGGAGTGTCGTCAAGTTTCTTTCCAAACTTACACTTCATACTTAACCAAATTGGAAGTTTGGGCTATGGATGAAAATGGTTGAGGTGGAGGGACCAAAATTATCAAAAGTTTAAATTTATTTTATACTAAACCTTCCACCTAAAACACTTCTACATTTATTTCATACATTTATTACCACAACCAACCATAATCCACGCTCCAAATTCAAAACGCAAATCTGTGTTATAAACTTCTAATTTGTAAGTGTTTAAAGTTTTTTTGTGTTAATTCAGTTTTAAATTGTTTGAAAATCCAACGGTTTTTTTTCATATATAAATCCAACCTCGAATCATACCCAGAAACACTACAAATGGTGAAATTAAGATTTAGGGTTTTAGACTCGTTAAAATTGGGTAATTTTAATTCTTGAAGTGTTGGATGTTAAAACTTGTTGGATAACTATCACATAGCTTCTAAGATGTCCCAGAATTAATTTGGTGCAAATTCCATGGTTAAATCTCTTAGGCGTAGGATTTGAATAATTAGGGTTTAAACCTTACGCTTAAGCTTAATCTACGCGTAACCATAGTCAATGTGTGATACCATGTGATCTGTGAAAGTGGTTGAATAAAAGTGTTAATGGAAATGTTATGATGAATTTATTTCAGGTCTTACGCGTGCAAAATCAGAATCAAGGTTAAGATTGGAGGTTGGGGATCTACTGCAAAGTGGGTAAAATTAAAAAATCTAGAAAGCCATTCATAGTGTGACACGTGTCCCCCACTTTAAATTATACATAAAATCCATCCAGGGGTAATATGGTCTTTTGACCCATTTTTTTTTTCCACCTCAAATTTCAAACGCACATATCTCTTAAACTACAAACTTTTAAAAAAAAATCAATTTCACCATAATTTTTAAAATTCAATTCTCTTTAATTTGGTATAAATCTTTTCAATTATTTCAAAACTTTTTTTTGACATGTTCATTGGGTCATGATTTTCTTGATGTTTTTGCTATTTTCGATCCTATTTTTTACCTTAAAAATTGCATAATCATAAAATACTTAAAACACAAAAGTTTTAGATTTTGATTCACTCTTTACCCAGAAATTTGAATCACTCAAATCCGATATGACATGAGTGAGATATCGCACATTAAAGATGACGTTTTAGTCATATTTGTTGCACACAAGGTGTTTGATGAAATGTCTAGCTTAGATTTTTAGTGTTAAAATTTAGATAAATGAACTAATTTTTGTCCCACAACACATCATTAATCATTTTATTAATGTAAAACTCAAAAAGTGATGTTTTTTAATAGTTAAAGTTTTAACTATTAAACCGATGAACAAATTGATGATCGATGAATTAAACCAAATCGATGAACCAAACCAAACTAATGAATCGATGAATCGATTAACTAAATTAAAGCGATGAACCAAATCAAACATAGTTCATCGCTTATTTTGGTTCATCAATTATAGTTTCGACTTAACATGTTGGTGTTTGTTTTGTTTTGTTCATCGATTTATTTTGGTTCATCAATCATAGTTTCGATTTTGGTTTGGTTCATCGCTTTTGGTTTGGTTCATCGTTTGGTTTGGTTCATCGTTTTGGTTTGGTTCATCGCTTTTGATTTGGTTCATCGTTTGGTTAGTTCATCAATTATAGTTTCGATTTTGGTTTGGTCATCGATTATTGGTTTGGTTCATCGGTTTAGTTAGGTTCATCGGTTTTGATTTTATGCTTTTTTTTAAACAGTTTGGTTTGGTTCATCAATTCATCAGTTTGGTTCACCAATTTTAATAGTTAAAAACATTAACTATTAAAAAACGTCACTTTTTGAATCTTACATTAATAAAATGATTAATGATGCGTTGTGTGACAAAAATTAGTGCATTTAGCTCAACTCTAACACTAAAAATCTAAGCTAGACATTTCATCAAACACCTTGTATGCAACAAATATGAGTAAAACATCATCTTTAACGTGTGATATCTTACCCATATGACATCGAATTTGAGTGATTTGTATTTCTGGGTAAAGAGTGAACAAATATCTATAACTTTCATGTTTTAAGTTTTTCACGATTCGACATTTATGAGGGTAAAAAATAGGGCCAAACATGCAAAAAAATTCAAGAAAATCAAGAACTATTTTATATGTAAAAAATAAAAGTTCAAAATATTTAACAAGATTTATACCAAATTAAAGATAATCAAATTTTAAAAATTATGATGAAATCGGTTTTTCGTAAAAATTTGTCATTTGAAATTTGGGGTGAAATTAAAAAAACGTGTTAAAATGACATGAATGCCCTTAACCAAATTTAATAAGAAAAAAATGATAAAGTAGGTGGAGGACACGTGGCATGAGCTGAATGGCTTTGCAAACTTTTTATTTTTATTCCCTTTCTAATAGATCGTGACTCTAAGATTGGAATACTACGCATAAGGAATACTGATCCGCGCAAAACAGTCAAGTCTAAACAGACTTAAAACTGCTCAAGCACAGATGCAATGAAGATCAGAGAATATAGGGGATTCCCGGGTCGTTAAGTCCCAAGGAGACTCAATGGTGTGCAAACACTGATTCAGATGATAGAAGGATCACTAAGGATAATGATCCGAAAGGATTAGGATTGAATAATTACACTACTGAAAAAGGAAATGAATAAAAGCGACTTAAATGCAAATTAAAAAGATAAAAGATATTAAATAAACGCTATCACTATATTTAAAGTGATGAACGTTTAAAACTTAAAACTAAAACTTACGTTTAAATAAAAATAACGTAAACGCACTAAATAAAAAGTGAAACTTACACAATATAAATCCTAAAAATATGAAAATACATTTTACAAACCTAATAATATAAGAAAATTATTAGAAAAAGAAAATTATTTTATAACTAATTATATAATTATTATTAATTAAAACTATTTTAAACTATTTAATAATACTCTAAAATAAAAGAAAATATGAAATAAGACTAGAAAAATAAAATTAAGACTTAGAAAATCTAAAATATGATAAAACTAATTTTAAAACTGAAAATATATTTTTAGACTTTTATATATTTATTATTAATTTAAAACTATTTAAAACTAATTTAAATTATTAAAATACCAAATAAAAGGAGAAAAATAGGAAAAATACTTTTTAAGCTTTTTACATTTATCTAAACTTAAGAAAATGAAAAATTATTTTTGGAACCTTTTCTTAATTTTTGTATTAAAAGCTAATTAAAAAGGATTAAAACTAATTTAAATTAAGAAAAATAGCAAAACAACTTAGAAAAATATGAAAATTTCAGGAAAAGTTTAAAACATTATTATGCAGCTAGGAAAATTAGAAAACAGTGCATGTGTGGAGGAATAAGCAAATGCTATGGAAAGTGCTTAAAATAAGCTCTTGATAAGCCAAAAGCACTCCAAAGGCCACCAAACCGATACACAAGCTCTATCAAGCTAATTTAACTAAATGCAACAAGTACCAACAAGCTACAACCTCCGATTAAGCAAATGGAACAGATTTGAGGTGATGAGCTTAAGCTTAAAACAGAATTAGGGGCTACTTTGAGCACTTGCACAAGACTCAAAATAAGTGAAACTTAAAAATACCAAATGGAACCTCAACAGACACAGGTGAGACCAATTGTTCCAAAATCAGTTCGAAAAGCTCTTATGAGCTCGTGGAAGAGTTGCAAAGTCGAGAAAACTCAAGATAAGTCGAGTTTCAAAGCAGGGCAAACAAGCTCATGTTTAGGCAACAGATAAGCTATTCTAGGAAGTCAAGGAAAAACAGATATGGGGTCTTATATACCACCCATCAAACTACTTATAGACCAAAAATGAGGCCTTAACTCTATAATGAACCTCGCAGACTCTCCAAGTTCGCACAAAATGGATTTTACAAACAGTTGACTTAACAAAACTAAAGGTTGACTAATTTGAGTTTTAATCTAGATTTTGGACCGAATAGATGTTAATGGATGAAACAAAGTTAATGCAAGCTACATCTAAGTAAATGAAACACATAATAAGCTTTTGTTCTTGCAAAATTCCAACAAAGGATCTTATGACCAATAAGAGAGATTTTGACTTTTGTGATTAACAAGGCTAAAGTAAAGACTCAAATGAGTTTATTTGGACCATATAAGCATTACCCAACAAAAGATACCCACCGATGAGGTCTTTAACACGAGATAGTGCGGTCCAACCAAACACCCTTGATGTGGCGATATGCAACTTTAATGAAACAAACAAGCGATTTAACTAATTCCAATGATCAAAATGGACTTTCATGAACATAATACAACTAAATTAACAAATAAAACTATTGGAGACCACAAGAACAAGACAGCATAAAATGCAAAATGGCAAGAAAACTAAAGCGAGATTCTCACTTACATGAGTCCAAATTTTATGCAAGATAGAACCAAACCCAAGCCTAAGCTAAACTATACTATTTCAAACCCAAATAAGCTTCAGAACCCCATTATCAACTTTCATTCCAATTTAAGCCTCTGTTGACTTTTATTGACCAAGTTACAAACCGCTTAAAACCGATTCAACAGTTTGCCAAGGACTATAAAGAGCTTATTTTAGCTTATTTGATTTCAACAAGTGCTTATGAGAAACTAAAACATAGAGTTTGAAACGAAACTTTCAACGATGGTCCCGAAATTTGGAATCTATATAAAATACTTGAATTGTTGTTCAAAACACATTACAAAGATAACCTAGCATAAATAATGTTCCAAGAAACTGAAATTACAATCTTTAACTAAAACTAAAACATTTTATTGAAAAAACGACATTAAAAAGAAAATTATAAAGCTAGCCACACTTTTCTTCTCTCCTATCTTCTTTCTTTTATACCCAAACTTTTCTTCACATGTCTCTGACTTGATCCCACCAACATTTTGGTCCTTTGGATGCTTTGACTCATTTCTAGCCGTTTGATTAAAATTTGGCGGGAAAGGCTTATCAACAGTGGCTATGGTTGAGTGAGATGAGGAGGGTAATAAATGCATCTTGTCTTGTGTTGAAGAAGAGGGACATGGGGAGGAAAATGTCGAGGAGGGGGAATGGTCAGGTTGAGTTATTTCAGAGAAGCGGTGGAGAAGGAAAGAAAAAAAGGCGTGGGTCCATTTATTTGACCGATGGATGGTTTGGTTGACCGGTAAGGATTTGGGTTGACTCGGGTAAGGCGGGTTAAATGGTTGGGTTGATATTGGGCTTGGGCTTAATCATATAAAGGATCCGCTTGGTTTAGCTTAAATAACAAGGACCCAAGTTGTAAATTGGCCAAATTGAGGGACCAAAATCAGAACCTCGAAAATGTAGCCCAAGGTTGGTTTTGACAATCTTCAATAATATAAGGACCAATCTTGCCAATTTCAAAATTCCAAGGACCATTTATGACATTTTAAAACTTGAGGACCAAAGTTGTAATTTTGCAATTTTACATTTCAAAGGTTTGTTTTGACAACTTTTGAATCCCATGGACCTAAAATGACATTTTCTTTGTTTTGATATACCAGGACTGCTTTTGACAAATTTTGAAACTTGGGGACTAAAACGCAATTTTGCAAATTTGATACGTTTTTCATCCGATTTTGATATTTTTGCATTTAAAACACATAAAACAACGATTTGTGATATTTTGATCATTTTGAAGTGTTTCGAGTGTTTTCGGATGATTTTACAGTTTATTTTGTACAAAAATGATGAGTATTTAGACACTCATCAATCCCCACATCGAGATATTGCTAGTCCCTAGCAATGATTTGAGAAAACATAATGGATTTGAAACTCTTTACCAAAAGCCATTACTTATGGAGTAGCCAAATGTTTGAGTTCAAGTAAGAACTATGGTACACCGATAACCATGTGATTTTGAGCAAACCACAAGCTTCCAACGGATTTGACTTGTCTTTACCGAAGCCGCACTTTACGGACTAGCCAACTCTTAGATAAATTATCAACATTATCTTTGGTGAGTCGATTACCAATTATGGATTTTCCATCGCCTTTACCACAAGCCATAACCTCATGGCTAGCCAACTCTTTATCTTTCGAGGATGATGGGGAGTCGAGAAACCATACAATTTTGGGCAAATTGCAAGCCATATAAACGGATTTGAAATCTTTACCAAGAGCCGTTTGCTCTCGGATTAGCCAATCCTTTAGTTTATCAAACATGGCGGATCGATAACCAAATGAGTAAGTGTAAACACTTACTCAAAAAAAAAAAAAATTTTGGCCAAAACGGGAATTGGGTAAATAATATATGAAATTCGTGAAATTCCCCACACTTAGAAATGAATATCGCCTCGATATTCAAAGTACCGCAGTTATGCCGAAACAAAGAACGTAAAGGGAAATACTACGCCATTATTTAGAAAGATTTTTTTTTTTTTTTTTTTTTTTAGAGATATATATATATATATATAAAATATGGGGCATCACCCCACACTTAGGTGGTAGAAAGGGGTGAGAAGTCGAAATATGGGTGAAAACCCATATGGTGTGTGCATTGTTTTTGTTTTCCGAGTCGCTAGCTTGACTCGACCCAATTCATTGGTTCATGGGAAGCAAAGTGGAAGAAACAATCTCCATCGGACTTTCATTCAAGATGTTTCGATAAACATTGAAGCGAGAAAGTTCCACATCGATGAGATATACATAGAAAGACCCGCTCACAAATGATAAATGAAAATGCCGGGTCAAAGATAGTGTCCTCACTCCCGAAGGAGTGAAGAGAGGAAGTCACCGGTAGGTGAAGAAAGAAGGAGAATCATGATGATGATCATGACTAACTCCTCATTATCGTAAGGAGAATTCATGATTTTGGATCATGAATCTCATCGATGAGGATAGAATCATCATCACATGATGGAAGAGATAAGATAGAATACAGAGGTGGGACAAGTGGTATGCTCGAGCTAGCAATTTCCACCACTTCCGTGATGGTCTCAGATCGGCCTCGGACATTTCATCGAAAAGAGGATTTACTTTCCCAAAAGTGTAGTCATCATTAAATTCAAACAGCAGGATTTGAGAAAATCCAGGAAGTAACCTCGTAAATGTCGAGAGAATCACAAACATGCAAATCCCAATCATTATTGGATATATCCTCGACTCACTGGGATTAGGACAAGATCCTCAACACTGATGATTCCGCTTCCAAATAGTCTTGAGATGATCATCCTCCATTATGAGAGAGTCCTCGGGATCAAAGAATTTCAAAGAAATAGGATCATCGACCTCTTCCAAAGGAATTCACTTCTCTCAACCGCGTGAGTGAAGGGAAGAGTCGGAAATGAAAGGCTCAAACGGAGTGGGATTGCCACTTGAGTCGAGATTCCTCATCAAAATCATCGCCGCCGTCGTCGTCATCATAATCGTCGCGAGAGGTTTCCAATATTGGGAGCTTACTCTAGTCGCTTGTTCTTCAAAGATACGTTTCGACGAGACTCTTCTTTAATCAATTCTTTTAAATCTTTGAGTGTATCGAGACAATTTTGGAGAAGTTCTTGAGGAATTTGCAGAGGTTGTGTTTGAATCGTTTGAGTCGGGGAGGTTGGTCATGATAAGAGTAGTCATAATTGTTACAAGGATTATGCTCATAGACAAGCGTGTTCCCTGCTTGACACTCAAAACTCGGGTGAGGACCTCCACAAGACTCACAACAAAGACAACCGATGCGGTCGTGAGTGGTATGTGTTATAGTCATAATTGTTATCGTGAACCCGCTCATAGACAAGCGTGTTTCACGATTGACAATCGAATCGGTATGTGAACCACCACAAGACTACAACAAGATAACTGATGTGTCTCACGGTGTGGTAGATGATGGAATAGATCGATCGTGTTATGGTAGGAATAGGATCTTGGTTATAGACAGACCCGCTTCCCGATTCCACCATGCTACAACCTGGGGCAATTGCCACCATTATAAGGACCACCACACCATTGACAACCAAGAGGGTGAGGGTAAGACATAGAAAGAATCAAAGGTTATCGGAGGTAAGAAATGAAGAATCAAAAAGTGAGAGGGTAAAGAGGAATATTTTGATGTTTTGAAAACATGATGATAAAAACAAAGAATGAAAATATTTTTGGCGTTTTAACACTTTAGGAAAAGTGTTAATGAACTTTGAGATTTTGAAAACTTTACAAAAACTTTTACAAAAGATGGGGTATGCAAGAATGGATCCGAAAAGGCTAAACACACGCTAAAGCCTCCCGGTAGGGCTTAAATTTTGATCCGCAGAAAGCAGTCAAGTCTAAACAGACTTAAAACCGCTCAACACGGATGCAATGAAGATCGAGAATATAGGGATTCCCGGTCGTTAAGTCCCAAGGAGACTCAATGGTGTGCAAACACCGATTCAGATGATAGAAGGATCACTAGGATAATGATCCGAAAGGATTAGGATGAATAATTACACTAACGAAAAGGAAATGAATAAAAGCGACTTAAATGCAAATTAAAAAGATAAAGATATTAAATAAACGCTATCACTATATTTAAAGTGATGAACGTTTAAAACTTAAAACTAAAACTTACGTTTAAATAAAAATAACGTAAACGCATTTAAATAAAAAGTGAAACTTACACAATATAAATCCTAAAAATATGAAAAATACATTTTACAAACCTAATAATATAAGAAAATTATTAGAAAAAGAAAATTATTTTATAACTAATTATATAATTATTATTAATTAAAACTATTTTAAACTATTTAATAATACTCTAAAATAAAAGAAAATATGAAATAAGACTAGAAAAATAAAATTAAGACTTAGAAAAATCTAAAATATGATAAAACTAATTTTAAAACTGAAAATATATTTTTAGACTTTTTATATATTTATTATTAATTTAAAACTATTTAAAACTAATTTAAATTATTAAAAATACCAAATAAAAGGAGAAAATAGGAAAAATACTTTTAAGCTTTTTACATTTATCTAAACTTAAGAAAAATGAAAATTATTTTTGGAACCTTTTCTTAATTTTTGTATTAAAAGCTAATTAAAAGGATTAAAAACTAATTTAAATTAAGAAAAATAGCAAAACAACTTAGAAAAATATGAAAATTTCAGGAAAAGTTTAAAACATTATTATGCAGCTAGGAAAATTAGAAAACAGGTGCATGTGTGGAGGAATAAGCAAATGCTATGGAAAGTGCTTAAAATAAGCTCTTGATAAGCCAAAAGCACTCCAAAGGCCACCAACCGATACACAAGCTCTATCAAGCTAATTTAACTAAAATGCAACAAGTACCAACAAGCTACAACCTCTGATTAAGCAAATGGAACAGATTTGAGGTGATGAGCTTAAGCTTAAACAGAATTAGGGGCTACTTTGAGCACTTGCACAAGACTCAAAATAAGTCGAAACTTAAAATACCAAATGGAACCTACATGAGACTGGTGAGACCAATTGTTCCAAAAATCAGCTCAAAAGCTCTTATGAGCTCTGTGGAAGAGTTGCAAAAGTCGAGAAAAACTCAAGATAATTTGAGTTTCAAAGCAGGCAAACAAGCTCATGTTTAGGGTTGATAAGCTATTCTAGGAAGTCAAGGAAAAGCAGATATGGGGTCTTATATACCACCCAAAGAAACTACTTATAGACCAAAAATGAGGCCTTAACTCTATAATGAACCTCGTGTGTGACTCTCCAAGTTCTCGCATAAAATGGATTTTACAAACAAGTTGACTTTAACAAAACTAAAAGGTTGACTAATTTGAGTTTTAATCTAGATTTTGGATGGAATAGATGTTAATGGATGAAACAAAGTTAATGCAAGCTACATCTAAGTAAATGAAACACATAATAAGCTTTTGTTCTTGCAAAATTCCAACAAGGATCTGCTATGACCAATAAGAGATTTTTGACTTTTGTGATTAATAAAGCTAAAGTAAAGACTCAAATGAGTTTATTTGGACCATATAAGCATTACCCAACAAAAGATACCCACCGATGAGGTCTTTAACACGTATAGTGCACCAACCAAACACCCTTGATGTAAGCGATATGCAACTTTAATGAAACAAACAACCGATTTAACTAATTCCAATGATCAAAATGGACTTTCATGAACATAATACAACTAAATTAACAAATAAAAACTATTGGAGACCACAGTAACAAGACAGGCATAAAAATGCAAAATGGCAAGAAAACTAAAACTGAGATTCTCACTTACATGAGTCCAGCTTATGCAAGATAGAACCAAACCCAAGCCTAAGCTAAACTATACTATTTCAAACCCAAATAAGCTTCTGCAACCCCCATTATCAACTTTCATTCCAATTTAAGCCTCTGTTGACTTTTATTGACCAAGTTACAAAACTGCTTAAAACTGATTCAACAGGTTTGCCAAGGACTATAAAGAGCTTATTTTAGCTTATTTGATTTCAACAAGTGCTTATGAGAAACTAAAACATAGAGTTTGAAACTGAAACTTTCAACAGTGGTCCTGAAATTTGGAATCTATATAAAATACTTGAATTGTTGTTCAAAACACATTACAAAGATAACCTAGCATAAATAATGTTCCAAGAAACTGAAATTACAATCTTTAACTAAAACTAAAACATTTTATTGAAAAAACGACATTAAAAAGAAAATTATAAAGCTAGCCACACTTTTCTTCTCTCCTATCTTCTTTCTTTTATACCCAAACTTTTCTTCACATGTCTCTGACTTGATCCCACCAACATTTTGGTCCTTTGGATGCTTTGACTCATTTCTAGCCGTTTGATTAAAATTTGGCGGGAAAGGCTTATCAACAGGTGGCTATGGTTGAGTGAGATGAGGGAGGGGTAATAAATGCATCTTGTCTTGTGTTGAAGAAGAGGGGACATGGGGAGGAAAATGTTGAGGAGGGGGGAATGGTTGTGTTGAGTTATTTCAGAGAGCAGGTGGAGAAGGAAAGAAAAAAAGGGCGCGGGGTCTGTTTATTTGACCAGATGGATGGTTTGGTTGACCGGGTAAGGATTTGGGTTGACTCGGGTAAGGGCCGGGTTAAATGGTTGGGTTGATATTGGGCTTGGGCTTAATCATATAAAGGGATCCGTTTGGTTTAGCTTAAATAACAAGGACCCAAGTTGTAAATTGGCCAAATTGAGGGACCAAAAGCAGAATCAAATGTAGCCCAAGGGTTGGTTTGAAAATCTTCAATAATATAAGGACCAATCTTGCCAATTTCAAAATTCCAAGGACCATTTATGACATTTTAAAACTTGAGGGACCAAAGTTGTAATTTTGCAATTTTACATTTCAAAGGTTTGTTTTGACAACTTTTGAATCCCATGGACCTAAAATGACATTTTTCTTTGTTTTGATATACCAGGACTGTTTTTGACAAATTTTGAAACTGGGGACTAAACCGCAATTTTGCAAATTTGATACGTTTTCATCCGATTTTGATATTTTGCATTTAAAACACATAAAACAACGATTTGTGATATTTTGATCATTTTGAAGTGTTTCTGAGTGTTTTCAGATGATTTTGCAGTTTATTTTGTACAAAAATGATGAGTATTTAGACACTCATCAAATACCTTACGCGAAAGGGTCTACATGGGGACTACGCGTATCCTGTGAAGGATATGCGTAAACTTGGAGTCTTACGCATAAGGTTCACTCTTACGAGTAAACCTTACGCATAAGCTCCCACATACGCTTACGCATAAGCCTTATGCCAAGAGCCTTTTCCTACGCGTAAGAGGAACTCCTACGCATAAGCTTAGGTCTACGCGTATGGTTACACACTGTTTACACATAAGCTTGTATTCTTACGCTTAAGCCTAAATTTTAACTTTACCAATGAATTGTTACGTGTACAAACTTGTAAATAAGTTACTCATAAAGTCACAAAACCAAAATGTCACTAATAAGCTATAATGGTTAATATGTTGTGTGAATGAGTGAAAATTTGGACTTTAAAATTCAAAATTAATATACTCACGAAACTTATCACGACTACTTTGGACTATTGGACAAACAAGTGACATTGGACTCGTAACATTCATTAACATAATATATTCAATAATTGGACAATAAAATCAACTTTTGACTAACGTAATGTCTTTCGATATGTTGGTTCTTTTGGCTCAATATTTTTCAGATCACAATATGGACATCACAATGGAAAACGTTAACGCACCAACCGTGCTCACAATGGAAGATATTTTCCCTACCGGTTATAGTATGAAGATTGGAAAGAACAACCTCAAATTTGACTTTGAGAACTTCACTTGCTCTGAGTCTTCATGCCGCATTGCTGTGGACATTCTTAAAACTCATCCCTACAACAACATGCTCACATATTTAGCAACTGTACCAGTGATCTATATCCATCAGTTCTGGCACACAATGAAGAAAGCTGATGGTCAAGATGCTGTCACGGTGACTCTCAACGATAAACAAGTCACCATCACTATTGATGATATACGAGCAATTCTTCTGCTCCCTGCTATCCAGCCTGCTGAATATGTTCCTAATCCATCTGAAGAGGCTACACTCCGATTCATGGTCGATATTGGCTATGATGAAGCTGCGGGAATCATCACCAAACATTCTTCAGTTGATTTAAAGAACATCCCTCAGCCGTGGAGAACTTTATACATCATGATTGCCAAGTCTGTTTCTGGACGAGATAGCGGTTATGAGCATCCTAAGCTCATGGAACTACAAATCTTCTGGGGCATGGTCAACAAGATACATATTGACTTCGCAAGTCTGATTTGGGAAGACATGATGTCTTATCTCAAGAAGCCTGGCACCAAGGTCCCCTACACCAGATACACTAAGTTGTTGATCCAAAGGATACTCGGGAATAATCAAGACATTCCCTTGAGACTTGATGACCGCAACCATCATTCTACGTTGTTTGAGCCTACCTTAAATGTTGTTAGATTCAAAGACTCATCAACAAAAAAGCAAGGTGTAGTTTTGACTGACTGCCTACTCACTAATGATGTTAAAAGCCTTCAATTGTATTCACGATATCAAGAAGCAGTGACATTAGTCAAAGTCGGCTTTATGGATGAAAAGTCTTTCGCCATCCACATCAAAAAGACCAGAGAGGTAATCGGAAGTGTTTCAAGCATTGGAAGTGCCCTAAAGTATCCAAAGAGGATTCCTTCCCTAAAAGAAAAGTTCCATCAAAGAGCCACTACCCTAATCCTCAACCGCACTCAAATGAATGGACGAAGATTACGAGGATCTTGAGACGGATGAGGAGGTTCACTATTTAGAGTGCATTACGGATGAAACGACAGCAGTTGAAAAACCTTCTAGTCCCAAACTGATAAGGGTAAAACTCCAGTTGAAGAGCATGAAGAAGAAGAGAGTTCAGATGAAGAACCAAAGGATGAGGACAAAGACTACCGCAAAACACTAAAGCATCTCAGGCTACAACATGTTGCTACGGAATTTAATCTTCAACAAACTCGTGGCCCTGGAGGTTTAAGTGGTGGTGCACTAACCACACCAGTTCTCGATGCGGTTAATCAACCCGATAAGGGAACTGGTACCACCACTCACTAATCAACAGAGCAACAGCAGCAAGAAGATGAAATCATCTTTGACTTTGAGAAAGAAGAGGAACAAGAACATGATGAGATGATCACGGAAAAAGACATTGAGGAAGCTGCTAAAGAAAAAGCTGACGAGGAAGCTCGAGCCAAAGCAAATGAAGAGGCTAAGCAAAAGGCTAAAGCAGAAGAAGAGGCCAGGGTAAAGGCTGAAGAAGAGGCTAAAGCTCGCAAAGAAGCTGATGATTATATTCTAGATAATCCTGAACATAACTCGGAAGGAACTTCTGAGCCGCCAAAAGACCCGGAGCCTTCTCATGACTCATCATCTTCTGATTCGTCATCTCACTCATCACCACCACCATCCAAAGATGCTACCACCAGATCCACATCTAATCAGTCAAGAAACCTACCAACACTTGGGCATCACGGGCAAAGACTAAAATTGTGAAAGCTGTCAGGCAAGCAAGGAAAAGAAACGTGGTCAACAAGAAATTCCATCAGCTGGCCGACAGTCTAAACTTACTTCA
This sequence comes from Chrysanthemum lavandulifolium, assembly GCA_022545495.1. Taxonomy (NCBI): domain Eukaryota; kingdom Viridiplantae; phylum Streptophyta; class Magnoliopsida; order Asterales; family Asteraceae; genus Chrysanthemum; species Chrysanthemum lavandulifolium. Next base: position 204,191,212 of record CM040245.1, read on the forward strand.
AGACGTGATGAATGAGTTTTCGGATGAAAGGGAACAAATTCAACAATTTCTCAAGAGATATCCAAGGGGAAATGGACAAGACGATCAGAGACTATACTCACAAGTTTCTTCTCGACACCATCCCTGGAGTGACAAGAGAGATGTTCGCCAGACAACTCTATCCTAATCTCATGGCATTGGTCAAGCATACAATGTCAACTACTCCTGTTGCTATGCAAATCAATCCAGTCCAGCATTAGGTTGTCTCCGATGCTGAATTGATATCGAAGTTGGTATTACAAATGTCTCAATGATCCGGCACTTTCACTTCTGACGAAGCTAAACTATTTGAGGCATTGCTAGAATATCAACTCAAGACATCCCCAAAGAGTCAGCTGAAAGGGCTAAGCGACTAAGAGAGGACGATGATGCGGACAAGGATTCTGAGCCAAAACACAAAAAGAAAACTGACGAATCATCATCTATGCCTCCACCACCCCAAACGACCACCACCACTAGAAGATCTCCACAACGTCCTCCTGCTAGAGACAAACCTCAGGATTCTGAGTCTCCACCACCAACGGAGAAAACTGGTGATCATTTTGAATACACTGGTGGTGCCGACGAGGAGATTCCTGAGCCCCAACAACAACCTGCTTCTTCTACATCAACTAAGCAACCAGCATCATCCTCAAAGCCAAAGAAGAAAAAGTCAACCTCAATTGTATCATGGCTAGATGACGATGAAACTGAAGAATATGAATGGTTTTCAATGCTTGTTGATGCAACCCCTCAATTACCGGATGGCCAAGAACCGGTAGATGGTCGAACTCTGGAGCATGTCAAGTTAATTCAATAAAAGTTTAAAGTGAAGAAGATGACGAAAGCAGAGTTAAGACGAATCAAGAACGATGCCTTTCAACTGCTAAAAGACAGCTCCGACAGTGCAATTGAAGTCGAATATCATCTCGACAACATTGCACGAGCCATGTCAATAATATTGATTGGCTCAACCTCGAATCAAACATCGACTTCACCGGACGACAAGGCTCCTTACTACATTGTTGGACCAAGCCACTACCCACCATTGGTCAACTTGATCAACCAAGGATTCCCTACCGGTATTTCTTCAACAATGACCTCGAATTTATTCAGCACGGTAGCGAAGTCAGCATAAAAAACGCTACCTCACTCACCTTCCCTATCCCGGCAGCAATCTTCTCCAACAATGTGGCCATCGAGGAAAAAGCCACACATATGTTCGTTGATAATGTGGTAAAGTATGACCTTGATGCACTATATGGAATTCATCATTGGCACGAACGAAGAAGAATATACTACGGTCGCCGGTACTCAAATCGAAAAAGGAGGTGTACGGTGACCAGCGGATCGTTGCCATAATGCATGTTAGCTCGTCTACTAAGTGGGACTACTCATTCCTGAAGAAAATCGTAGTCAAACGCCAAGACGAACAGGAATATGACTTTTCTGAAGCGGATTTTCCGAGATTGTCACTCAATCACATTGAAGATATGTATCTTGCCAAGGTACAAGGACGAATGCGACACTTCTCCACGAACATCCAGCTCCAGTACATCAAGTGATTGCTAACATTCATCAGAAGCATCGTTATCCAGGTACGTGTTGAAGATCTTCAACTTGCCGTGGAATCATACCAAAAACATGTTAATCTCACCAAACCACAGCTAGACATTCCCGATATCAACCATCTTGCTCAGTACACCATCCTTAAGAAACCAATGTTTTGGGTAGTTTACCGCAGTGAACTTCACTGTAATTGCTTCATGGCGTGCAAGGAGCTTCACAAGTTTTGTGATCACACTTTAAAGAAGGTTCAGGACGGGTTAGCATATCGGTTAAAGGAGATTCATGAAGGCAAAGTGTCGAAGAAGAGGTGGAATTCTAGGGACAAGAGGGATGTGAAGAAGATCATTACAAGGATTGATGAAAGGTTGTTTTGTCGCGATCAGATAAGGACTTTTGAGAGCTTCGTGGCTGGACGACCGAGTATCTCTCTAACATGCAATCAACGTCCAGAAAGAACTCCCGGTGTTATTGACGGACTTCCTAGTACTCCTTGATTTGTTTCTTTCATTAATATTTGGATCTGTTGATCTATATTTGACAATGGCTTGTGCACACATAACAGTGTACAGCCCGTACTTGTAATGAAAGGACCCTGTGGTACGCATCACTGCTATAATCCTATAAAAGGAGCGAAAGCTTCTTACTTTTGAGTGAAACTTATCAAAACTTTCATTTTTCAAAGTTTTGCTCTAAAGAACAAGTACTTCCCTTTATGTTTTCAAAACCTCAAAAGTTAATATTACTTGTTGAGGGGGAGTACTTGCTTAAAATCTTTGTTCACAAATGATTCTTCGTGCAAATCTTCCCACAAAACTTGAAATGGACATATTCGATATCAAAATTTCGTCAAAAATACCATTTATATGCCATTTTTTAGGGAAAAATTTATGTGATACAAATATGTTGTGAAAATTGTGATTGAATCTTCGTGCTAAAGACTTAACCCATGAAATGACGAGATCTGAACTGTCATACATCGAAAAGATTTGTCTTTCAAGACTTATCCAAGTAGATTGTACCAATTCGAGAAGCTCTTGATAGACATGAACTTTGACGGGTTTGACAACCTTTCGAGGTTTGTCCACACCTTCAAGGTAGTTATTAGAGCTAGTTGTCACCTAAAAGCTGACAATGCAACTCTTTAACTATGCAACGTAACCGTGTCTCGCGGGGAATTGTCTATCTAGAGTTGATCAATTCAAATGTGTGCGCTCTTCTCTCACCGTGCAGATTTCTATCAAAACTATTAAGCACGTGTTGAGGGGGAGTATTTCTGAAAAAAAAATACAAAACTCTCACTGTGGTACAAAATGTTTTTACTCATAACCACTTTGAGAGATTTTCAAGAAAATGGTTTTATAGCAACATAGGTTAGTCATGGAGTTATAAGGTGACTAAGGTTAGGAATAACCGTCCTATGTTCTGCTAGAGCCAGAGGGATCTACCCAAGGACACCACCAATAGTTAGAATTTAGAAGTCCTTAGGTATGATTATAAAAATGAGAAATGAGAATCGGAGAAAGAAGGAGTTGAAGAATTAAAAAGAAACGTAATGAAAAGGGTGAAAAGAAATAGCCCTCCAGATTATTCAACTTAGGGCAGACACCGGGTTTAACTCATATGCTACTGGTTGTCACTTAATGACACCAGTATTAAAGATCAAAGTCGTCATGGACCCAGTAACGCATGCACTAAACCTTCTTAGCCACTCAAGTTTCTCTCAACAGAAGCTTGTTTTATTATCACAGGGAACCCTACGTAAACTATCGGCTCTCTCTTAGAGATTGCTGGTATTGAAGAAGGAGACTCTCTCCCTAGTCTCCGCTCAGGAAAACCAAAGTGCACTATTGAGTCTAGAGCCATGAGATTTATCAAAAGATCTATTAGGAACACTCGACATTTCATCACTTGTCATTCAACAATAAGGACGCAAGTGATACTATTCTAGAGTCCTACACATATCTTAGCAATCCGTCGAGAACATTTATGAGGGGATCACAACTGTGATCCTCAGTGATTGAATGGAAACTGTTAGGAATTGGAAATTCCATGCTAAAGTGTCGGTCACCCCAATTATGGTCTAGCATATGTTAGCTCGTAGACATGTCGTTATTTACGTTATTTTGTAGTTAACTAGTTAGTTAGTAACGTAGATTAGTTTAGTGTAACACCGTGGAGGAAGGACGGGTCTTTACCCACTGTATGCCTGATCCACAGCCCGTCAGGAGGGCATTTAGTTTGTAACTATAAATACCCTTCCCACTAAGGGAAGGGTGTTGCTTCTTGAAATCTAACCTTGCATTTTGTATTACAACTCTCTTTCAAGAACTTCCTCTCATCTCTTTCTCTCTCTAAACCATGGCATACTTGATTCATCACCAACCAAGGCCACCCGAATCATCATCAACACTATATGTAAGATCCAACAAATGGTACCAGAGCCAAGGCTATTGTGTTGTGTCGATTTATGGTGGTCTTTTGATTCTTGTTAAAACTGTTTTGTGTACTTTTTCTTGGTCGGAAAATATTTTTTCCATTTTACTTTGGGTAAACAGTTTTAACATTGTTTTAGTATCCTATATGGTTAAAATGTCATGTGGTATCAACGTTACAATATCTTTCTTGGTCAATATCTTGTCCAAATAGTGTATTACTCTTTAGACATTTTTGTTACCATTATCCGTGACATATCATGTGGTCAAACCGTCATTTTCATGGTCAAACTTGTCAAAAAGGAGCACTTTAAATTTTTTCTGGGTTTATTTGAAGCTGCTCGGAAAACATGGTCGAATACTCACGGAAAAGTCAAATGGTCATGTTTCAAGAAGCGATTTGTGTTTGTTTAACTGTTGAGTCAAAAGTCAAAAGCGATTTGTCTTGTTGAGTACAGGAAGCGATTTGTTTCAAAACTGATGTGTTTTGACAATTGGTTCACAAGCGACTTGTGAAGAAGTGACTTGTCAAGAAGCACTTGTGTCAAAAAGCGACTTGTCAGAGATGAAGAAGAAGAATCGTCAAATTGACCACGACCTCAACAACAATACCAATTACCAACAAGACTCGACCTCAAGTTATACCATCATCGGTTCATCATTAATCAAAACTGAAAAAGACCCATTCGTTTGTCAACCTCAGCCTCGACAAATAATATCCAATCATTAATCACTCCTAACCTAGACTCAACCCATTACCCTCTCATCCGCCCCTCAAATCTCAATCAATCAAAGACTCAAAACGAATTTATCATAATTGATCTAAGATTATCATTGCAATCTTTTAAAGATTGTTGTAATTGAAACTATCATCCTCACAGATCCTATTGAAGCCTTGCTTCTTAATTAATATCCGAAACTTGAATGAAAAGATTTTTAACAAGAATGTTAAAATTGTTTTCCTGTTTCATTCCTCAACCATAAACAAACTCAAAAACAAAAAGAAAAACCTACCCGTGACCTCCATCAGAGATCTTGAAGTACTTCATGTGTTCTTCGAATATGGTAAATGATAATTGGTGCTCACGTGATATTGAGTTTTGTTTTAAACAGTTTTGATGATTATGAGAATTGAGATGAGATTCATTTAATATTGAGATTCGTTTGAGAAGTGTTGTGATGTAAGGTGTTGGAAGAATCGTTCTCGATGAAGATGGGAGATGAGACAGGTTTCTTTTTCCAGATCTGTATTGGGAGAAACGTTGACATGGTAGGCGCTTTTTTATCACAAGTATGATTTAGGTTTAGGTCAAGTAATGTGAGACTATCTTATACACGGTTATAAATATTTGATATTGATCGGGTATGTTATAACCACTGGACCGGGTAGTTATCTTGTGATAGAATCGGGCCTTAATGATTTTGGATATTGGGCTTTGAGTTTAATTAGTGTGTTTAGGCTGATATGAGTTAACACATAAAACGCATGGGCTGAATCGCAAAACGTGTACTAGGAAAAGATGGAATTGGCATAAACGTTGATCACTTTGCATTATGCTAAAATGATTATAAAACTTTTGTTATCCTACTTTTTGTGTTACAAAATTTTGGATACAATTGTTTAATGTTTGGTAAATGAGGGTGGAATTTTGGTATGGTATAATTTTCACGGAGGGATACATTCACGGCTTGAGCTAAAATTTGATAAAAAATGACTACGGGGTTTTTGTACGGTATTGCTTACGCGAAATTGAAGTAAAGTTTCACGGGTGAGCTTCTTTATCTTTGAGACGTTGGTTGGTTGGTTGCATATCTCAAGATAACTTGTTTGGGCATTTATTAAGTGTGATAAAGACTTAGCTATCTAGTTACATTTGTGATTCTTCCTTACTTTACCCACAAACTAGCTATCACTTTCGGTGTCTTATGCAGTTGAGGATTCGTCAAGAGGTTTTGTACATTGGGTACACAGTTTCTTTTTCACGACGATTAGTACAAGCTTAAGTAGCAAATCTGGGGAATTCTACTTTATTTTCAAATCTGGTATATCGGGTTTACTTCTCCAAGCGGTCATTACTATTAGCCGATGAATCAATGGAGGTTCAATTTAGCAATTCCCATGAGATATTCGATGCCTCAAAATGTCAATGATACTTCACAGTCTAAGCAAAATCTTTCAAAAATTCGTCAGCGTCAGTCATGATTTTTCAAGATGTTTGCTTATGATAAGAACTTCTCGTGCAAATGGTCGTACACGTTATGATGCTTCCGAAAGTTCGAAACCATCATGGGGGAGAAACGTGTACTTTGATGTGTTACGGTCAACCTCCAGGGAGAAGTAGTATATACTATGTGGAAAACTAGAAGGAGGGGGGGGGTTGAATAGTTTTGCCGATTTTAAGTTAGTTTTAAAAACTTTAGATCCGATATTATGTGAAATCGTATGGATGTTGAGAACGTATAGATCTAATGATAATGTAAGTAAATAAGTAAAGATAAGGGATAGAAATGACACAACCGATTTATAGTGGTTCGGCTACAAGGACACCTTCCTTGCCCTACTCCACTCCCCGAGTCACCTACTCGAGAGTTCAAGCACTATGTCAACAAACTCCTTCACTTGGTGGAGAAGCCTTCACAACGTTGCTTACACTTTATCTGGTACAAAGCTAGATACCGAGTCCGTAGCACGGTGGACCAAACCAACACAACTATTACACAACAAATATGTGAAATAATCAAATACAAGATCTTCGCTACTGTAAATCTTCGGAGTGACAAATCAATCAAGGACCCTTGCTTGGATGACTTGTAGAATGCTCGTGATCTCGCCTTAGAAGGACCTATATGAGGATCACAAATAGAAAGAAAAGAAGAACAACTCTCTAGATCTAGTGATCTATATGTTAGAAGAGAATGAGAGTGTATGAGAGATTTAGTAAGAAGAGGGTGAGTTAGAATGAAGAAATGGCTCTCTATTTATAGGCAAATTTCCTCACTGTTCACACGGATCTCACGGATCCCTTCCACTGGGATCCGGCTAGCACAAAGCTAGGGATCCGTGGAGCAGTCCTCTTTGCCCATGGGTTTTTGGTTATGGGTCATGGGTTATGGGTTGGTCCATGGGTTTTCTTTAGATTCAATGTATCTAAGTATACATTGTATCTAGTCTTCTTGGGTATGGGTTAAGATCCATAGGTTATGGTCCATGGGTTATGGTTTTTACCCATCCTAATTAACTATTACAACAAATGCTTAATTACTACATTTTTGTATTTAAAAGATTATACGTAAATACTTTACAAAAATAACATGTATCCTTATAATTATACTTTAAGACAACATTATATACGTTATCAACAAAACACAAAGAGATCGCAAAATATTAATAAACGTTTTTACGGTTTATTTGTATTAACAATCTCCCTTTTGTTGATGACAAAATATAATGTTATGATGAGTAAACTTAAGAATAGATGTAAGTTTTGAAAGCTCCTAAGTTTTACTTCTTCTCCCTTTTGTCGAAACAAAAGTTAACCCTTGGAGGAAAAAGTAGTCTACGTGTTCTTACTCCCCTTGACGGTAGCTCCCCTAGTTTGGGCGCCAAGTGAAGAAAAACAAAACCCTAAAAAGAAAGGTTAGTAACATGCTTAAATGATCTTGTGGTTGCCGAGAATCAAGAATGGGAGCCAAGGTATGTAAACAAAGCCTTGTAATAAAACGACAAATTGTAGTGGTAGTTATGCCACTTACAAGCATGTAAAAATAAGAACAAGACTTGTTCTTGAAAATGACTTGAAAGAAAAAAAAATGAGAAATAGTAGTAGTGATTCCTTCCATGCTTGCATAAGGTTATGGATGGAGGTTTTGATGAGTAATTGTATTGATGCGATTAAGGATGAGGTTGAGTATGAAACGCATTTCTTCCCTAACTTCTATTGCAATTTCCCTAGTGGATTGGCAATGTTCACAATGTAAATGATGTGGGTAATGAGTGCGGAAGGTTTCCGGGTTGTTTTGATTTGAGTTATGCGGAAGTTGTGGTGGAAAAATAGGAAAATATGGATCAATATCCGGAATGTTTGTAAATGGTGGTGGAAAAGAACCTAGATGTTCTTGCAATGTGATGGGAGCTAATGGTGGTGATGTTTCAAGATCTTGAAAGATAGTATTTGGTGATGAGGGAGGTGCTATGATTGAAGCATCTTGTGGTGAGTTATTTGTTGAGGATGAATCATTTGAGGTTGGTTTTGCTAAACAAGACGATCGTATACTAATCCGTGCGGATATCCTAGAGTTGGATTGTGGTATTTTGGATGGTGGTAGTACAAAGGTTTGGGTATCATGAAGATGGTTGTTTGTACTAGGTGATTCATCTAGAGGGTTTTTGGATGACATGGTGTATTGTGTATTTGAGGATGAGATGGATTATGCAAGCATTTTGGGAGTTCTATATATAGAGAAAAACAAAGCATTGTAATGAATGCTTGACCCAAAATGTGGATTAAAATCTAATGATTAGATATAACTTCAAGGCTTGTGTTCATGAGAACATAAGCATTAAATAGCATACTCCCAAAAATGAAACAAATGTGGATTTTTCATCCAAAGTGAAAAATAAGAAGGTAAAATCAGCTTCTATTCCATGGTTCCCACGGATCCTTCCCTTGAGGGATCCGTCCGACATGAAGGTTGGGATCCGTGGGTGCAGTGTTTCAAAGACAAAATTTTCCTTTTGGAAACATTTTGCCTATTGTGTGCCTATATGCAAACCATTTGGAGTTGCGGTTATCTCGACCCCTAAAAAGGAATAAAAACTAAACTAGAAGTATAAAAAGTATCCTATTGAGATAACCCGAAAACACATATTTAGTACATAAGTACGTACTCTTGTGTTGTCAATGCTCATAATTCATTGTAGCTTAAATGAATGTACCCGAAAACACATATTAGTTATGTGTTCCCTTTAGCATTCAAAAGACATGAGATGCAATGAAAACGAGTTTTTACTTTGTATTAATAATAAAAAAGCGATTTGTCCTAGACGCGAGAAATTGCTTTTGTGAAATTGATACGGGAAGGTATCATCCTTTTATAAAACATTTTGAAAGTAGGTTTTCTTTGAAAATGTGTATATGGAAAAATAAGAAAGCTATAAATGAAAAAAAAAAAAAAAGCTTATCTTTGGGTTTTGAAAATTCCCGTATTGTTTGAGAGTTGTTCGTGAAATAGAGATCCTAGACTCAGAAGGAAGAAGGCTAGTGTTTACATACCTTGTAGAGTCAAAATAAATTACGACGTGTGTTCCATTAAACCAAGACCAAGACAAGTAGGTTGAATTGTTCCCTTCAACGGTTTGGTGAGGACGTCGGCTATGTTATCTTCGGATGCTACCTTCTCAATAGAAATGTTCCCTTTGAACCTTGTCTCTTAAGAAGTGATAACGAATCTCTATGTGCTTAAGTGCGAGAATGCAATACGGATTCTTGCTTAAGTCGATGGCACCTTTGTTGTCACATAGAATGGCTATGTCGTTTAGATGAATGTCGTAGTCTACTAACGCTTGTTTCATCCATAGTGCTTGTTGGCATGCTTTGCGGCGGAGACGTACTCGACTTCGGTTGTTGATATTGCTAGAGCCGTTTGTTTCTTAGAAAACCATGATGTTAAACAACATACCATGAAAGTACACACCCACTTGTACTTTTCTATCAACGTAATCACCGCATGGTCGAATCTGCATATACAATTGTTTCTACACCGTGCCCTCGGATACCATAATCCTAATTGTGTTGTTCCTTAATGTATCTAAATATTCTTTTACGACTTTTAGGTGTGAAGTTTTGGGGTCTTCTTGAAACCTAGCACATAAGCAAACACTAAACATGATATCCGCCTACTTGCCGTGAGGTAGAGAAGACTACCTATCATGCCACGATATTTAGTATTATCTACGGATTCGCGTCTTCATCTTTTGTGAGTTTGGTGTCGGATGACATGGGTGTCCTAATTGGTTTCGACTCTTCTAGACCAAATTTCTTTAACATCTCCTTGATGTATTTAGATTGATTGAAGAAGATACCATCTTCTACTTGTTTAATTTGTAGACCAAGAAAGAAACTAAGTTCTCCCATCATACTCATCTCGAACTCGTCATGCATGATTTTAGAGAAATCATCACACATGTCTTGACAAGTGGATCCGAATATAATATCGTCTATGTATATTTGTACTATGATTATGTGTGACTCTCTTTTCTTAGTAAAAAGTGTGTTGTAAACTAACCCCATGGTATAGTTATGTTTAATTAAAAAGGACTTGAGTCTATCATACCAAGCTTTTGGAGCTTGTTTAAGACCATAAAGGGCTTTCTTTAATTTATAAACGTGTTTGGGTTTTTCAAAATCAATGAAGCTCGGAGGTTGAGCTACATATACTTCTTCATTAATAAAACCATTTAGAAAAGCGCTTTTGACATCCATTTGATAAAGCTTTAGATCATTAGCGCAAGCATACGCAAGAAGTATTCTTATAGACTCTAATCTAGCCACGGGGGCATAGGTCTCATCAAAGTCTATTCCTTCTTGTTGATTATACCCTTGGGCAACGAGTCTAGCCTTGTTCCTAGATACTACTCCGTTTGCATCTAATTTGTTTTATACACCCATTTTGTTCCTATTATGCTTTGATTACTAGGTGGAGGACAAGTGTCCAAACATCATTAGAAACAAATTGATTTAATTCTTCTTGCATAGCCATTACCCAACTTTCATCTTTTATGGCTTCTTGTGTGTTCTTAGGTTCTATAGTTGAAACAAAACAAAATAAGCTACTTTGGTTTTGAACTTGAGACCTTAATGTTCGCTCGCTTAGCTTTCCTATGACCTTATCTACGGGTGATCTTTGGACTCTTTAATGTTTGTGATTTCACCAATTAAAGGTTCTTCTTCTTCATTTATCTTTTCTTAATTACAATAGCTTCACTTTCTATGATCTCGTCATCGACAAGAGGTGGAGAGGGTTTGGGTGGACTTTCATCAAATTTTATGTTTAATGACTCTTCTACCTTCATTGTTTCTTTGTTTAATATGACGTAAGCTTTGCTATTTGGCGAGTAACCTAGAAAGATACATTCGGTTGATTTAGGATCAAATTTTGTAAGGTAATCTTTAGTGTTAAGAATGAAGCATTTGCTTCCAAAGACTCTAAAATGATTTAAAGTAGGCTTTTTGCCTCGGAGTAACTCATATGGAGTTTTACATAAGATTGGTCTAATTAAGACTCGATTGAGTATGTACGTTGAAGTATCAACGGCATTACACCAAAAATTTTGAGGTATGGATTGTTCGTTAAGCATGGTTCTACTCATTTCTTGAAGAGTTCTATTCTTTCTTTCTACTACCCCATTCGATTGTGGAGTGCGTGGAGCCAAGAAGTTGTGAGTAATACCATTAGCGTCACAAAAGACTCCAAATTGCACTTCATTATCGAATTCCCTACCATGATCCGTCCTAATAGACACTATAGGACTTCCTAGTTGTCTTTGGATCTTTTTGCTTAATATTTCAAAATAATTAAAGGTTTCCGTTTTGTTCTTTAAAATTTTTTTCCATGTATACCTAGAGTAGTCATCCACTATTACCAAAGTGTAGTAGTTGCCTCCATAACTTTGGATAGCGGATGGACCAAAAATCCATATGTAGTAATTCTAGACACCTAGTTGTGGATACCATGTTTTTAGCTTTATGACTTGAATGAGCTTGTTTACCTACATTACAAGCATCACAAAAATGATGTTCATATTTTAACTTAGGTAGATCTCTTACTAGATCTTTGGATGATAGCGATTAAAGGAGTCGCATGTTGGCGTGACCCAATCTTCGATGCCATAAGGTCGAAGTATCATCCATAGAGGTAAGACATAGTTTGTCATTAGGTTCATTACCGATTTTAATGACATAGACTCCATGTTTCCTAATTCCTCTTCCCGTGGTTATGCCATTTTAAGTATCTTATATCGGTTTGGTAAAAGTACATTGCACTTTTATCACATATTTGTCCTATACTTAAGAGGTTAAAGTTTAGGTTTTCTACATGACACACATCGTTAATGGTTAGAGATTTGTTAGAAACCGTACTTTACCGATGATTCTACTTTGCTATTTCCAAACACCACATTACCTCCATTTACTGATTCATAAGTGGAGAATAGATTCCTATTGCCGGTCATGTGCCTCGTGCACCCGCTATCCTTGACCCATTCATCGGGGTCTCGGTCGACCTTTATGCACACCTAAAACAATAATAAACTCAAAAGTTTGGTCCCCATTTGTTCATGGGTCCATTAGTGTTAAACATTCCATTCATGTTGGACATGTATGGATAAGATGAGTATGCATTCCATGGAGCAAAGTTTTGAAAGGAAAAACCGTTTTGCATATTAGGGTTCCATCCCATTTGATGGTTACTTCTCGGATAAACGTTATTAGGTCTCCTAGATGCGTTATGTTTTTTAAAAGATGGTGTTTTGTTTCTTGCAAAAGTAGGATTATATTTTTGAGGTGGATGTCTAGTAGTGATATGAGTTGGTTTCTTCCTATTGACGATAACAAACTCATTTCTAGATGAAGAAGCTATGTTATTACCACTAGTTGTCACAGCAGATCCACGGATCCCGGTTTGTATACTAGCGGTTCCCTTTTAGGGATCCGTGGGATCCGCCACAATGATGGCTGGTTTTCTAGTTCTTTAACAAATTTTGTTTCTTTACTTTCGCTAGTTGATGGATCAAGTTGTTGAATACCTAGACCCTTTTGGTTGTTGCGGTTTTAACACCATCGAGTATTGTATCTAAGGTGTTTGTACTCATTCTAGCAATTTTAGAATCTAAATGATCAACTAGTGTTTGAAGTTGAACACAAAGTTCACATTCACCACTTGCTATTTTGCCTTTTTCTAAACGTTTTAGTTTTGCTTTTAATTCTATGACTTCTTTATCTAAACGTTGGTTTTGACTCTTTAAAAGCTTGTTTTTGTTGATTAGTTTTAAGCTAATGTTGCATAGTTTATCATATTCATTATGCAATGAGTCGTCATCAAGTGATGAACTACTATAGTATTCGTGACATACCTCGTCATTTGCCATGAGACAAGTTTCTTCGTCCTCCTCGTCGCTCATTGATAACGCTACACGCGTCGTTCGGGGTCAAAGGAACTTCCTTTTCTTCGAGCAAGTTTTATAACACCCTAGGCAGTGAACCTAATCGTTGTAGTGTAGTAATTAGGGTAAGCCACGGGTATTGATATCGTTCTCTAGGGGAATAGGAATGCTAGTAGGGAGTTACTACGCTAAGGTTAAGGTTGAGGAAGATTATTTTTTATCTTTTATATTTTATGAAAATGGAAAGGTACGAATCTCGGGTATTGGATTTGGGGGTTGGTATTTCTACCGATTACTCTACTATTATCTAATTATCTAAACTAAGGTTGTGGGAGTCTATGTCTAATTAATGTGTGCTCGTATGATAGTTTAAAGATGTGTTTACTTAGTTTGTATTACTCCTTAATTATCTCCTATTGATGGTTGAGTGTCACGTCTTATTCCTAGTTCGTTGTGTGTCTAAAGTTAGGGTATCGTTTCTCCTAACTCTTGAACTTACCAAAGGGTCTTGTCTACAAACCCACTAGAGATTATAAACTCCTACTCTAAGGCGCTCTTTGGATGGTTTAGCCTACAATTACTCGTAATTATACTCTAAGGTTCACAAAGATGAATCAAGCATTAAGTACAACGAATGACCTATCGCATTACTAGATCATTAATCAACTAATATAAGAAATAACCAATCAATATTCAATAATTAAGTTTCATACTTCCTAAGCAAACACACAAATAAATTAGCCGGACATGGAGAACATGCAAGCATACACACAAATAATCAAAGACATAATTGAATTAATGAAGTAAAGACTTATCTTGATGTAAGATAGGGTTTAAAACCCTAAAATATTGTACAAGACACCTTAGGTTCGGTTTTAGGTTTTACTCCAAAGACTCTCCACACAAAGACCGAAAAATTCGGATTCTATATAAGATTACAATTGCGACGGCGCCACCTTATGTTTAGTGACGCCGTCGTGTCGCCGCCATTGGGTTTCGTCTTGGCCGTTAACCTTGCGACGGCGTCACCTTATGTCCGTGACGCCGTCCTCTTCAATTTTCGGCGTCGTCGGATTGCATCTAGGCCGTCCGAGTAGCGACGGCCTACTCTTCCATAAGCGGGCGTCATCACTTGAAAATCTGAGTTTTGGGTTCGGATTGATGAGTGTCAAATACTCATCATTTTGTACTATTTAAAGCGCAAAAACATCGAAAACACTCGAAACACATCAAAATAATCAAAATATCACAAATCGGTGTTTTATGTGTTTTAAATGCAAAAATATCAAAATCGATGAAAAACATATCAAATTTGCAAAATTGCAGTTTTAGTCCCCAAGTTTCAAAATTGTCAAAACAGGTCTGGTAAATCAAAACAAAGAAAAATGTCATTTAAGGTCCATGGATTTAAAGTTGTCAAAACAAACCCTTGAAATATAAAATTTGCAAAATTACAACTTTGGTCCCTCGACTTTGAAAATTGTCAAAATGGTCCTTGGAATTTGGAAATTGTCAAGTTTGGTCCCTATATTATTAAAGCTTGTCGGTTTAGCCCATTGAAACAACTTTGGAAAATGGCAAGTGGTCCTTGAAGTTTGATAATTACACTTATGGTCCTTGATTATTAAGCTTATACCAAATGGGCCCTGTTATTGTCTAAGTCCAAATTCAAAAAAAAAACAAACCGGGCCCAATCCAATACACCCATATACCCGGTCCACTATCCAACCCGTCAACCAACCATGGTCGAACAAACATCCTCGCGCCTTTTCTCCTTTCCTCCCACTGATGTCCGCAACTCAACCAAACCCATTCCCCACTTGCCCGTTTTCCTCCAACTTGTCTTCACCCTCAACTGCTCTCGCAATCCTCCTCACAACCTCACCTCCACTTCAACACATCACCCTCCTTGTCCCCCACCTCAACACAATAACAAAACCATTAAATGCTCATTCCACCCTTTCACTCAACCTATACACTTTGGCTAAAGATTTTGGCGCCAAAATGAATTCAATGGCTAGGATCAAATTTTATCATCCAAGGGTCTGAATTGAAGGCGGAAATGCTAAAGTCAAGGAGAGAAGCGGTTTGGAGATATAAAAAAGAGCAAGAGAAAAGCTTGGAGAGTAGCTAGTTTTAAATTTTTCTTTAAAATGTTGTTTTTTTTATAAATGTTGTAGTTTAGTTTTAAGCTTGTAATTTCAGTTTCTTAATGTTTTCTTAAAGCTTTTATGTAATTTCAATCCTTTTGTAATCTCATTTCAGTTTAATAAAATTTCAAGCCTTCACTTTGATTTTGATCTTGCATTTTCAATATTTGAATACTAAATAAACTGTTTTTAAGATTTAAATAAGCTTATATAAAATTTGTTTGTAGCTTTTGTGAGCTTATTTGTGTTTCCTTGTTCTATTTAAATCATTTACATTCACAACAAACTCTCGATCAACGAAAGTCAACACGAGGACTCAAATTGAAATGGAAGTCGATAAAGGGTGTTGCAGAGGGTTCTTTGATCGATTTAGTGCGTAGGTTGAAACTTAGGGTAGTGGTTCATGGTTCTTGGTTGCAAGATATAGTAGCTTTGGATTTTGTAAGTGTTTTTCAAGTTTTTATTGCCTACTCAGTGTTTGTAGTTTAAACTAGTTAAAAGTCGTTCTAATAGTTATCTTTAAGTTGCGGTAGCTTAGTTTGATCATTAAATCGGTTGTTTCATTGTTAGAATCCGTTTTGTGCTCATAACGATGAAGTTAAGAGGTGTTTGGTTTGTTGCAATTATTGTGTTTAAAGCCTTTTAAGTAGTTAAGATCTTTTGGTTTGTGCTTGTGTAGTGTATTTTAGCTCATACATGTCTTAGTTTTGGTGCAAACCTCTCATAGTCAAAATCCAATTTAATCTGTCTTCTCGACTTCTTGTTGGCATCTTAGCTAGTCAAGTCTTGTTTTGTGTTAAAATTCATAGAGCTAGTATGCTTTAGCTTCATTTCATCATTATATATCATTATCAGTTCATAATTCAAGATCAAAGTTAGCAAAAGTCAACTTTTCTTCTTTTGTTCAAAAGTCAAAATGTCAAAATATTGGTTTTGTGCTGAAGAAGAGTCTCATCTACAGAGCTTATTAAAGGTTTTCAAGGTCTGAATTTTTGGTTATAAGTAGTCTACTAGGAGGTCTATAGGACCTCACATACAGTTTTAGCTTAAGCCCTTTGGATAAGTTTGTGCGGAAGCTCAAAGTGGGCTCATCCTTCGCAAGCCCAAAACTCAAAGATATCTTGAGTTTTATCAATTTTCATGCTTTGCCTGAGCTCACTTTGGCTTTTCAAGGGCTGGTCTTGGGTCTATTGGTTCTTGGCGAGGTCCTCTAGAAGTTCCAATTCACTTTTTAAGTTTTGGCTTATTGGTTAGCTTATTCATAAGCTCAAACTTGCCGCCCTTTCACTTTTTTCATCAAAATCTCAATACACCAAATCTTTGCATCTAGCTAGCCAGAGGTTATTGCTTATTAAAACTAGTTCCATTTCTGTTATTATAGCTTATTAGAGCTTACATTTTGGGTTGGTAGCTTTTGGACTTCATTTGCTTATTGGAAGTGCTTATTTCTTAAGCTTTTCCACATCGGATCCTAAATCCTCCACACAAGCCCATGTTTTCCATTTTCTTAGCTTCCTAATATTATTTTAAACTTTTCCTGAAATTTTCATATTTTCTAAGTTGTTTTGCTATTTTTCTTGATTTTAATTAGTTTTAAGCATTTTAAATAGCATTTAATATAAAAATTAAGAAAAGTCTCAAAAATTAATTTTTCATTTTCTTAAGTTTAGATAAAGGTAAAAGCTTAAAAGTATTTTTCCTATTTTTCTCCTTTTATTTGCTATTTTAATAATTTAAATTAGTTTTAAATAGTTTTAAATTAATAATAAATATATAAAAGTTTGAAAATATATTTTCTGTTTTAAAATTAGTTTTATCATATTTTAGATTTTTCTAAGTCTTAATCTTATTTTTCTAGTCTTATTTCATATTTTCTTTTATTTTAGAGTATTATTAAATAGTTTAAATTAGTTTTAATTAATAATAATTACATAAATAGTTATAAAAATAATTTTCTTTTCTATAAATTTTCTTTTATCATTAGGATTGTAAAATGTATTTTCATATTTTAGGACTTTATTTCTCAGATTTCACGTTTTTATTTGTACGTTTCGTATTTTTATTTTAAACGTAAGTTTTAGTTTTCGATTTTCAACGTTCATCACTTTAAATATAGTGATAGCGTTTATTTAATAGATTTTATCTTTTAATTTTCTTAATTTGCATTTAAGTCGCTTTTATTTATAAACCTTTTCGGTAGTGTATTATCCGAATTCTATTCCTGGCGATCATTATCATTAGTGATCATTCTATCGTCTGAATCATGTGTTTAACACACCATTGAGTCTCCAGTGGGACTTAACGACCGGAATTCCCTATATTCTCGATCTTCATTGCATTTGTGTCGAAAGCGGCTTTAAGTCCATTTGACTTATTGTTTAGCGCAGATCATGGATCGTCTCAATAATTTTGGGACGGCGTCATGATAGCACGCCGATCGCGCTTTATACTTTCAAGAGCGTGAGTGTCTCGATTTTGACTTTGGCCATTTTCTTCATATATTCGCGCCTTTTCGTCCAAATAAGTGCCATTCCAGACATTTTGCCTTCACGAGACCTAAAAAGTGAAAAGGAGCGATATTAAGCAATAACGGATACAAAGTGATCAAATAAGGACTTAAACGACCCCTCAAAATGGTACCTTTAAAACCTTATCAAATATCCCTACACTTGTTATTTGCTTGTCCTCAAGCAAATGTGCTTTAACCAATTAATTTATAAGTTAGGGGTCATGAAGCATTAATTCAAAATGGTCCACAACACATATAAGCCCGCAAAAGTCATAACAAGCACGAGTACATACTAGCACCTCACATGGGGTGTTTGGATACTCGAGATCTCTCTCGGTGTATATATGAAATATAACAATATAGGAATTGGAAGATAAACACTCATTAACGGTCCTAGTACATAGATTACCATAGGCTTGAGAATAGATCAAACCTCCATCGCTTTGGCGTAAGCACCTAGGAAAGACTATCAAAGAGGTCTTTAAAGGGTTGTAATGTTAGGCTTACGGTAGGGAAATAAGGGTTTGGTGGGATAGGCTATTTAGTGGTGGTAAGTCAAAATCTCTATGTTAGCGCATATGAAGAATGGCGTTGCTAAGCCAAGACTCGACACTCTAAAACTCTAGGCAACGGAAATAATCAAACATAAATTTAAAGGATAGATGTAGGATGGTAGCAGTATGTTTTTTTTTTTTTTTTTTTTTTTTTTTTTTTTTTTTTTTTTTTTTTTTTTTTTTTTTTTCTTACACTTTTACTCTACCATCCTCTATGATAACATCAAAATACTAGGGATTCTGGGCATATCCCTACACTTGAGTTTTATTACTCTAACACTAATTTGACCGAATTGAAAAGATCAAAACACTTGGGGTACATTATTACGCAAACAAAGGGAATTTGAATTTAACGTTCCTTCCGTCATTTCATAAACTTTAACTTTTCCCATGAATCCCAATCATCCCAAAGCTGTATACAAAGGATATGACTCGACTTAGCAACTTATGCAAGCAACTAGATAATTGAACTAAGGGTTTAGGGTGATAACAAACATTTGCACTAAAGTGAGTGCATAAGGGGTAGGCTAAAGCGATTTGGGTGTATATTTGGGGTGGGGTGTAAACAATGCTCTTCATTGATATTCCGTAAAACCGAAATATCACGAGAACCATGAAAAGGATAGGCTCGAGGGGTTAACTAGGGGTATCGTGTACTAAAATGAGTACAACGCAAAGGGTGTGGGGAATTACTCAACCGAAGTGGAAGAAGTAATTATATTACGGGTATCAAACAAGGGTTATCCTAATGCCTCTTATCATTTAGTTATTCCTAACTACACAAGTGTAGCCTCACTTGCGATCTCGAATGCATCACAAAACAAGTTCTAGAATCTAATATACTACGGTTCACACTCTAAGCATTAAAGATGAATGCTTTAATTCCTACTAATCTAAGGGTGATCCTCACATTTTGGTGGAATTTGGGTGGTAAAGGGTTTTTGTGCTAGTCATATAACTTCCTATCCGTGAGGCGCTTTTGTTAAGACTAATGGCCCACTCTTATATGTCATAAAAATTTTAAATTTGGTGCCAAAATTACCCTAACCGACATTTTCTCATGGTTTATTACACAATCATAATTGGACAAAGCAAATAATCAAGGATAAGCATAGTTTCAAAGTTCCGTTTATTTTCCCTCCTACACTTAAACTGAACATTGTCCCCAATGTTCCCGAAATATCAAAGTTATGATAAAGAAGGTAATTAAAAGCGAAGAAACTAATACTCCCCGATTAGCTCGGTAGGATCCGTAAAGTGGTGGTTAAACTCTTTTCCAAGAAGAATTATTGCGTGAAAAGCTCATTCCAATCTTATGTAACTTCTTCTTGACAAACTAAACTCGCACACTTGAAGAAAACAAACAAAACCTTCGTGTAAAATCGTGGTAATAATATATATAAGACTCGATTTAAACTAGGATATAATGCTTGTGGAATGGATGTTTCTGAATTTCTAAGAAAATTAAGACACAGAAAATTCCAAAATTTATAAGTAGCTCGAAAAGCGAGAAAAAGTAATCGATGTTTTTACTCCTTCACAGCCGTCGGGTTGCAATCTGACAAAAAGCGGTGCGATTTTCGGAAAAATTACGGAAAATTTACATCTTTAGAATCTGGAAAATTTACGCAAAACATCCATTATGACTCGATACAAGCATTTGACTCGAACAAACAAACATAAATATCTTTTAGTTAATTGTTATTCTCATGTTTACGTTTCTTTTGAAAAGCGTGTGTAATCCTCCCTACACTTATCCCTTATGTAAAATACCTTTATATGCAATTAAGACGAGGTTAAAAACAAAATAAAGCATTTTTACAAATTTAAACATGAGGATAAACAATTAATAAAAGATATATGACACTAACAAGCAAACAATTAAGCATGGGTTGCCTCCCACGGCGCTTTTCTTTATTAAAGAGTCTTGTAGCTAGACTCGTAGTCGTGCTCCTACGTGCCGATATCGTAAGTCTATCCTCAACAATGTCGTAAGGATCAAACTTATCATTCAAGTTCCTAGTAATACGTTCGGTTAAATATGCCTTTTCAAACATCTCACCATCGGGATCATAGATTTGTATCCTAATGTGCCACCTTCCATTACCATCACTAGGCGGTCTATTCCAATTCCACATGTGTTGGTTCTCAACTATCCACTTATTCATGACAAGGTTAACAGGCAAGCTTCCTAGGAACTCGGTCATCTTCCTAAATACTAAGGCGTCCTCGAGCGGGTTCACTTCTATGTCCCTAGCCATTTCTTATTCTTGGAAAGTTCTTGCACTAGCAAAGGCCTTATCTAGGTAAAAGGTCTTTGGGGGCCTATGATGTTCTTATCAATCCAAGGTCCATATCGAGAAGGCTCTCTATCCAACCCTATCTCTTGTGGGATTTCCTCATCCTTATAGTATGTATACTTTTAACATCGTAAATGGATCTAGCACTCCCTCTCCTACCACTATTTTGGACATCTTACAATCGATGATGGCACTAGCGGTAGCTAAAATCCTCTTGCAACTAGTAATGGGCATGTCGGGTCCTTATTCATGTCTAGTACATGAAAGTCGGCCAAAAGAGTCAACTCTCCACATGTACTACCATGTCCTTTATTATTCCTACGGACGTGCTATACTACCGTCCACTAGACCTAAGATAGTTTCCGTTGGTTCAATTTTACCTAGGTTGAGGCTTCTATGAAGGGACAGCGGGCGAGATTGATGCATGATCCTAAATCGGCTAGAGCATCGAGTGGCTTGGAAGTTCCAAGTCTACGGAAGAGTGAATAGCCGGGATCGTCTAACTTCTTAGGTAAGTTGTTTCGCAAAAGCGGACCCATGTTTTCAAGCCTAAGTTCTAACTCATATTTTTCTTTTAAAGCATTATAATAAGGTGCATGAGCTAAGACTTCAAGAATCGGTTTTCTTGATGGAGTTCCTTGTACTCCTCCTCTAAACTAGGTTTGGATTCTTGGTTGTGGGTTTCTCAAGAGTAGGCTTTACCAAAGGTCTTGGGCCTTGGTATCTCTTGGATGACTTGGAACCCTTTTGATAGCATTTACCGAGTGAACCGTTGGGTGAGAGGGGCATGGATGTGCACTCTCCATGGTGGCTGGAACATGAAGTCGATGCAATCAATTCACTTTTGGGTTCTTAATGGTATCACTTGGGAGTGCTCAACTTCCCGCTCATTGAAGGCTTTTAAGAGGGCATCAAACTTGGTTGTCATCTCGCTTTGTTTTGCTTAAAATCGGCTTCAAGCTTATTCAATCGAGTTTCTTGGGATGACAAAATCTAGATGCAATTGCCTCAAGATTAGTGGGGTTCCGGTATTAGAAGAATTGAACCTATTAGGCGAACTAGATGAGCTTTGGGGTGTCGTGAGTTTTGGTTCCACTTAAGATTAGGGTGATTTCTCCATGAGGGTTGTATGAGTTTCCTAAGTTGTTTTGTTCGGGTTTGAAAGTGTACCACTTCTCCCGCCCTCTGTCGATGCGTATGGGCGTAGTCCGCAAAAGCTTGTTCGGAGAGCCTTGTGCAATCACGAGTGTCATAGGGACCTTTGCATAACTCACAAGGTAGAGTGATTTGATTCACTTGTCGTGAGGACTTAGGATTTTGTAGAACTCATGAGGAATTTAACTTGATCTTCAAGTTCGATCATCCTACGATCGGGAGGAGGCAAGGAGATTTCCTTGGCGGTTTTGGGCAACTCACGGGGTCATCCCAACTTTCGTTGTCATAGAGGCGAGGTCTCTATTATTTCCCATGATTCTTCTGCGGTGAGATCACTAAGTTTTCCACCCGCCGCTTGGTCAATGGATCGCTTAGTGGGGAAGTTGACATGATCATAAAGATTTGGACTTGGAGCCAAAGATCAATGCCGTGATGAGGACTTTATGAAGTAAGTCCTTGAATCGGGTCCATGCTTCGAGAGAGATTCACCTTGGCGTTGTTGGAACATCAAGATGTCATTCCTAAGCTTAGTGGTTCTCCTGGTGGGAAAAATTGAGCAAGGCGAGTAAGATCATCCCAACTTGAGATGGAGCCGCGGAAGTCGCTCAAGCCAATTACTAGCTTGGTCCGTAGAGAGGTGGAAGAGGCAGTGGCGTGGTCTCCCAGTAGTAGCATCAAGGTCGATGGAATCGGCGATTTTGAGAAATCCCTCGGATCTTGATTTGGATCTTGAGCGAAGTCCATGGAATGCACATCCGTTTTGCACCAACCGGATGGTGTCGGATCGCAGGGCCGTAGTTTAGGCTTGGTCGGGAAGCTCAATGGTGTTACTATAGCCTAGGTGGCTGGGTCTCGAGTATTCACCAAAATACGGGCTCTTGGCGGGTCATTTGGTGGTGGGTTGATGAATGGTAGTGGGTTATCACCTTCCATGATGAAAAGTGATGGAATTACGAACAAAGGTCACGAAGAAGGGGATAGACTAAGAGAAATCTAAAAATGAGAAAACGTTTACTTGATAGGAATCAAGCAAAGAAAACTAAGCGAGGTTGACTACTAACTAGCTATTCTATTCCCGCGTGGCGTAAAAACTTGATAACGCTACACGCGTCGTTAGAGGTCAAAGGAACTTCCTTTTCTTGAACAAGTTTTATAACACCTAGGCGATGAACCTAATCGTTGTAGTGTAGTAATTAGGGTAAGCCACGGGTATTGATATCGTTCTCTAGGGAATAGGAATGCTAGTAGGGAGTTACTACGCTAAGGTTAAGGTTGAGGAAGATTATTTTTTATCTTTTTATATTTTATGAAAATGGAAAGGTACGAATCTCGGGTATTGGATTTGGGGGTTGGTATTTCTACGATTACTCTACTATTATCTAATTATCTAAACTAAGGTTGTGGAGTCTATGTCTAATTAATGTGTGCTCGTATGATAGTTTAAAGATGTGTTTACTTAGTTTGTATTACTCCTTAATTATCTCCTATTGATGGTTGAGTGTCACGTCTTATTCCTAGTTAGTTGTGTGTCTAAAGTTGTAGGGTATGCGTTTCTCCTAACTCTTGAACTTACCAAAGGGTCTTGTCTACAAACCCACTAGAGATTATAAACTCCTACTCTAAGGCGCTCTTTGGATGGTTTAGCCTACAATTACTCGAGGTAATTATACTCTAAGGTTCACAAAGATGAATCAAGCATTAAGTACACAGCGAATGACCTATCGCATTACTAGAATTAATCAACTAAGATAAGAAACAACCAATCAATATTCAATAATTAAGTTTCATACTTCCTAAGCAAACACACAAATAAATTAGCGGACATGGAGAACATGCAAGCATACACACAAATAATCAAAGACATAATTGAATTAATGAAGTAAAGACTTATCTTGATGTAAGATAGGGTTTAAAACCCTAAAATCTTGTACAAGACACCTTAGGTTCGGTTTTAGGTTTTACTCCAAAGACTCTCCACACAAAGATTGAAAAATTCGGATTCTATATATAAGATTACAATTGCGACGGCGTCACCTTATGTTTAGTGCCGCCGTGTCGCCGCTCATTGGGGTTTCGTCTTGGCCACGTTAACCTTGCGCGGCGTCACCTTATGTCCGTGGCCGTCCTCTTGACCGGCGTCGTGCGGATTGCATCTGGGCGTGCGAGTAGCGACGACCTCTCTTCCATAAGCGGGCGTCGTCACTTGAAAATCTGAGTTTTGGGTTCGGATCGTCTCAATAATTTTGGGACGGCGTCGCTCATCCATATTTATATATATATATCCATATTTTCTTCTAAAAATCCAAAAATCCAAAAACATCCAAAAGCGTATAAAACACAAAAATATTTTCTCTTGTTTCTATATATGTATCAAAAATAAAATACAAAAAGAATCGTTTTCTCTAATAATTAACAACTTAAAAGATTACCACCGAAAACCAAGGCGATGCACTACCTAGCTGGGGTGCGACCATAATAAGTTCGAACTAAAGATATAAAACTTGCCTTTGTGTCCTTGTGATTGGTGTACTTTTTTTAAAAAGCCATTCATCTTGGATTATTGGTTAAGTTCTTTGTTGTTTTGCCTCGATTTTGTGTTAATTGATTTTGTTGTGATATCGACGTTTGAGAACCGAAAACCCATAAAGATTCTCCTTACCCCATTTTACAAAACGTCTTCATAATTCTCATTCTCATGTGAAATATCTTCATAATTCCATTTCTCTTCTTAACTCGAGAGTCCTTAGAGTTAACTCTAGTGCATCTTTTCGTTCTTCTAGATCATTGAGTCCTTTGCGTGATCTAGCGAAATTCAAGGAGGCGTTCGTGAGCGTCTTTGCCCAAATAGTCGAACCCGAGATTCGTACTATTTCAAGCAACACCATGGCGGCATTTAGCGTGCTATGGCGTAAATGCTCCAAGCACCCACGAGGGTTATGGAGATGCCATTGTTTTGCCGTTATCAATTCGATCACTTGAATTGAAGACACATTTGATCCAACTTGTGTCTACTGAATCAATTCCACGGGTTTGACCGAGAAGACCCGTATGCACATCCGTTGGTTTAACAAGTTGACTTCAACTATCAATTTCAAGGATGTTCGCAAAAGTCATCAAGTTGATGCTTTTCCCATTCTCACTTGAGGGACGGCCGGATTTGGTGGAAAAAGAACCCCTCGATCTATCGAAACTTGGGAGGACCTTGTTCGAAGTTTGTGAATTACTTTTTCCTCCATCAAAGGCGACTAATCTAAAAATGAAATTTGGATTTCGTCAAAATTTCGATGAAAATTTTGGAGAGGCATGGGAGAGATTCAAAGATCTCCTCAGAAATGCCCTCATCATGAATTCACGGACTTGACAAGTCAATATCTTTACAATGGGTTGAGCGGTAATGATCAAGATTCCTTGAATGCGACGCAGCGGCAATATCTTGAATCGTAGACCTAAAGATGTGATTGAGATTTGCGAGCGTAAATCAAAGTTCTATTTCTGCAACAAAGTCAATACTCCTAACACTCCTGCTCCTTCATCCGGTAACTCTTACGAGGTTAGCGACTCGATATTTGCTCTAACGGATGCCATCCGTTGTATGATTAAGGATGTTAAGGAAATCAAAAGCGAAATTCATAAGCTCGAACCGGTCAAAGCCGTAAACAAGGTGTGTGAAACTTGTAGTGGTCCACATGCGTATTTTGATTGTCAAGCAACCGATGCTTCCTTTTACCAAGCTCCCGTAGCTTGATAAACCACAATCAATACCGACCACATCTTGATCCTCACTACCGTGCACCTAGCGGTATGACACCACCGGTTTTCCTCTGTGCAAAACCATGGAAATCAAAACCATGGCAATCAAAATCGCTTTGTTCGAATCAAGGACAAAATTTCAACAACTCTCCAAATTTCAATCAAAACGGAACAATTTCAACCAACCTCAACCATATCAAGCTCCAAATCATCAAAGTTATCAACCACCTCCTCAAGCTCCCATGCCAAATGACTTCATGAAAATGACCGAGGCAAACATGCGATCAATGCAAACTCGGATCAATAACATGAGAGGTGAGCTAAAGGGAAATTGATACCACATTATCTCGTGGACAAATGAGTTAAAGAATATGATGGCGGTTTCATGAACATGAATATGAACAAAGCTTCACCATCTTACGGAGGACTCCCGAGCAATACTATTCCCAATCCAAATGCCGAGTTGGCCGTCACCACTGTGAGTGGTAAGGCGCACAATGGACCCTCGACTCCAATGCCCCCTCCTCCGTGGCATTTAGTCAAGTTACCAAGGAGACAACGGACAAGGTGCATTATTCAAGCCCAAGTACAGACACGTCCCACCCGGTAGTCAAGCCTTAAGTCCGGAACCCGATGTTCGAGGAAAAATCTGAGCGGAAAACACTTCCATCCGGCTCAAAAGTCTAGTCGACTTCCTTACCCATCAAGAATGAATGATGAGAAGCTCAAAGACAAAAACAAAGAGCAAATGGAGAAGTTTTCCAAATCTTCAATGAGCTTCACTTTGATATAAGCTTCGTTGATGCTCGTTCTAATGCCTAAATTTGCATCCACGCTTAAAGGCTTACTCACCAACAAAGATAAGTTATGGAGATGGCGAAAACTCCTCTCAATGAGCAATGCTCGTGACCATTCTTAATAAGCTTCCGAAAGCTTGAAGACCTGGCGGTTCTTAATCCGTGTGATTTCTTGGGGATGTTTCAATGCTCGCCTTGGCGATCTTGGCGCTAGCATTAACCTCATGCCTCTCTCGGTGTGGAAAGCGTCTCTTCCCGAACTTTCATCCACTCGTATGACACTCGAGCTAGCGGATCGTGCTGTAACTCGTCCACTTGGGATAGCCGAGGATGTCGTGATGAAAGTGGGAAAGTTTCACTTTCATCTTGACTTTGTTGTAGTAGACTTGATGCGGATCCTAGAGTTCCCCTTATCTTGGGAGAGCTTTCTTGAGAGCAGTGGTGCTCGATCGATGTGTTTCTTTGAAGAGTTGACCATTCGGGTTGACAACGAAGAGCTCGCATTGAATATCGGCGAACTCCAAACCTCGCATAAAGCAGTGTTGCCACAATTGATCAAAGATCCGAAGATTCAATGCAACACTCTCAAACTTCACGGTTAAGAGAGTCATCGAGCGTCTTTGAGCTCAAATCTTTGAAAATTACCCACGGTTCAAACAAATGGTTTGAAAGGCATGCAGGAAGTCAAGAGTGTTCTTGATGATGATGACGATGATCTAGATTCGGAGACTTCGCCGGAAGTGGTGAAGCCGCTAGCTCTAAGAGCACACCACTTGTCCCACCTCGACATCGTTTGTCGCATCGAGTTTGTTAACTCGTGGATGAAACCAAACTCTCTTGTTTCATCGAGGTTGGATGATGATGTTTGTGATCCAATGGAGACATTCTTCCCATTGATGAATTGCTCAAAAGAATCCATCATATTCTAGTCTTATTCGACTCTTCACCCTTCTCTCACTCGATGAGGAAGAGGACAACTTTGGAATGAAGTCGATGCATTTCTAAGTGATGAATCAATTCCAACGGGAATTGATAACACTACCTTGATCAGGAGGAGACATCCTTTTTCTAGAAAGTCATTGATTGAAGAACCATTTCCCCCTCCTCCCGGACATCTTCTTGGCAATCACCATCTAAGCTTGAAGTTTAAGCTTAAAGATGTCAAAGCGGTGATTTGCTTCTCTCTGTGAGGAATGGACATGCATTCTCATATGCGTCTTTATTCCATTCTTCACGGATGGTGTGGTTGCTCTTTCCTTTTCTCTTCTGGAATGAGGACACCATCTTTGACCCCGGTATCATCCTTTATAGTTTCTACTATTAAACAATACCGAGGTTATATCTCGTCGGTGTGGAACTTTCGATGTTCATATGTTCATTAACATTGTGAGCGAAAGTCCGATCGAGATTGGTTTTCCACGTTACTTTCCCCATGAACCAATGAATGCGGGGATCGAGTCAAGCTAGCGACTCGGGAATCAAAACGATAGCATGCAATATGGGTTCTCACCCATATTTCGTCTTCTTACCTCTTTCTACCACCTAGTGTGGGGGTTGCCCATGTTTCAAAAAAAAAAAAAAAAAAAAAAAACTTCTTTCTAAATAATGGCCTTAGTATTTCCCTTTCCGTTCTTTGTTTCGCATAACCGCCGGTGACTTTGAATATTGAGGGCAATATTCATCTCTAGTGTGGGGGATTCTCACGAATTTTATCATGTAATTATACCGCCTAATCCCGTTTTGGCCAAAATTTTTTTTTTGGGTAAGTGTTCTACACTTTCTCATCGAGTTATCGATCCGCCTTATCTCGTAAGACAAAAGGTTAGCTAATCCAGAGCAAGCGGCTCTTGGTAAAGATTTCTCAAATCCGTTTATATGGCTTGCAATTTGCCCAAAATTGTATGGTATTCGACTCACCATATCCTAAAAAGTGAAGAGTTGGCTAGCCCGCAAGATTATGGCTTGTGGTAAAGGCGATGGAAAAACCATAATTGGTAATCACTCACCAAAGATAATGTTGATAATTTATCTAAGAGTTGGCTAGTCGAGAAGGTACAACACGGTAAAGACAAAATCAAATCCGTTGAAAGGCGGTGGTTTGCTCAAAATCGCATGGTTATCGGTGTACCATGGTTCTTACTTGAACTAAAACATTTGGCTACTCGAAGTAATGGCTTTTGGTAAAGAGTTTAAAATCCATTATGTTTTCTCAAATCATTGCTAGGGACTAGCAATATCTCGATGTGGGGATTGATGAGTGTGTAAATACTCATCATTTTATACAAAATAAGCGCAAATTCATGCGAAAACACTCGAAACACATCAAAATGATCAAAATATCACAAATCGAGTGTTTTATGTGTTTAAATTCAAAATATCAAAATCGGATGAAAAACATATCAATTTTACAAAATTGCGGTTTGATCCCTGACTTTCAAAAATTGTCAAAAATAGTCCACGAGCAGAATTTCAAAGTAAAAGTCACCAAAGGTCCTTTTAAAATCAAAAGTTATCAAATTTAGTCCTTTGGTGGAAAATATCAAAAGTTTGAGAAATTACAAGTTTAGTCCTTGACTTTCAAAATTGGCGAAATGGCCCGGAAAATGGCAAATTAGCAAATTTGGTCCTTGTACTTTTAAGTGTCATTTCCAGCCTTGGATAAACTTTTCTGAATTGGCACTATGGTCCCTCTATTTTCGAATTTACATGAAAGGTCCTTGGTTAATAACCTTTAAACACCATTTGGACCTTTCATAACACCTTGACCCCTGTCAAAATCAATTGTGAACCCTCCCTTTATAATATACGGTCAAAGACCAGTCGAACAAATCAAACCCAATCCCCCTCTTCCCGTTTTCCTCCTTATTATGCGCCCTTGCCATACGATACTGACACCACCTAGCCTCGCGTAATCACCTTCCTGTCCCCCCCCCTCACCGAACTCCAAGGCATTAAATGCCTCTCCCCATTCACTCGAAACCACCCCAATTGGCGGTTTAGGATTTTGGCGCCAAAATCATATTCAAGGTCAAGATCATTTCAAGTCCATCCAATGGTTGGAAATTGTTGAGAATTCATCGGAAGAGAGATAAAGACATTGGATTATAAAAGGAGCAAAGGGAAGCAAGTGCAAGAAGTCTTCTAGTTTTAATTATTTTCTTATGTCGTTTTATGTATAAGTGTTATTTAGATGTTAAATTTGTAATGTTTTGCTAAAGTGTGTTAACTTTAAGTATTTGAATGTATTGGCTGATTCCAAGTACTAATTTCGGTTTAATGATTATAATCTTCATTTTGTGTCCCTTGTTGCATTTTCCAAGTCTAAGTCTTATCACAACTTGAACATATCATTTCTCGGTTTTAAATAGCTTTTACAAGCTTATAAAAGTTTTTTATAAACTTAAATTCCAGTTTTAAGCACATTTGGAAACTGGTCAAAGAAAGTCAAACGGGGTCAAACTGGCAATGGAAATGGTCAAAGGGATGATGCAGTGCTGGATGTGGGTTGCTTTAGGACTAGTGGGTTGAATTGGATAGGTTAGAAGTTCTCTGGTTCTTGGATTCAAACCATTGTGGTTGTGGACTATTGTAAGTTATTTTCAAGTAGTTGTGCATAATCTGCTCTTGTTGTTTAATCCTGTTAAAACCTGGTCAAACAGTAGTATTTAGGTTAAATAAACTTAGATTGATCATAATTACAAGATGGTAAAGAGTTTGGAGTGCATTTGTACTCAAAGCAGTCAATTACAAGGTGTTTGGTTTAACACTTAAACTGTTCTAGAGTGTGTTTATGAGTTAACACGGTTGTTTATACTTGTTAGACTCATTTGAGTCTTTAGGCATCTTACTTTTGTGTTTAGCACTCAAAAAGTCAATATCCACTTGATAATCTCAGCAGTTCCTTTGTTGAGATTTTGAAAACTCCTAGCTTGGATTGTGTTTAAAGTAATAAACAAAGGTTGTTATAGCTTCATTACATCGATTAACTTCAATATCAATCAAAAATTGGATTCAAACTTCACTTAAGTCAATGTTCTTCTATTTCAAAAGTCGAAATGGTGAAAATCGGTTGTGCGGATATTGCGACATCTTGCAGATCTTATTTTGCTTTTCAAGTCGAATTTTGTTCTACAAGTAGTCCTCTTGGTTGTCTTTAAGCTCTAATATCTATTTTGCTTTAAGCTTTTGGATAAGCTTGGGTATAAGCTCAAGCAGGTCCCAATTTGCCTGCATAGCTCGGTGACCTTGAGTGATTTTCGAGTTTAGCCAAGCTTGCACAGAGCTTATTTAAGCTTGTCAGAAGCTGGTCTTTTGGTCAGTGGTAGTCACCTAGGTCTAGTTGAGGTATCAACAATTGGTTTTTAGATTATAGCTTATTTGGTTGCTTATTTTTGGTCTGCAAAGTGATACCATAATCTGTTTTAGCACTTTTATCAATAACATCAAATCTGTGAAATATTGCTTATCAGTAGTTATAGCCTGTTGATTTTAAGTGCATTAGGGTATATTTAGCTTGTTATAGCTTCTGTATCAGTGTGGTAGCTTTTGGTAAGCTTTTGGCTTATTTTAGTGCTTATTTATAAGCACTTGTGAGATCAGTTGCTTATTTCTCCACATAACCACCTGTTTTTCTAATTTTCATAGCTTCTTAATATAATTTTAGAATTTTCCTAAAATTTTCAGATTTTTCTCTGCTGTTTTACTATTTTTCTTGATTTTTATTAGTTTTTAATCATTTTTAATTAGCTTTTAATATAAAAAATTCAGAAAAGGTTCCAAAAAAATAAGTTTTCATTTTTCTTAGGCTTAGATAAATATAAAAAGTAGAAAAAGTAATTTTCTAGATTTTCATAGCTTATTTGGTAATTTTAGTAATTTAATTAGTATTTAATAGTTTAAAATCCTAGAAAATAGAAAAATTAGTCACAAAAATACAAAATAGTTTTGAAAAGTCTATTTTGATATTTTAGACTTTTCAAGTGTTAATCTTATTTTCTAGCCTAATTTCCTATTTTCTTGTATTTTAGGTAATTAATTATTAGTTAAAATAGTTTTTAATTAGATAATTAGTTTTAAAAATAATTTTATTTTTCTATAAATTTTCTTATATCATTAGGATTGTAGAAACATCATTTTCATATTTTTAGGGTTAATATTGAATTAGTTTCACTTTTTATTTTGTACGTAGCGTAGATTTTAATTTAAGCGTCGTTTTGGGTTTTAAGCGTTCATCACTTTAAATATAGTGATAGCGTTTATTTAATAAGTTTTATCTTTTTAATTTTCTTTAATTTGCATTTAAAGGCGTTTTTAGTTTGTTTGATATTTACGTAGTCATAATAATCTCAAATTCCCTTTTCATTCAAATTTCTCGATCATTTGAGCGTTGATTGATCCATTCATAGCTTCATTTGGGACATAACGACAGGGAGACTCTATACTCCTCGATCTTAATTGTATTAGTGTTTGGCGGTTTTAGTCTTTTAGACTTGTTTGTTTGCTTAGATCAAATTTTGATATAAACAATGAGTGAGGTTCAAACAACTAATCTGCTAAAGCGGAGATAAATCGGCCTGACTCCGGCGTGGCGCAAAATTTGATCGGTGCTAAGCGGTCAAGTCTAAAGACTAAAAGCTGCTCAAACACTAATACAATTAAGATCGGAGGAGTATAGAGTCTCCCGGGTCGTTATGTCGATGGCTATCGATGGATCAATCGGCGTCAGTGATCGAAATTTGAATGAAAAGGGAATTTGAGATTATTATGACTACGAAATATCAAACAAACTAAAAGCGCCTTAAATGCAAATTAAAGAAAATTAAAAGATAAAACCTATTAAATAGCGCTATCGCTATATTTAAAGTGATGAGCGTTTAAAACCAAAAGCGTGCGTTTAAATTAAAATCGTTACGTGCAAAATAAAAAGTGAAACCAATTCAGTAACCCTAAAAATATGAAAATGATGTTTCTACAATCTAATGATATAAGAAAATTTATAGAAAAATAAATTATTTTAAAACTAATTATCTAATTAAAACTGTTTTAACTAATAATTAATTACCTAAAATACAAGAAAATAGGAAATTAGGCTAGAAAAATAAGATTAACACTTGGAAAAGTCTAAAATATCAAAATAGACTTTTCAAAACTATTTTGTTTTTGTGACTAATTTTCTATTTTCTGGGATTTTAAACTATTAAATACTAATTAAATTACTAAAATTACCAAATAAGCTATGAAAATCTAGAAAATTACTTTTCTACTTTTATATTTATCTAAGCCTAAGAAAATGAAAACTTATTTTTTGGAACCTTTTACGAATTTTTATATTAAAAGCTAATTAAAATGATTAAAACTAATAAAATCAGAAAAATAGTAAAACAGAGAAAATCTGAAAATTTTAGGAAAATTCTAAAATTATATTGAAGCTATGAAAATTAGAAAACGGTGGTTATGTGGAGAAAAGCAGGCGATCTCACAAGTGCTTATAAATAAGCACTAAAATAAGCCAAAGCTTACCAAAAGCTACTGCGATGAGAAGCTATAACAAGCTAAATATACCCTAATGCGCAAAATCAACAGGCTATAACTGCGATAAGCAATATTCTGCGGTTGATGTTGATAAAAGTCTTGGCGATTATGGTATCGCTGCGGACCAAATAAGCAACCAAATAAGCTATAATCTAAAACCAATTGTTGATACCTCAACTAGACCTGGGTGACCTGCGACCAAAGACCGACCGACAAGCTTAAATAAGCTGCGTGCAAGCAGCTAAGCGAGAAAATCGTCGATGTCGGTGAGCTTGGCGAGGCAAATGGGGACTGATTTTGAGCTTATACCCAAGCTTATCAAAAGCAAAGCAAAATAGATATTAGAGCAAGACAACCAAGAGGACTACTTGTAGAACAAAATTCAGACCTTGAAAGCAAAAAATAAGATGCGTGCGGATCTTTGCGATATCTGCCTTGTAATCGATTTTGACCATTTGACTTTTGAAATAGAAGCGGTTTGACAAGTGAAGTTTGAATCAATTTCTTGATTGATATTGAAGTTAGCGATGTAATGAAGCTATAACAACCCTTGTTTATTACTTAAACACAATCCAAGCTTGTGGTTTTCAAAATCTCAGCGATGGTTGTTGAGATTATTGAAGGTGGATATTGACTTTTGAGTGCTAAACACAAAAGTAAGGCGACTAAAGACTCAAATGGTCTAACAAGTATAAACAACGGTTAACTCATAAACACACCTCTAGAACAGGTTTAAGTGTTAAACCAAACACCACTTGTAATTGTTGTTTTGGTACAAACAAACCCAAACTCTTTACCATCTTGTAATTATGATCAATCTAAGTTTATTTAACCTAAATACTCTTGTTTGACCGGTTTTAACGAGTTAAACAACAAGGCGATTATGCACAACTACTTGAAAATAACACAATAGTCCAACCGCGTGGTTTGAATCGAGAACGGAGAACTCTAACTATCGATTCAACCAGCTGGTCCTAAAGCAACCCATCGACCTTGCATCATCCGCTGACCATTTCCATTGCGGTTGACCGTTTGACTTTCTTTGACCGGTTCAAATGTAAAAGCGGAATTTAAGTTTATAAAAACTTTTATAAACTTGTAAAGCTATTTAAAGCGAGAAATGATATGTTTGAAGCTTGTGTATAAGACTTAGACTTGGAAAATGCAGCGATGGACACAAAATGAAGATTATAATCATTAAAGCGAAATTAGTACTTGGAATCGGTTCAATACATTCAAATACTTAAGTTAATACACTTTAGCAAAACATTACAAATTTAACTTTGAAATAACACTTATACATAAAAAGCGACATGAAAATAATTAAAAACTAGAAGACTCTTGCTGCTCCCTTTGCTCCTTTTATAATCGATGTCTTTATCTGCCTCTCGATGAATTCGACAATTTCAACCATTGGATGGACTTGAAATGATCTTGACCTTTGAATATGATTTTGGCGTAAAATCTGGCGCGAATGGGGTGGTTTGAGTGAAATGGGGGAGGCATTTAATGCCTTTGGAGTTTGGTGAGGTGGGGGGGACAGGAAGGTGATTATGGTGAGGCTGTGGTGTGTTGGTGGGTGACATGGTGGGCGGAACAATAAGGAGAAAGCAGGGAAGAGGTGGGATGGGTTTGACTTGTTTGTTGGTCTTTGACCGAGATATTATAAAGGAGGTTCACAATTGATTTTGACGGGGTCGCGGGTTATGAAAGGGTCAAAATGGGTGTTTAAGGTTATTAACAGGGACCTTTCATGTAAATTAAAATAGAGGACCATAGCGCCAGTCGAAAAGTTTATCAAGTGAAATGACACTTTCAAAAGTACAAGGACCAAATTTGCCAATTGCCATTTTCAGGGGCCATTCGCCAATTTTGAAAGTTGAAGGACTAAACTGTAATTTCTCAAACTTTTGATATTTTCCACCAAGGACTAAATTGATAACTTTTGATTTTAAAAGGACCTTTGGTGACTTTTACTTTGACAGTCGAGCTCGAGGACTATTTTGACAATTTTTGAAAGTTGAGGCTGAGCGCAATTTTGCAAAATTGATATGTTTTCATCGATTTTGATATTTTGAATTTAAAACACATAAAACGATTTGTGATATTTGATCATTTGATGTGTTTAAGTGTTTCGGATAATTTGCGAGTTTATTTTGTATAAAAATGATGATATTACACACTCATCGATCGCCAATAACTTTTGACGCCGTCATATATACTTCGACAGCTGTGAGTGTCTCGATTTTGACTTTGGCCATTTTCTTCATATATTCGCCTTTTTGTCCAAATAAGTGCCATTCCGGCATTTTGCCTTCACGAGACCTAAAAAGTGAAAGGAACAATATTAAGCAATAACGGATACAAAAGTGATCAAATAAGGACTTAAGCGACCCTCAAAATGGTACCTTTTAAAACCTTATCACTCATTCCCCACGTGCAGCTCACGAGCCTTTTGATCATCCGTTTGGGACACTTACTAATAAAGTGGTTTGGGTCCCATTTAAAGCAAATCGATCATCCTTTGGCTTACCGTCCTCTTTGCTTTTGAAACCCTTCTTATCGTCATATGGTTGTTTGGCGTATCTTCCCTTTCTTCTAAGAACTTTTAAAGTCCCTTACCGCCATAGCATACTCCTCGTCGTCACTACCGAGGAAGAGTTTTCTTCATCACTTGAAGCCTTTTTGGCTTTTAAGGCAAGAGATTTATGTTTCTCTTTTACCTTAAAGGCTTGAGTCTTTAGCAGAACAAGCTCGTAGACTTTTAGATTGCCTATGAGTTCATCGAGGGTGAGAGTTGTCAAATCTTTTGACTCTTCGATCGCCGTCACCTTAGATCTCCACCGATGGAAGTGCCTTAGATATCTCTAACATGGTTACGGCTAGAGAAAGATTCATCGCGCTTGTAAAGATGTAATAATAGTATTAAAGTTAGCAAATGAGTGATCTATAGTTTCCTCATCCGATATTGAAAATTGTTCATATTGTTGAACAAATAAATCAATTTATTATTTTAACTTGTTCGTTGCCTTGATGAGTTACAACTAAAAATTCCAAATTTCTTTAGAGGTTTGAGTAATGAAATTCTTTCAAATTCCTTTTCGGTAAAGCATTGTATAAAACCATTTTTGCTTCACTATTTTTGAAAGCTTTTCTTCATTTCATCATTTAGTTTATCATGAGGTATGTTAACTAAATTTCCCTTATCATCATTTGAGGTAGCCTCAAAATCACCTTCAACAATAATGTCCGAAGATCAATATCTTTAGACTTCACATATGTTTGAATCTATTTTTCCAATATATAAACCATTAGTTTCAAGTAGTGGTGGTGGTTGCATAGATTGCCCTTCCTTATAGTTTTGAACCCATAGTGATCGAAAAGTTTTAAAATACAATTTTATTTTAAAACTTTTTCAAACTTAGCTCTTGATGCCAATTGTGGAAAACTAGAAGGGGGGTTGAATAGTTTTTCCGATTTTAAGTTAGTTTTAAAAACTTTAGATCCGATATTATGTGAAATCGTATGGATGTTGAGAATGTATAGATCTAATGATAATGTAAGTAAATAAGTAAAGATAAGGGATAGAAATGACACAACCGATTTATAGTGGTTCGGCTACAAGGACACCTTCCTTTACTCCACTCCCAGGAGTCACCTACTCGAGTTCAAGCACTATGTCAACAAACTCCTTCACTTGGCGGAGAAGCCTTCTGGCGTTGCTTACACTTTATCCGGTACAAAGCTGAATCCGAGTCAGTAGCACGGTGGACCAAACCAACACAACTATTACAACAAATATGTGAAATAATCAAATACAAGATCTTAGCTCTGAAATCTTGCGGGTGACAAATCAATCAAGGACCCCATTGTAGAATGCTCGTGATCTCGCCTTAGAAGGACCTATATGAGGATCACAAATAGAAAGAAAAGAAGAACAACTCTCTAGATCTAGTGATCTATATGTTAGAAGAGAATGAGAGTGTATGAGAGATTTAGTAAGAAGAGGGTGAGTTAGAATGAAGAAATGGCTCTCTATTTATAGGCAAATTTCCTCACTTTGTTCACGGATCACGGATCCCTTCCACTTGGGATCCGGCTAGCACAAAAGCTAGGGATCCGTGGGCAACTCCTCTTTGCCCATGGGTTTTGGTTATGGGTCATGGGTTATGGGTTGGTCCATGGGTTTTCTTTAGATTCAATGTATCTAAGTATACATTGTATCTAGTCTTCTTGGGTATGGGTTAAGATCCATAGGTTATGGTCCATGGGTTATGGTTTTACCCATCCTAATAAACTATTACTACAAATGCTTAATTACTACATTTTTGTATTTAAAAGATTATATGTAAATACTTTACAAAAATAACATGTATCCTTATAGTTATACTTTAAGACAACATTATATATGTTATCAACAAAACAAAATAGATCATAAAATATTAATAGCGTTTTTACGGTTTATTTGTATTAACATACTACTTGACTTATTATGGTTTGTGAAGCTGTCTACATTTGGGTAAAGAATTGTTCATGGTGGAAAGAATCGTTGAAGAACCACGCATGTTCCCCTAAAAGCGATATTCACGAAACCAAAGTTGTCATAACACATTCAGTGACATTGTTTACGGTTTTTCTTGATTTTGTAAAATCCAGCGAAGAATCTATTTCTCGGTTTAAATCATAGATTTGTAAAATCCGTGACAATGGAAACATCACGTAAAAGTAATGTGCATTTCGGATCTATCTTGCGGTTTATTCTTGGTTTTGTAAAATCTCGCGAAGAAACTATTTCTCGGTTTAGACCATAGAATTGTAAAATCCGTGATGATGGAACCATCACGGAGGGAGGAAAGTGTATTTTGGGATCTTATCGATCTTTGGTGCTCGATTTCTACTTGAAGAAGGATAAAATGGTGTACTTCATAAATTGGATGTGTGTTTGGATATTCGTCATGGCGGTTTGGTTATTACATGGTTTCACGGGGTTGTGCTTCTAACCATGGTGGGATGAAAACCATTATCATAGTTCACTTAAAAGCGTCAAAGTAGGCTAGATTTGAGCTTTTAACGAAGATGTGACAACGGGTTAATTCATTATTATTTATTTGAGGTTGAAGTGAAATATCCTTTGGCGAGTGTACTTAGTATACGAAGGTATCGGGATGGTTGGATGAAGATTCTTCAAGATCCTTGTTCGAGCTTATTATCAAAAATGAAGACTTGGAAATCTAGTTTTGTTGGGTGACTTTTCCTTTTCTTTTTACCACTTGGGGGAATTGGGCTCTTACCACCACAAAATAACTATCACTTTAAGGAGTTACGTTGTAGTGCTCGGTGTCACATTCAATTGCGGATCTTCAAGAGGTGATGTCGTCTTATACTTGATGGTTGGTTGGATGAAGAGTATAGAGTACTTAGAGATTCAATGGAGGATGAATTCTCGGCACGAGTTTAGGTTAGTTACTTCAAGGTCAAATTCATCATAATGGGTTTTCTCCATCGGTTGTCACGACAAAGAGCCTCTTGAATGATAATGGGGTTGATAACAAGTTTGCCAAGAGAGGTTGAAAAGAGAGATTATGACGTTTGAACACAGATCCAAGCCTCGTACTCTATAGAAAAGAAAAGTGTACATTTCGGTCGCTTTATCTTCCAAAGAGAAATCTTCTCATTTATGACCATTTCATCAACATGCTTCATGCTTTTCCAAGCGCTTTGGTTATCAAATGAACCGGACTACCTATGATTGTTCTCTTATTCCACTTGCTCGATTATAATGGCGATGGCGACAACATATACAATTTTGTGGGGAGAAGTGTGAAGAGACTACATTTAAAGATATTCACTTGTTTAATCAAGAATGGCATCTTCGTATGCAATTCACGAGGGAGAAAAGTGTGATAATTACGCATGGTTGATTGACATACGAGAATATATGGTCATCTGGCTCTAACTCATGTAAGAAAGAGCTTCTTCTTATTGGGTCATCTTTACATGGGTTTCTTCTAAAACGTTGGTTGACATCTTCTCACGGATGATGAGAATAATGACAAAGTGCTTCGATTCTTGGTGATTTCCTTGATGAACATCTTTACATTCTTGTTTGATTGGGAGGGATTTGAGTTAAGGGGATTTGCTATATATAGGTTAACGGGAATTCTTTTTTGGTGAGATGAAGATGTTAACTATCTATTCCCCAATTGGACAATCTTGAAGAAGGTCGAGTCTACAGTCTGTTCTATATTTTATGACATGATTAGAAGACTAAAGATGAATTGCATTTAACGATCTAAAGACTTCTTCTTATTTAGAACATTCATCATAAAGATTGTCGGTTTAGGGAGAGCACTAATTGGGGAAAGTGAAAAGCCAAAGTTAATCCCCGATTATATTTGCTCACATTGTCCTTGACAAGTTGATTCTCAAAGACTTCAAGCGATCTTCTCGAAAGATTTCTAGTACATGAGCTTACAACGTGTTCTTGATTACGAAGTGTCAAAACCGGCAAGGGGAAGGAGACACGTATCTAAGCGAGTAAACTTGATGAACTTAATACTTCTAAGTGATTGAAGATATCACTGGGAAGACTATTGTCATTACGTAGAAACTCAGGTTTGACTCATGGCTTTAGTGTTCTTATTCCAACTATGTGGGGAAGAGATGGAAGAGTTAGTTTACATTGATAAAGAGGTACACAGGGTGTGATGATTTCGATGCTATCGCAATCATCGGGGAGAAAGATTGTGTACATTGGGGACTCAATTGTTTCATAAGTGTGTCGGTGATTCGAGATATAATCACTTATTAGGAGTTGACATCCATGAGAGATAGTCATCCATGAGAGATAATCGATGATTTGGCTTGCTTCTTCAATGTTATCGGTTATTCTCTCTTTGGGCATTGGTGCCGGGTTCTTGAGCTTCATACACTTTCTTCAGGGAGAAAAGTATACATCGGGGTTATTCTTTGGCTATTGGACTTAATATGCTACTTTGATGGTATAAGTTTCTACATGTCTTCGAATATATGTGTTGGGTTCGTGAGCTCTAGTCTAAGAGGCGGCGCATCAATTCATCTACTTGAATTGTTCATAACACCTTTTGGAATGGATCGCTTGGACTTGATGGAAAAGGAATTTGAGAAGAGTCATTCAGTGTGGGATGACACGTTCTTTGTTCTTGTTGATGATATAACCCGAGCGAAGAATCACAAAGATCATTCTTAAAGGAGCTGACAAGATCGATGATAATGGTGTGCTTCCTTGTGCACTGGCTAAAGCAAGCTTGAAATAGAACTTGAATCGCTCAACATAAGGATTTTGGTTTGGGGGAAGGCGCCAAAGTCTCTCTTTCTCGAAGGATCGGGTTCTATCTTCTATACGGAGCCTCGGAAGCTTTGGTGGTGGAAGTTTAAGAGATGGCCAATTCTATCTTCTCTGACGTGTTGTTCGATATCCTTATCTCGGTACTCGTATCATCATCTTCTTAAACTATATCATCTACTCTATCGTAAATATTTATCAAAAGCAAAATACAAAATTATAAAACCAACAAAACAAAATAGAAAATTATAAAATCAACAAAACCTATAAAAATCAAAATTTTGAAAAAGACCAAAAACATTGCTTTTATCAAGACATGTCTTCTGGTATCGATAACATCTGTAGTCTTAGAAATGTCATTCAACAATGGCACGGGACCATAGATGAAGTTCGAGCAGAAGGTGTAAATATTTCTTTTCAAAA
Source organism: Chrysanthemum lavandulifolium (assembly GCA_022545495.1). NCBI lineage: Eukaryota > Viridiplantae > Streptophyta > Magnoliopsida > Asterales > Asteraceae > Chrysanthemum > Chrysanthemum lavandulifolium. Next base: position 204,231,884 of record CM040245.1, read on the forward strand.
CATGCCACAAATCAAATGGCTTGCAGTTACTTCAGACTGTAACCCGTGCTAAAACCATGGCTTGCTATTATTTCAGATAACAACCCATTTTTCAAAAAAGGAAAGTGTTTCGCTTAAACGATTTTCACAAAATTCGTGCATTCATCCTAAAACAAATTGAGGAAAGTATGTCGAAAGGCTTTGTTCCTACACAAATATTTTTCCTTCATAAATTCTTTAGAAAATATTTGTTGTTTTCAAAAATGGTGGTAAATGAGTTGCTTGTAAATCAATCGATTCGAGTTTTCGTAAAATTGAAAACTCGATCAATGACTTCGATGCTTTTAAACTTTTCGGAAAAATAAGTCATTGATTGAGGGAGAATATTTTCAAATCTATATTATCTAACGAGCTTATCTAATTATCCTATATACTTAAATGTAAAATATGTTAACCTACATTGAAGGACTAGGTGCCTAGGATATGATTGTTAGGATTAGATGATTAGAGTTTGATAAACACATAATTCCCATGCATTTGTATGATCGATTGATATGTTGGATTGACTTTTATTAGTCGATTCTTTGTTTGGGTGATGTCGACCACCATATATACGTATGTGTGTTCACTTGCGTATCGCGGTATATTGGTATATAAGAATGTTCCTTATCCGGATCCCATAAGAAGATGATTGGATGCGAAAGGAAAGGGTAACTATATCTTGGGTCGACAAAAGAAGAAGCGGGCTTAATCGGATCTCTCCATGGATAGTTAGCACGATAGATGCAACTTGAGGTCTGCATGCATCGGTGGACGGTTTTCTTCAACCTTGACAACAACAACAAAAGCGGCTCAACCACCTAACGTATCTTTGTGCGGGATAGTAGTGAATGATCCCATTTTTAAACAATTTTGAAAATATTGTTTTGAAAAATGGAAAAATATTGGTTTTGAAAATAAATTGGACTTAATCTTGGAAATCACCGAACTTTATTTTGTCAAAACTTAAGTAACTCAATCAACGACTCGATCGTCGATTGAGGAAATGATTTCACACTTAAGTATTTTCAATCGATATTTATTCATAAAAGTCCGTTTATGCGTAATAAAGTAGTGATCTAAAGATTTAATGTTATGTCATGGTATGATTTTTCTTTTGAATTAAGATCTTTCAAAATAAAATTTTTATGTTCTTGTTTGATTGTGAAATTGTTTTATTTTACTTAAAGATCTCTTAAAGCATCATACGACACTAACAATCTTTAATGTCGAAAAAGCTGTTCCTTATCAATCATTTTTAAAAATTAAATTGTGCCACGTCTTTCTCCTAAAATTTTCTAAATAATTTAAATCAATTGGGATCACAAATCTCAAAAGGTTTCAAATTTTGATCGGGAGAGATAGTGATTTAAATCTCTTATCATTTAAATGGAATTGGTTTTAGTCCTTTAAAGGCACTCCCCTTCATGTGCAACGATTTCAAATACATGATGCACATGATTGTGGAGGAGCATTTAACCAAAAACGGAAGAGTATTTAAACAAGGCACATATTCTCCATATTTTCCAAACCTTATTAAATCACTTGGGATCCAAAATCTCAAAGGGTTTGATATTTTTATCGGGGAGAATTTGTGATTTAATAATAATCGATAAATGATGATCGTTTTGATTCAAAGTGCAAGTTCTCTTTAATATGTGCTAAACTCTTTGGTTTATCGATGCACATATTGAGGGGAACAAATGGTTTCTTAATGGCTTTTGTGATCGTGGATTTACTTAAAAGAACTTTTCCTCTATGTGATAAAATGATTTAAAATATCCTCGCACATATTAAGGGAGAATTTACAAAAAAATTCAAATGGCTTTTCTAAGGAAATTGTGATCAAGAAATCATTTCAAAGAACTCTTGCCTCCATGTGCTAAACAATTTCAAAATCATATGCACATGTTGAGGAGAATTTCTAAATGATCAAAAACATTTAAGGTACAAAATGCTTTGATTTTATATCACAAGTACTTTGATTGATTTTCAAATGATTTTTCAATTGGTTTCGAGAAGGAAAGAATAATACCAAAAGACCGTGATTTACTTTATGCATGGAGTTATAAGATAGTTAGGTTAGGTATTCGTTCCACAATCCCTTGAGCCGGAGGGATCTACCGAGACAATCCACCGGATAGTGTAGAGTCCTTGGGTATAATGAAAAAAGGAGAAAATGAGAATATGGGAAGAGTGCGATGCGAGATAGAGCTAGAGCTGGAATAAACCCAACAAGGTTCTAGTAATGAAGTCTCGGTAAGCCTTGAATGGGTTGAAGAATGAAAAAGAATTGAATGTGAAAAGGGTGAAAAGAAATAGCCCTCCATTAATTCAACCTTAGAGGCGAAACCGGGTTCAATACATTTGCTCTTGGTGGTTACTAACGTAATGCGATATTGAAGACAAGACATTCTTGACCCGATGGCGCTTTTTGAACTTCCCAAGCTACTCAAGTTACTCTTAAAGGGCTTGTTTCATTCTCACGGGAACCTACATAATCTATCGACTTTCTCTTAGAGATTGTTGATATTAAAGAAGGAGACCCTCTCACTAGTCTCAACATAGGAAACCAAATGTGCTGGTGAGTCTAGAGCCAAGAGATCATCTACAATATCTCATTAGGACACAAAATTAATGAAGACTTCTTTGTTTCACACAATGTGGAAAGTAAGTATATATTAAGAGTCTACGCATTATCCTTGTGCTATTGCGGAACATCCAGTGATATGTAAAAGTATTCACGATGAAGATGGAAATCATACAGAGCCAACATCAAACAAACTCTTGGTGGGTGACATGTGAGATCTTTCCAAAAGATCAAGCTTGTGACAAGCTGGATAGAAACGATGGGGCAATTCATTCTTGAATCAACCTTGGTCCGAAATGAATTGGCGAATACTTTTGGAAAAAGCGTTCGATGTGCAAATATTCTTTTCTCTAGCACATCGAATGTGTATTCATTTTCAAACACAAAAGTATCTCGATTGAAAAATACTTTTGGAAAAACCGTTCGATGTGTAAATCTCTTCTTTTCTCTAGCACATCGAATGTACTCATTTTCTAATACAAAAGTATTTTTATTGAAATTGATCTTTCTCATAAAACCTTAGTTAGTATTACAAAACTCTTTCTTCAAGCAATACACGATTGTTTTCAAATCAATTTTCCATCAATCGATTGAATCTCAATTCATTGGTTCACTCACTCCGTGTTGTCTTCTTTGAGGCGTTCGGTTTGAGAACATCTAGAAACATTGCGAAACCACATCAAGGAGATTCTTGAATTATACGATCACGAGCGGTACTTGTCTTGATCAGCGAGGAACCGTGGGCGTGTACCTCAATTCAACGAAAGTGATCAAAGACACTTTTGTGTTTTATTATGCTGTTGTTTGCGGTACATTTAGACGATTCGGTGATCGAGGAATTGAGAAGTCAATCAAAGCCGCATGCTCACGGCATCCATACTTAATTAAAGAAATCATGACTAGTGCATATCTACATAACACGGCTCGATATTTTTATACTATGCTTACACTTCTGCTGCGCAAATATCATGAACCGATAAAGCTTCGCTACTCGATGGAAAGATGTCATGATCACGAAAGTGTGAGCATGTCGGTCCAAAGTCACAACATCACATGAAGGCAACACATCAAAGGGTGATCGAGAGATTTCTTGTGGTGATGATCACAAAAGCTCGAAGATCATCAAGATGTGGATCAAATCAAAGGCCTCCACTTAAAGTACAAAGTAATCGGACTTTGAAGAATCCTTTGCTAAAGCACAAAGATCGGATGTTGAAGAATTGAAGTCTGAGCTCGGAACTAAAAACAAAGATAGAATGCTAGGATGCAAAATGTATTTCATGGGGTAACCTCCCTTATGGGAGATTGTTAGGATTGGAAATTCCATGTTAAAGTGTCGGTCACCCCAATTATGGTCTAGCATATGTTAGCTCGTAGACATGTCGTTATTCGTTATTTTGTAGTTAACTAGTTAGTTAGTAGCGTAGATTAGGTTAGTGTAACACCGTGGAGGAAGGGCGGGTCTTTACCAGCTGTATGCACGATCCACGGCCCGTCGGGAGGCGTTTAGTTGTAACTATAAATATCCTTCCCACTAAGGAAGGTATTGCTTCTTGGAATCTAACCTTGCATTTTGTATTACAACTCTCTTTCAAGAACTTCCTCATCTCTTTCTCTCTCTAAATCATGGCATACTTGATTCATCACCAACCAAGGCCACCGAATCATCATCAACACTATATGTAGATCCAGCGAAACTCACCGCCGGTCGACATCAAACAACCACGATAGCGGTCACCCGATAACTCCTTGTGGGTTCGCTTAGTGTTGTCTCAAGCGGTCTCTGATCGTGGGGTGATGCTTGATGTACCTCGGCGACTCACAGGCTGTAGGTGTACTTGATTACATCGTGTTATCCTACTTGAGGAACTCCATGTTAATACAAATAAGCCGTAAAAGCGTTTATTTATATTTCGATCTTCTAATGTTTTGTCGATAACAAGCGTAAAATCATTTTAACGAAACAAATAAAATACGTAAATGGTTTGAGTTAATAGTTTCCTAACACACTTACGTTTTCACATAAAACACTAAAACAAGTATCGTGATTTAATGATTTAGATACATATGTACAACAACTAGTGTTTACATATTGGGTTAGCATATACATAAGCTAAGTGTTGGATCGATGTACTCAACAAACTAACTTAACTAGCTTGTTTAAGGTTTAATAACCTCGGATAAATCCTAAGTTATTAACAATGAAACAACGGTAATCTTTATTAAGTCTGTGAATTTACTTTTGTTGGATCGATGTACTCTAACCAACTAACTTAACTAGCTTGTTTAAGGTTTAATAACCTCGGATAAATCCTAAGTTATTAACAATGAAAACGAGTAATCTTTATTAAGTGCGGAATTTACTCAATAAATCTAAGAAGAACAACTTTATTAATAACTCTAAATCGCTTCTTATGCGAGATACTTTAACAACTCTAAGAATATCGAACTCTAAAACACTAAACTTGTAATCGTAAACTCTAAGACTCTTGAACTCGTACCTCTAATGCCAATCTAGGGGTCCTTTTATAGGCTCAAGGATAACCTAGTCGGTTTACAATTGTATCCTTGTGCGACAAGTAATCTAATATAGACTATTCTAGAATTACAAGACTTTCCATAAGCGAATAAAGCAGTTCTTTAAATCTTGCGGTGCTTTGACCTTCATATGCGATACTTTGACTTTCTCTTTAGCGATACTTTGACTCTTTGACTTTTTCAGTTCTTTGCCATTCTGCGGTGCTTTGTAAATCTTGATGCTTTATCATTGACACTTTCATATCCCAACAATCCTCCCCAACTTGAATTCTACTTGTTTGACTTCAAGTTCCTTTATAGATTAATCTTTCACTTTTCGGTTTCAAGGAATGATTGTCTTTGTCTTTGGATTGTAGTTTACGCACTTATCAAAGTATCTTTATTCTTTTCATGACATCATCCGCCAAGCTCCAACTTCTGACAACACGACAACATATGACGGTTTGTACATTAATTCGGTTTAAGTTGCATACTATTCTCATCACTTCCGGTGTGTTAACTCCTATGAGAGGTGAATCATTGAAAATTAATGGATTTTAATCTCTTTACCAAAGCCATTAACTCGGAGTAGCCGAATGTTTTGGTGTGTAAGACCATGGTACATTGATAACCATATGATTTTAGCAAACCATCGACTATCAACAGATTTGATTTGTCTTTACCAAAAGTTGTACCCTTACGGACTAGTTAGTTCTTTTATCTAATGGTGAACTAATTACCAATAATGGTTTTCCACGACCTTTACCACAAGCCATTTTCTTGTGGGCTAGCCAAGTCTTTACATTATCGATATGGTGAGTTGATTACCATACAACTTATTAGCAAGTTGTCAACTAAAAGCAGTTTGAGATATCTTTACGAGCCGTTTGCTCATGGATTAGCCAATCATTTTGTAACCATGGTGGATTGATAACCTAGTGATGTTACCATCTCAAAAACCATTTATTCAACCTTTGTTTCAAAATATTTATTACTTAACAAAGATTTTCTTCCAAAATCATTTAAGCGGTTTAAAAAGCATAGCGATACTTTGATTAAAATCTTGTTTGATCGTGATACTTTGAATAAAGTCTTGTTTTATCAAAAATAATTTATTCAATGAAAATTCATACGAGTTAAGCATCATCATCAACTATAGTAGTCCAGTTTATAAACAAATTGATGACCATACAAGCAGTTTCATTATCCTCTTCTACTTCCATTCCATGCTCTAGCATTCTCCTCATAAGCTCAACTGTAAGAGGATATCTTCTATCTGCAAACATGTGAATCATTGTTCCATTTTCGACTCTAGAACATGTACTCCAGTTCTTCAAAGAATCTCCGACAAACAATTTCCCATTGCTCTTGATTCTTCCAAATTTCATCAACATTACATTCTTGGTTTCCCGTCTTTGTTGTGAGATCTCCAAGTAAAACTAAACCAATTCCTTCGATGGATTATGTTCAAAGTAGTCTCGCACCAAATGATATAGATGAAATAAATCCACTCTATCAATTGCATGCGGTACATCCCATAGCCTATTGAACACTTTGAAGCTTTCATCATCTCTATGAAACATCATATAACTTCCATATTTGGATTCCACAACTTCAAAAGCGATGTCGAGATCATTCATCTTCATATCGGCATCTTCTTTAGAATATTCAAAATCTACTACTACGAGATAATTTCTTAGTTCATCCCTAGTCTCGGTTCTTAGCTCAACTTTCTCTTTCTTTGAAGATTGTTTATCAACAGTTTTCCTTTTTTTTTCAAACTTTTCTTTCTTTCACTTCAATCCAAGTAGCTTCATCTTTATAATCCTTGATGCTTGCAACATCCTTCTTATAAGCACGTCTCGGCATCATATAGTCTTTTCATATCGGCATAATTTACACGCAATCCCTTATATCCTCGACCTTTCAAATAAGCCATCATGGCATTCCTTTCTTTAGCAAGATTTGGTCTTCTAGGCATAAAAGAAACAGGAGTAGGTGACTGTAATGGTTCAGCATCTTCAGCATTCAATTCTTCATGTAATTTTCTAGCCACTTCTTCATTCATTGCCTCTTCATTAGTAACTTCAGACTCTACTTCAGCATTAAGCTCTTCTTGGACCTTTTTAGCAGCTTCTTCATTCCTAGCAACTTCAATTGCTCTAAGATCTGCCAAAGTTAGCTTTTTCTTCTTAGTTTCTACCAGAATACCGTTTCCTTTGTCTTTAGGATCTATTGCAGGTTGAGAAGCTCTTGTTTGTTCCTCTGCAACTTCAGAAATAGTAACAGCCCTTGGCATTAATAAATCATGCAATATGGTTGCAACAAGTTCATCATCACTTGCAGTTCTTGCAGGTTCTTCTGGTATGGCAGTTGTTGAAGGACCAGCTTGTTCTTCATGAATAACAGTTGTTGAAGGACCAACTTCATCTTCAAAATCTAATATTCTTGGAGTAATTAACTCTTGTCTGAAGGTTCCATGAAAAGCAGTACTTTGTTGTTCAGTACCTTGATCAAAAGCAGTACTTTGTTGTTCAGTACCTTGATCTTCAGTCCTTTCTTCTTCAGTACTTTCAATGATAACATGCTCTTCAGTACCTTTAGATTCTTTCTCCTTAACAGCATCTTCTTTCAAATTCTTTTCTGCTAAATTCCTCCCCAAATTGACAGAAGATGGTTTATGAACCTTTTTGCCTTGTGATTTCTTCTTAAATTGCCTTCGGCGCTTGTTTTCTTCCTTAACCCATAAACGATAACGTTTAATAAAAGGTGCAACAAAATTCTTTAACCTTCTATACTTGAGCTTCAACCTCCTAATGTCTGTAGCTTGCTCTTCAAAAGATTTCTTCAACCTTGTCAATTCTCTAGTCAAAGCATAATGGGTGAGAACTTGACCTTCAGTCTCCATAGCTGGTTCATTTCCTCTAGATGACAAAGAGTCTGCATGTGGAGATACTTGTGGAGATGCTTGTGGAGATGGTTGTGGAGATGGAGAAGGTGGAACTTCAATATTTCCATGATCGGTCTTGTGTGAAGCGGCACAGCAGGATGCGACACTACGTGATCTGACACTTTGAGATGCTGACACTTTGAGATCGCGATTACCTTGCGATGCAGTACCTTGTTGAGAAGCAGTACTGTCACTATCATCACCTTCTTCAGCTTCATTCCTAATAGCCTGAACAATTTCCATCATAGAAGGAGTTAATGGAGTATCTTGACCTCTGAATAAATCACTCCTTCTTGCCATAAAGGTAAAAATCTTTGCTTGTTGAACAATAACAGGAAATAAGTCTGTAGGCTTTGGCACATCAGCAAGTTGCTTGATCAAGAAAACCTATATAAACCTTGGGTACATTAGCCATTTGGATCCATGTGAGATATGGGAGAGCATTCCATCCAGAATTAGCCTTGAGAAGTTAAAACTCGATTAGTAGCCAATCCAACTACGGCGGATGCAATATTTGACCCAAGCTGCTCCCAAGAGGTACTCTTGCACTTATGCAATGGAGCAACACATGAACCAAAAATTTCCAATGAGGACAAAATAAGGCTTTCTTGAATGTTTGTTACATTAAGGACCCTTCATAACCAAGATCCTAAATGTATCCCAAATCGGTTGCTTGTCAAAACGAATAGCCCCTTCTTCATCACCAAATAACAAATCTTCTCTAATAGAGTCTTCGTAATCTTGACAGTTCTTCCGACAGCTGTTGATCGAATATAGTATTCATCTTCCTCCATATTATCCCTAGCATTAGCCCAAAATTCTTGAATCCAAGGTGCAATTATATCGGCTCCACTAAAAGAGCATAAGCGATTGGCGACCAGTAAGATAATCAATCATATCATGAAAAACCTCATTCGCCTCGGTCTTTTCCAAATTAGCCACCGTGTTGTGCTTTGAAGCGATGGAGTCGATTCGCCATTAATGAATTTGTGAGCACAATTAAGAGATATGATCGAATAATAAAGATATGGTGAGAGAAATATGGAAAAGATTCTAAAGTATCAATATGAGAGGAAAATCGGAGTAGTTATTTATAGGTGAGATTTGAAAATCACGACCCATAATAACGAGTTACCGTTAGTAGTAATTACCCTCAATATTACCGTTGGAGCGAGTACTTTAATACGACAAACAATATTTTCCACATAAGCAGTACTTTCCCAAGCAGTACTTTCCAAGCAGTACTTTCATAAAAAACAAAATCAGTACTTTCCGAAATTTCTCTGTACAAACTAAGTATACATAAATATCCTCCCCTCAAACAATGCATAGGACTAGACTAACACCTTATAGTCCTCCCCTCAAATGTAGCTCAGTAGTTAATCATGCCAATGCTCACCACCAAGTGATTGAATCTTGAAACATCAAAGCCTTTGGTGAGTAAGTCAGCTACATTGTCATCCGTGTGAACCTTGACAACATTATTGAGCCTGTGCTCATAACAATCTAAGTGATGCCTAATCTTAATGTGCTTGGTCTTGGAATGATAAATTGGATTCTTCACAATATAGATAGTACTCTCATTATCAATATTGATAGGAGTATTCTTAAAGTTGAACCCATAGTCCAAGAGTTGATTCGCATCCACAAAACTTGTCCACAACAGACTTGCGTGACCCATATTCGACTTGGTAGATGATGTTCTTTGCAATTGTCTGTTCTTGCATTGCCATGAGACTAATCTTCTTCCAAGATATTGGCATCTTCCAGTTGTTGATCTTCTATCATAGTTATCACCTGTATAATCACTATCTGAAAAAGCTTCCAAGTGAAAAAGTGATTCCTTAGGATACCCCAACCCCAACTTGGGTTGTTGTTTCAAATAACTAAAAATCCTCTTTACCGCATTCATATGAGAGACCTTTGGTGAGACTTGATATCTTGCACATAAACACACTGCAAACATGATATCGAGGCCTTGATGCGATAAGATACATAAGACGACCAATCATTGATCGTATAGTTTAACTTCAACAGGTTGTCCATCTTCATCTTTGCCCAATGAGTTGATTGATTTAATAGGTGTAGTCTTGGCTTCATAGCATCAAAGCGAACTTCTTAAGTATGTCGGATACATACTTGTCTTGGTGATAAAAATACCTTCCTTTGGTGCTTAACTTGAAGTCCCAAAAGAAAGTTAACTCACCCATTGAACTCATCTAAAATTCTTTACGCATTAGCTGCTCAAACTCCTTAACCATGGACTGTTTGGTAGCTCCAAAGATGATATCATCAACATACACTTGCACTAACATGATATCCTTCTTGTCTCTCTTGATAAACAAAGTCTTGTCAATAGCGCCCCTTCTGTAACCATGTTGTAATAAGAATGCGAAAAGCCTCTCATACCAAGCTCTAGGTGCCTGATGAAGGCCATAAAGAGCCTTAACCACCTTGTAGACTTTGTTAGGGTGCTTAGGATCTTCAAAACCTGGAGGTTGTTTAACATATACCTCTTCTGTAATAGTGCCATAAAGAAAGGCACTCTTGACATCCATCTGGTAAACCTGAAATCCCATATATGAAGCAAAAGCAAGAAATATTCTAATAGCTTCAATCCTTGCTATAGAGCAAATACTTCATCATAATCCACTCCTTCTTCCACATGCAGCAGCCTCGAGCTACTAACCTTGCCTTGTTCTTGATAACATTGCCTCTTTCATCTCTTTTCACTCGAAAACCCATCGGTTCCAATAACTCTCTTCTATCGGAAGATCACATAAAACCCAAACTTCTTGAAGTTTAAATTGAAAAGTTCTTCTGCATAGCTTCAACCCAGCTCTCTTTAGTCAATGCTTGAGCAATATTCTTGGGTTCCTCTTGAGAGATGAAACAAGTAAATAGGCGGGTTTGATGGTCCTTATGATTCGACTGTTTGTTTATACACAAAGCTAAGTAAAGCATTGTGAGGTGTAGTGAAACTCTTAGCTTTGTGTCTTGTCATAACTCCAGTAGAAGGACCAATGATTTGATCGGTTGGATGATTCTTATGGATTCTTAAGATTGGGGCTGTGGAACTCCATAAGTATCATTCAAATTAGTAAAATCAACATTTTCATTTGAATCGAGAAAATACCTTCATCTTGAAACTCATCATCGGTTTCCTCTAAACCGGGCATGATAGGATCATCCAAATCATCTAAAATCTTGTCAATAGGTGCATCGATTACTTTGGTCAAAAATCTTGTCAAAATCTTGTAAGAATATTCAGCATTCTTGTTCTTTTTCTTTGCTTCTTCATAAGCTCTTCTTTGTTCATCAGAATAAGAGTGTGCCATTACATCTTGAAAAAAGCATTTGATTAAGTGTCTCTTGAATAGCTTGATCCTCAGCAGATAGTGAAGATTTTGGTTTATCAGTACTTTCCTTTGGTTCATCAGTACTTTGCTTTGGAGCACCAGTACTTTGCTTTGGTTCTTCATCGGGAGCGACATCGGGTTTAATATGAACTCCATGAACAACATATTGTGAATCTTCTCCATTGTACGAGTTGATTTTCTTCTCGGCGGTACATAGTTCATTGAAGGAGTCAAAACTTCAAGATCAAACATCCAATCGGGACCTTTACCCTTCGATTCTCTTGATCTTCTAAAACTCAACATGAAGACAATCTTGAACCTTCTTAGTGACTCATTGTAAACTCTAAAGCCCTTCTTGTTGGTACAATATCCCAATAAATATCCTTCTTGACTTGCCATCAAACTTTCCCAGTTATCAATAGTGTTTAAAATAGTGAGAGGACATCCAAAGGCTTCAAAAATTGAATGTTGGGTTTGTTGCCCATCGAGCAACTCATAAGGTGTCTTCATTTGTGGTTTGGTGGTGATACTCTGTTAAGTACATAGCAAGCGGTACTTACGACCTTAGCCTAGAATTGAATAGGTAGTTGTGAGTGCGCAATCATAGTTACGGCTGCTTCAATAAAAGTTCTATTCTTCCTCTGCAACACCATTACATTTGTGGTGTTCTTGCAATCTTGAACTCCTCTTGATTCCTTTATTAGCACAAAATTCATCCATAAGATTGTTCTTGAATTCGGTCCCATTGTCACATCTAATACCTCTAACCTTGAGTCTCAATTGGTTTTCCAATGCTATGATTAGAGTCGAATAGCATCAAAAGTGTCATCTTTAAATCCCAAGAAAAATACCCATTGAATCTCGCAATCATACGTAATAACCAAGCGTACTTCTTCTTGTTTAAACTTGCCACGAGACGGTCCAAACAGATCCATATGTATGACTCAATGGTTCTCTAATAGTTCTCTCCTCAAGCTTCTTGCATGAAGCTTTATGTTGTTACCCTTCTTGCATGCCAAGCAGGGGTGATCATTCTTGTAAGTCTTTGAAGGTAAACCTCTAACTAAATTGCCTTTGACCGGTTTGTTGATATTCTTGAAATTAACATGGCCCAATATTCTATGCCATTGATGTGCTTCTTCAATTGTTGCTTTTGCCACTAAACAGGTGGCTCTCCATAAGAGTGAAGACTCTTCATGTCCGGACTATACACATCATTGGTTCTTGGTACTCACGAGTACTACCAAGTCATCATCAATGGCTTGAATTCGAGAGGAAAGGATGAGACATTCGTGTCGTTGAATAACACGGTGCTTTTATCACAAATTTGAGAGGCGATAAAGGTTGAACTTGAGCTCCTTCACATATCTAACATTCTCAAAATCAATTCGCCTGCTTTGATAGTTCCTTTCCCGGTAATCCTTCCTCCATTGGGATCATTCCCAAATGCAACTCTTCCTCCACTAATAGATCTAAAATCGGACAAAATCTCCTTATCTCTGTCATGCTTCGAGCAACCACTATCTACAATCGGATGATCTTTAAGCTCCTCTTACGGGTTGCCTGCACAGAAATATAGAGTTAGTTTCTTTTAGGAACCCAAGCCATTCTTGACTTGTGTTCCCTTGTGGAGTTACAAACTCAAATTCTTTGAGTATGTAATTCCACTATCTTTAAAACATGATCCGAATTATCTTTTGGTTCTTCACATGTGGATTTTCAAAACTTTACGGATTTTAACAAAACTCTCTTTTGTAAATTCATTCACTTTATCTTGTATCACAAAAACATCTCGATTCACTTTTTGTTGAAAGTCTTGATTGTCCCACAATGATGCTTTCCTCTTAACCCATTCGGTTTAACACTTGGTTCCGTGATCTAGATCCCTATGTGAATTATAGTACCTTCTAGGTTCATAATAGTGAGATCTCCTAGGGTTCCTATTCCAAGTAGTGTGAGCGATTACCTTGTTTAAATTGAGCAGTACCTTGGGAAGGTCTTGCTTGTGCGCTTGTGGTTTAGAAAAAGGTCTTCTCTTATGAGGGTGCCTATGGTCTGGTGAGAAATTACTATGATTTACCCTATTTGAATTATTCCATACTGGTTTGTGCTCTCTAGGTTTCTGGTTGGTAGACCTATTCTTTGGAAACTTGCTAAGATATTCTGAGTGTCGATCACAATCTTTGATTAAGTGATTAGGACTATAACATACAAAGCACAGTTTTTCACCCATACTTCCAAAGTGTCTAATCCTATTTCTACGACCAAAACTATTTTGCCTTCTAGGTGAATGATTAAATCTGTTTTGACCAAAGTTATCCCAAAAGGTTTAGCGATCTTGTTTTGAAAAGGTTTTCATGAAGAGTCTTGCTTGTGGAGCGATACTTTGAGTTGAAGGTCTTGCTTGACTTTGAACATTGGTGTCAACTTGGTTTCTTTTGGGTCCTCGAGACCTAGATTGACCAATAAGCTTCTTCCTAAACTCTAGATTGTCTACACCAAATCGAAACATCAGGCCTAGGGGTTGATGAATTCCGATGGGATGGGGGCGCATGATAACCGGTGTCTTTCTTGACTCGGGAGGTGAATCACTAAGCTGAATCCTCATTGCTAGATGTGTCTACATAATTAATGAGTTCATCATCACTAGTGGTTATGTCTTCTAAGTCTAAGTCATCCCGATCACTAGATGTGTTTCTTCCATGTTAAGTAAAGTCCATACCAAAACCTAAGCCGGTTCTAATGTAAGCCCTTCTCTTTTTCAACATAAGCAACATGGGACACGCTTGATTCATTCCGGGCATCAAACTTAGCTAACGGATCATCTCTTTCCTTAGTTAGTTTCTCAATTTGACAATTTTACAGTTTAGTTTCCATTCACTTAGTTTTAGTTGGTAATCTGTTGTTCATACTTTTCATTGAAGCCATTTCATTATTTTCATGTGTTAATATTTTGGCTTCCATAGACTCTAAAGTGATTTGGTAACTTGCTACCTCGGACCTAGCCCTTATCGATTATCTCTTTCAATCACATAACTATTTAGAGTTTTTGATAAAAGTCATGACAATTTGAGCATACCTCGGAGATAGGGGTTGAACTTGGTGATGTAGCTACCATTGCAAGTAAACAGGATCATCTTCATGCTCAAGCTCCAATCAAATCCTCTAGACAATCTCGGGTTCCAAAGCGGCATGTTCGGGTTCCTCATCAAAAGCGGTGCTCGGTCCAATTCTTTCATTGAATCTTCAACTTCTTCTTCCACGGCTACCATGCGATAAGTCACTTTGGTTCATCATCAAACTCTTCCTCCGGTCAACTTCGACAAATTCTCTTGAGCAACCAAAGCCTTTGTTTGATGGTGGAATTTCTTTTAGCTCAAGCTTTGGTTTCTCGGATGTCATGTTTGCTTGATAATTAGCAAATCTGCACTTCCTTGCAAAGTGTCCGATCTTTTGACAATTGAAGCATTCAATTTTGGATTTGTCAAAAGTTATTCCTGTTTTGGTTTGAAGTCAATGCTTTTCTGTTTTCTTCATATACTTTTTGATCCTTGCGAGTGATCATAGCAACTTGCCACATGATATCAATTTCTTCAAGTGCATCCTCTTCAATCATGCTAGATCTTCTTCATAGGTGACATGTAGTAAGCTAACTTGTTGTGCAAAGAAAAGCACACAACTTCATCGAGTGCATAGTAGTAGTTCATTAAACTTGTTGAGCATGGGTGGGAGCGACATACGAGGCAGTACTTTGAGTCACGATACTTTGAGTAGGAGAAGCGGTACTTTTGGTTGAAATATTGCCCCTCTTTCGGATGATAGAAAAGCAATCTTGTGAGACTTAGAACTTGTTTGACCATTCATCTCATGCTCATAAACCTTGGATGGTTGTAGAGATCATCAAAGTCCATGACATCTAAACCAGGTTGTCCTCCGATCATTGTAGCAATAACATGCCATGTAGATGGCAAACTCCATAGAAACTTGATTAGCATCTTCAAGCGATACTACGCCTTGTATAACTCCAACATATTGAGAAGATTTTGAAACCTATCATATGCGACATCAAGACTCTCTCTTTCACCTTGTGTGAAAGTTTCAAGCTATTGCTTAAGTAGATTTTTGTGCATCTTCTTAGAAGCTTCATTCCTCAAATCTTGTCTTGAGAGCGACCCAGGTGCTTTGCATCTTAGCATCATGGAATTTCAATAGATGTCCATCGGTATAGCGAGACAAGAGAATGTTAAGAGCCTTCTCTTGATTCCTTATGGTAGGCTCTTTGGTAACTTGTTTTGGGTGGTTTAGGTTGTCCGGCAATCTCTGAGTTACGGAACTACTTCATTACCATTGACAATTACATTCCATAAAGCATGGTGCATAATGGCAATGTCTTGCCTCATCTTCATACACCATAAGTCATATTCTCCTTTTGATGATTGGAATCTGGTGAGGTGATTGATGGTGGTGGAGCGACTTCGATCGACATCTTTAGGTTTGTTGTAGTAGGGTTTCTTCTTAGTCGAGTTTCCACACAAGCTCGATACCACTTGTTGGATCGATGTACTCTAACCAAACTAACTTAACTAGCTTGTTTAAGGTTTAATAACCTCGGATAAATCCTAAGTTATTAACAATGAAATCTTGAGTAATCTTTATTAAGTCAGCGAATTTACTTAACAAATCTAAGAAGAACAACTTTATTAATAACTCTAAATCTGCTTATTATGCAGATACTTTAACAACTCTAAGAATATCGAACTCTCTAAAACTATAAACTTGTAATCGTAAACTCTAAGACTCTTTAACTCGTACTTCTAATGCCAATCTAGGGGTCCTTTTATAGGCTCAAGGATAACCCTAGTCGGTTTACAAATTGTATCCTTGTACGACAAGTAATCTAATATAGACTATTCTAGAATTACAAGACTTTCCATAAGCGAATAAAAGCAGTTCTTTCAATCTTGCGACTCTTTGTACTTTGACCTTCATGTGCGTATACTAAAATACTTTGACTTTCTCTTTAGCGATGCTTTGACTTTTTGACTTTTCCGGTTCTTTGCCATTCTGCGATACTGCTGTAAATCTTGATTACTTTATCATTAAAGACGAGCAACACTTTCATATCCCAACACAAGTATAGTGCTTAGCCTAGTACCTAATAAAGGGTAGGCGACGTTGTGATAGGATTAGTTCTCCTTGGTGTGAAAGAACTCGGTGGTTAGCCTAGCACCAGATAAAGGGTGGCGACGTTGTGTTAGGTGTAGTTCGCCTTGGTGTGAAGGAACTCGGTATTTAGCTTTGTGGGAAAAGATTAAGCGACGCCATGAAGGCTTCTCGCCATAAGGATTTGGTGTAGTGCTTACAAACTCTCGAGTAGGTGACTCCTGGGAGTGGAGTAGGGCAAGGAAGGTGTCCGTGTAGTCGAACCACTATAAATACTTGTGTCGTAGTGATGTGCTTCTTACTCTTTATCCGTCATTACACGCTTATATATCTATCTATCAACGTCCAAACATAAAGAACCAAAATAGATTGACAATGTGTTAATTTCTTTTACATGTTTTTCTTAAAACAATGTGTTAGTTTCTTCGACGCTTTTGTTTCGACAAAAGGGGAGAAAAGAGTAAAACTCAATTCAAACTTTTACTGAATTTTAGTTTTTCCTTAAAATAATCTTATGTTTTGTCATCAACAAAAAGGGAGATTGTTAATACAAATAAGTCGTAAAACATTTATTTATATTTACGATCTTCTAATGTTTTGTCGATAACAAACATAAAATCATTTTAACGAAGGCTAGATACCGAGTTCCATATACGTATTTTATTTGTTTCGTTAAAATAATTTTATGTTTGTTATCGACAAAACATTAAAAGATCATAAAATATAAATAAACGTTTTACGGCTTATTTGTATTAACAATCTCCCTTTCGCTGATGAAAAACATAAGATTATTTTAAGGAAAACTAAAATTGAAAGTTTGAATTGAGTTTTACTCTTCTCCCTTTTTGTCGAATAAAAAGAGCGCCGAAGGAAACTAACACATTTTTTTAAGAAAACATGTGAAACTAGAAAATATGAAAGCTAGAGGTAAAGAGAGCGATTCTCGCCTTAGCTCCCCTTGACCGGTCCATCCCTTTGTGAGGCGCCAAGTAATTAGAAAGACTAGCGAGTGCTTTGCAAGTATGTTTGCAAATGGTTTCGTATTTATGTCGAACATGCTCGCTGAGTGTCGATTGCTCCTTGGCAAGGAAAGCGTCATGTAGTTATTGTAATCCTATGTGAAAGCATTGCAAATGATTTTGCAATTATTTTGCTTTGACAAGAAACTCCCCAGCCAAGGGTGTCAAAGTCTTCATGAGTATATTGAAAATCTACCAAACAAAGGTTAGAAAACAAGTATATAATGTATAATTTCACGCAAATAAGACTCAAGTTAGTAATAAAAGAGTCTTATGTTGCACTGAATCCCCCGGTTTCTCCTTTGGAGGATCCGTCTAGGCTATAATGAGGATCATGTCACAGAAGCTACGACATCAATGGTGATGTAAATTGTGATGTTAACATAAAAAGAGATATGTATTAAGGCACCAAACATATTCTCAAGACAATATGGCATATAACATGTAATTTCATTCAATAAAATACGAGAAATGATCTACATATCTCTAAAACTAAGAGAATGACTCAAACATGTAATACATTTTCTACTAATTCTAAGAAGTGACGGAAACCTAAAAAGCATCAATGTGCTTGAATCTAAGGATGAGTAGACTTGTTGATTTGGTCCAATCGTTCAAGGAGATGATTAAACATGAAATGCAACTCATTTCATACTTCTTGAACAAGTCCTTGGGTGATTTGACAATTAGAGCAATTATTGTCATGACTAGGAATCGAAGGAGGTGGGATGTTTGAGGAGGTTCCACAAAGGATGTTGGAGGTGTGTTAAGCAACGTGGGTGTGGTTCCACTAAAATGAGGTGATGATCCATGAGTTGGTGGTGGTAATGGAAAGTCCTCTATATGGTTAGATCTTTGGTGATTCCTTGTCTCCAAAGATGGACCATTTGGTGATGAAGGAGGTTCCCTATTTAGCGAGAAGGTTGGTGAATGGGAATTCCTTGGTGGTGAGACTTCTAATGAGTAGAGATTTGTATGAGAAAGAGGTTCGGTAAAGGAACGTAGTCTAGGTTCTAGAAATGAAGGCTTGGGTGTTTTACTAGAGCCAGGTGTGTTTGGTTTAGTGCTTGATGAAGCTTTTTCCAACTCAAAAGGTTGAATGCTAATTCTAGCGGTTCTTTTAGCTATTTTTGATTGAGTTTGTTAAGGGGGAATTCTAGCATTTTGACTTCTTACGGGTGATGACTCGGTGGATGATATCTCATGGACCATATGAGTATTCTTTTTGGATGAACCTTTGGTTGAAGAGTTCTTGCTAGATGCTTTAGTCATAGTGAAGGAGAGGTGTAGTAGCGGTCTTAACTACGATTTTGGATTGTGGTATGAATAGTGGCTTAAGCTCCTAAGAGTGCTTGGTTTATAAAGGATGAAGTTGAGTTAATGAATTAAATTCTTGACCACTAAGAAATTTGGCATGCACCAAGGTCAACTAAGGTGTTTATCTACTCTATGGAGTCATTAAATGGTAAGCAAAAGTGTTTAGATTACCAAAGAGGGTTTGAATTTGGAAGAAAAGTCGATCACAAGCTCATCTTTGAACACGGATCCTACGGTTCCTCTCACTAGGGATCCGTCTAGTTATAAACCAGGGATCCTACATCGGACAACATAGTGGTAAGGTTATTATGCTCCTTAAGGTCTAGTACCTATAAATATTAAGGGTTTGACTTCTCTGGTGTCCGAAATGGTATGTGACATTAAATGTCCAAATTAAAAGGATTGGGGATACCTAATGATGATTTTTGTAGGAAAGTGGACTTTTGAGAGTGTTATTAATTATTTAAGGATGATACTATTGATTTGAGGATGACAAATGAGTACAATTGATCCTAGAGATCAGATGGTGGCTTAAGAGAAATTTTGAAAATTCCTAAAAAATAAAAAGAAATGAAAAACCAGTTTTAAGCCTATTTTGAGGTAAGGATGACTAAAATCAATTTGCTAAAATTGAGAGAAATATCAAACTAAGTGTTGTGAGATGTGAGGAACAACTGTGAGCATTGGAGCGGAAATATGGTGAGTTTAGATGAATTGATAAATCAAAAGTACCTTGAATGTGATCCTAAATTAGCTATGAGTGAGTGTGAGACCTACAGAGCTTGAGGAGGATTTTAATGATCCTAAAGAATCATGTTTAGCTAGTATGATGTGGTCTAGGGGAATGGTTTGATGTATAAAGGTCTGCAACTGCATTTCTCTTTGCCCGAATCCCACGGTTCCCTCATCTGAGGGATCCGGCTACTGCTGACCAATAGCTTCTCAGCAAATGTGTAGTTTTTGCACTTTTAAGCAAATACTCATCCTAATCATTTCTACATTCAATAAACATATGCAAGCAACAAATATAACGTATATGTTAATACAAATAAGCCGTAAAAACATTTATTTATATTTTACGATCTTCTAATGTTTTGTCGATAACAAACGTAAAATCATTTTAACGAAACAAATAAAATACGTAAATGGTTTGAACTAATAGCTTCTAACATATTAACATTTTCACATAAAACACTAAAACAAGTATAAGTGATTTTATGATTTAGATACATATGTACAACAACTAGTGTTTACATATTGGGCTAACATATACTTAACTAAGTATATACTAAAATGGGTAAAAACAAGTTTATACTAAAATGGGTAAAAACAAGTATATACTAAATGGCTAAAAACTAGCAAATGGTATTGACCCATAACCCATGGTTTTATACAAAACACTTAACCAAGTTCAATGTATTCTAGAGATACATTGTATCTAGAAAGAAACCCATGGATCAACACATAACCCATGACCCATGACCCATAACAAAAATACCCATGGGCAAGGGGCGTCCCACGGATCCCTAGCTCTACACTAGACGGATCCCTTGGGAGGGATCCGTGGGATCCGAGGCAGAGATTTTTCTTCTATAAATAATGAGCCATTTCTTCATTATTTCTCACCCTTTCTAACACACTTTCTCCACGGTAAAACTCACTAACCTTAGATCCAAGAGATCTATGTTTGTAGTTTTGTTTTGTGTGATCTTCTAGGTTCCTCTTAAAGGCAAGATCACCACCGTTGAAGTCTAGCAAGCTCAAGTCCATGAGTTGCAATGCTTCCTCATCATCAAGGCTACTGAAGTCTTCTTGTTGATGATTCCTTTCTTTCTTCTAAGAAGTGTAGTGTTGAAGACATTAGTGAAATATGTCTCAAGGGTCAAGACTAAGACATTAGTGAAAGGTGTCGATCGTCCACGTTGTAGGCATTAGTGAAAGGTGCCTAGAAGCCAAGTTACAAGACATTAATGAAAGGTGTCTTGAAGATCTAGCCACAAGACATTAGTGAAAGGTGTCTTGAAGATCTAGCTAAAGGCATTAGTGAAAGGTGCCTTAGATGTACATTTGATATGGTGTATTTCGATGTACAATATAGATTAGTACTAGATCCAAGGATATTGATATCCTTGATGATGTTGTAAAGGGTAGATATCCTTTGGGATTAGTCGTTGGTGTAGTGTTGGGTCTCCATTGCAATGGAACTAGGTGCTTAGCCTAGTACCTAATAAAGGGTAGGCGACGTTGTGTAGGTGTGGTTCACCTTGGAGTGAAAGAACTAGGTACTTAGCCTAGTACCTTATAAAGGGTAGGCGACGCTGTGTGGGTGTGGTTCACCTTGGGTGAAAGAACCCGTGGTTAGCCTAGCACCGAAAAAAGGGTAGGCGATGTTGTGAAGGCTTCTCCGCCATAAGGAGATTGGTGTAGTGTTCTGAACTTTCGAGTAGGTGACTCGGGAGTGGAGTAGGGCAAGGAAGGTGTCCTTGTAGCGAACCACTATAAATACTCGCGTTGTGGTTTTGTGCTTCTTACTCTTATCTTTTCATTACATATCTTTATATGCTTGTTTATCAACATCCAACATACACATCCAAATAGATTGACATAAGTCTATCTAAATAGTTTAAAAGGAAGTTTTAATTGGCAAAACTATTCAACCCCCCCTTCTAGTTTTCCACAAATTGTATCAGTGCTTCGTTACCAAGTTTTGTTGAAGTATACTGTACTTTAAAAACTTGATACGATCCATGGTTAATTGAAAACTACAAAGAATGTTTTTCATAAAAAAAACACCGTGTCTTTTAAAACTATATGTTAGGATGTTGATTTGATAACAACATTTTTCTTATTTACTTTTTCATTTAATTGCAATAATCTTCTTTGTCATGTTGATTAGTCAAAGCAAACATCTATCAAGCCATAGGATTTGCTTTATAATAAAGATTACCTTCCCAAAAGGTATCTTAAGCATAAAGGAGTGGAATTGTCTTCGACATTTCTGTGTGTCATTTGTAAAGACATTCCTAAGTGCACTTGAGGTATGACTTTCCACTTATCTCTAAATGATATTAGTTTAATAAATAAGTGTGATTACTTAGGTATTTATTTGAGTAGGTTTCGTGTATACACATGTTTTTATATAGCTTCATTAGGAAACTCTTTCTCACATACGTGTTATTTTTCGTCTAAAATTGTGGTATATAAAACTTGTGTTTTATTTCTTTTAATCCAATAATAAAACAAAACACAAATTTAGTAAAATTCTCCTTTCCCATAAATATACCACCGACACCCACTTTATCAAATCCCACTTTTTCAAATCTTCAAATTTCAAAATTTCCTCTCACTCAAAACTTCATCCTCCTCTCCATTTCATCTCAACCGAAACCAAGAAGAATCATCTTCAACATGGTTTACATCATCTTAACACTCATCGCACTTGTGTTCCTATGATGAAGTTCACATACGGAGACATTTACTTTGTGTTGTTAATCTACATTGGGGTTATATACCCAATCCTTTGTATCATTCTTAGTATTGAAATGAAATATTACTAATAGTCTAGTTATCTAGGTTATTATTATCATAATGTGTTTATCATTTCTCGTTATTTTATTTCTTTCTCTCGTGATACATTAGAAGTCATGTATGCATGTTAAAAGAACATGTAGGCTAAAACACATATCTTGGTATAAAACTATGAGATCTAAAAACATGTGTTTTCAAGAAAATCTATTTTGTAAACTATGCATCCACGGATCCACGAAACATACTAGCGGGATCCCTTTGAAAAGGGCGTGGGATCCGTCCTACTAGAGAACAGTTTTTCATGCAAATTAAAAACCACTTTTCTTCTAAAAGCAATTCTCCACTAGTCTGTCAAAACCATGAGTGAGTTAAGTGTCTTTCTTGTTAAAAACCATTTTTAATAAAAATCTAATAAAAACGTTAGATAATCACTGGTTGTCCACAAACATCACTTTCTATTAACTCATCTTTTCTATAGGTTTCACTATGTCGCACGTATATGAGTTTGATTTTTCACTCTCTAGCGTCTACACTTCGAACATCTCTCTTGAGCCCAACACACCTGGCAATCATGTCCGTTGGTTCAATAATCTCAAACCCGTTACTTACGTGAAGGACGACAGACACCTCTCTACATTCCAAGAAGGTATCAATACCTCCTTCCGAGCCATAGGACTAGAATGTCTTCTCGAAATTAACGAGAAAATATGTCCAAGGTTTGTATTGAATTTTTCCGTCAAGTCAAACTCATTCATAACGAGGATCGTTCTCTATCCCTTTGGTTTTGGATCAAAAACCAAAAGTTTGTTTTGACTCTTGGGCAATTTGCTCAAATTCTCCAATTCCAAATCATGGACAATGCGCCTTCACTCAAGATTGGTCTCTTGATTCTCTCTTCAACTTTCGTGAAGAAAATAGCCCATATTGTTCTCACATACCTTCCCCGGAAGACTTGATTCGCATAATATGCAAACCCCATCACTCCAATCCCAACATTTTTCATACACGGGATATCCGAGAAGATTACAAGCCCCTTGCTCTCATCCTACGTGAAAATGTTTGGAGTCTTAAGGGGAATCGAGAAATCCTTCCTGCTTGTTGTGCTCACATAATGTATTGTTTGCTAACACAACAACCATACAATCTCGCCTACTTCTTTGCAAGGCGAATTGTAAATCTTCAAGGCTCCAAGAATAAACTCATTACCTATGGAATGTTCTTGACACGCCTTTATCATAATGTCATGCATTTTCATCCTCAATATCAAAGTCCGTTATGCGTATTTCAGAACAAGATGATGGAACCACGAACATTTCCTCGTGAAGACGTTCTTCATTCTGAATCCACCAACACTCATCAACCATTTGATGATCCTTCTAGCGACAACGCTCAAGGAACTTAGTAGTATTTTAAATAGGATCAATCCCTTTGTACTCGTGCTTTATCAATGTAATCCAATTTCTCTCATGAAATAAAACATCTTACATTTGATATCTTAGTGTTAGAACCCCTTTAAACCAACCTTGGAATATAATGCATTGTCAAGATCATTGCATACCTTTAGTAAAGGTTACGCTTAGCGAGATAGGCGAGATCCCAAATTTTGTGCTAGACAGATTCCTACACATAGGGAACCGTGGGATCCGCAATGTAAAATGCACTTGCAAGCATTGTATCTCAAATATATCCTTAGAACACCTCACACTAAGCTAAACATAGTGTCTTAAGGCAAATTAAGTCCTTATCAAGTTAAGTAGATCCTTCCCACTCACACATAACTCACCTAGATCATACTCAAAGACGCTTGTAGATCTATCGTTTCATTTTAATCCATTACTCTTCCGCTCTTAAGCTCACACTTCATTTTTCACACGATCCCTCATATCTAAATGTTAGGAAATATTTTATAGCAAAATTGATCATAATCATCCTTACCTCAAAATTGATCAAAGTTGATCAAATTCTAGTTTTCCCATCTCAAAGCCTTTAGGATATTTTCCAAAACACTATCCTAAGTCACAACCTGATCTCTAGGATCATTTAGCCTCAATTAACACTCTCATCTTTAGTGTCATCCTTTCTCATTCATTGGTACTCATGAAATTTCCAAATCCTTCCATAAAAGGCAATCATTATCTACATCACTCATTACCTTCTAGTACTTAAGCACTCCTTCATTTAAGACACTTAGGAGGACCAAACACTCAAGGTGATATAGATCTTAGATCTTAGAAACATCATTTCTACTCTTCCATAGTCTGAGAGCTGGGATCCCTAGGATTAGCCTAGGCGGATCCCCCGAGGAGGAACAGTGGGATCCGGATGATGCCTATGTGAAATCTTGCTAAAACAATCATTTCAACTCATCTTTCTAAATCAAACACTCCATCTCATCTTAAATGAGTTCCTAGATCAGACAAACTCGAAGTTGACTCTTGTGCTTGTTAATCATCACATTCCTATGAATCTTAGTCGCTAAGGCTTAAATGCACTTGCCAAATCTCTTGCTTTATAAACCACATTGTTAGGACTTCCATAGTCATCACCTTCATCCTAACTTCAAAGACTTTAGAAACCCTTACAAACATCTTGAAATCATCTCATCATGAGGAAAACTCCAAGTTGTAACTTATCCACCAAAGAACCACCTAAGAAAAAGGCTCGTGTTATACACGAAATCTCTTCAACCGAATCATCTCGGTCAAGCCAACAAATTCTAGGATCTTTCCTCAACCAATCAAACCAATTCCTAAAAGGATAGTACCCAAAAACTACCTATGCCAAACACCACCATACCTCCTAGGCCAAACAATATCATCTCCACTAAACCATCACCATTGGTTCCTAGAGCTATCTCCTTTACATCTCCACTATCATCACCACACCTCTACAATTTAGAGGATTTGCCTCCTAGGCCGTCTCATCCACCTCCGCCGACAACATTCTCCTCATTAAGAGGAATAATGGTACAAAATCAAAGTGTTGAGTCAACACTAGCTCTGGCTTCCTTTTTGTTGTTTCCATCAGATAATCCTATTTGGATTATGAGAAATCATCAAAGTCAACCACCCGACCATATGGAAGTTGACACTGTTAGGTTCCCATATTAGTAACACACACATCAATATAAGAAAGAAAGATTAAGAATGATCGGTTGAACACGTTAAACACACACACGAATGAATAATGAAAGGTTATGCGTAGAGAGTGAATAAAATGAACAACCAACCCTCAAGAGAGGGTTATACAAGAGTATTTATATGAGGGAACTAGGGCAACACACCAAGTTCCCATCCTTTCCTTATTATGCTTGGGCCAAGGCTTATGGGCCTTCTACATAAGCCTTAGCATAATATCAAACATAAAGGCCTAATTAAGCTAACTATTACATATTAATTACTAACACTTGAAATCAAGTTTAGGAGTGATTCCAACAATCTCCCCCTAAGTGTTAGTGATTGATAATTTAAACGTTGAAGGTGCTGATGTAATAGTAGCTTTGACGTCTTCTGACATTCTTCTTTCTTGTGAGAAGAATTGTCTTGATTCGAACAATCTCCCTAGTGTAGAGAAATTGTTTCCTTTGAAAAGTTTTGCTTTGACGTCATCATTTTCTTTGTTCTTTGTTATTTGTTCTTTGTGATGGTAGTGATAGTATGTTGTTCTTGTCTGCATCTGGTCAGCTTCGTTACTCCAGTGTCTCCACATCTTTTTTCAACATTCTCACATGCTCTTTGACATTGATTTCAGTATTGATGAAGTTCTCTTAGTCTTTAAACTTTGTAGATTCTTTGACTTAGACGAAGAATCATTCGACTTTGAGTTGCCTTTAGAGAACTTCCATTAGTGATATTGTTGGTATGAGCATGTGAATAATCAGACGATCATCCACTCGAGCTTCCGTAAGAAGAAAACATAAAACAACGGTTATTAATAAGCGGATTAAAGCACTTACAAGTTTGAATTTCGAGGGTGTTAATGAGATAGTGTGAAACACATCTCTAATTCTCACAAAAGGCCGCTCTGAACCGGAGTCCCACAAGTGAGATAACGCGATGTACCGGTACACCTACAGCTCGATGAGTCGTTAAGGTACACCAAGCATCACCTCACGATCAGACCGTTTGAGACACACTAAGCGTAATCCGTGGAGTTACCGGTGACTCGTTGTCGGTCGTTTGATGTTGACTCGGCAGAGTTTCCATTCAATCACCGAGGATCACATGTGTGAATCTCATCAATGTTCTCGATAGATTGCTAAGATCCGTGTTGGACTCGGCGTACCCTTTGGCGTTCTTATTGTTGAGCGAAAAGTGATGAAATGTAAAGTGTACCTATGAGATATTTTGATGAATCTCTTGGCTCTAGACTCAATAGTGCGTTTTGGTTTTCCGAGAGAGACTAGGAGACGGTCTCTTCATCAACACCGAGAATCTCTAAGAGAAAGCGGATAGTTTACGTGGGGTTCCCCGTGAGAATGAAACAAGCTTATGTTGAGAGAAACTTGAGTGGCTAAGAAGGTTTAGTGCATGCGTCAATGGGTCCATGACGACTTTTATCTTCAATATCGATGTCATCAAGTGACAACCAAGAGTATATTAATTGAACCCGATGTACGCTAAGTTGAATAACGGAGGGCTATCTGTTTTCACCCTTTTCTTTGCATTTCTTTTAATTCTTCAACTCCTTCTTTCTCCAATTCTCATTTTCTTCTTTTTATAATCATACCTAAGGACTTCTAATTCTAACAATTGGTGGTGTCCTTGGGTAGATCCATCTGCTCTGGCGGATCATAGGACGGTTATTCCTAACCATAGTCACCTTATAACTCCATGACTAACCTATGTTGCCATAAAACTATTTTCATGAAAATCTCTCAAAGTGTTTGTGAATGAAAACATGTTTGAACACTTCAAGAGTTTTAGATTTTCTAAATACTCCCCTCCACATGTGCTTAAGAGTTTTGATGTAAATCGACACGGTGAGGAAAGAGCTCGCACTTTTGAATTGATCAACTCAAGATAGACAATCCCCGCGATACACGGTTACGTTGCATAGTTAAAGAGTTACATTGTCACTTTTAGGTGACAAATAGCTTTAATAACTACCTTGAAGGTGTAGACAAACCTCAAAGGTTGTCAAACCCGTCAAAGTTCATGTCTACCAAGAGTTTCTCGAATGGTACATTCTACTCGGACAAGTCCTCATGAGACACGTTTACATCACTAGCTAACTAGCTTGAAATTATTACCCATCCCGGACAAGTCTTTTCGAGTTACTAACGTTTAAGATATCGTCAATTCATTGGTTAAGTCTCAGAGTATGAAGTTTCATTTGCAATTTCACAACAAACTTCTTATCACATAATTTTTCTCCCATAAAAATGGCATATAAATATGTTATTTTGAAGAAATGTTGAGAATAAATATGACCATTTTGAGTTTTATGGGAAGATTACCACAAAGAACAATTGTTGAACAAAATTTTAAATCAAATACTCCCCTCAACAAGTGATACAAACGGTTGAGGTTTTGAAAAATCATAAGGGGAAGTACTTGTTCTTTTGAGCAAAACCTTTGAAAAGTGAAAGGTTTGATTGGTTTACTCAAAAGTAAGAAGCTTTCGCTCCTTTTATAAGGATTGTGGCAGGCAAGCGCACCACGGTGGTCCTTTTTGACAAGTACGGGTTGTACAACGTTATGTGTGCACAAGCCATTGTCATTAAATAATCACACATCAAAATCAATATAGAAAATGAAACAGTTTAAAGGGTACCGGTAGTCCAATAATATCTCCGTGAATGCGAGCAGGCGCTGATAGCTCGTGAGATTAATCTTGGGACGACCACCTACGAAGCTCTCTAGAGTTCTGAACTGGTCCCTTCTTTACAACCTTTCATCGATCCGAGTGATGATCCTCTTCACATCCCGTCTTTCCTGAGAATTCCATCGCTTTGGTGACCCAATGCCTTCATGTATCGCCTTCAACCTATACGCTAAGCCGTCCCTGACACTCTTCAGTATGTGATCTCCAAACTTATGAAGATCTCTACACGCCATCAAGCAGTTGCGATGTAGTTCACTACGGTAAACTACTCCAAACGGTTTGCTGGTGAGAGTGTATTTTGGAAGATGGTTGATGTCAGGAAGTTCTAACTGAGGTCTAGTGAGGTTGACACGTATCCGATATGATTCAACGACAAGTTGTAAATCTTCTACGTTCTCGGATCACTATGCTTCGATGAAGATTAGCAAGGACTTGATGTATTCACGTTGGATTTCACTCGAGAATTGTCTCATTCTTCCCTGTACCTTGGCAAGATACAGATCTTCAATGTCGTTGAGAGACAAATTCTGAAAGTCCGCTTCACAGAACTCATAGTCCCTTTCATCTTGTCTTTTGACCACAATCTTCTTGTGGAAAGTGTAGTCCCATTTAGAGGAAAGAGCTAAATGCTTAACAGCAACGATCCCTTTATCACAGTGCACTTCATGTTTAGACTTTTGAACCTGGCAGCTTTTGTAGTAGATTCTTCGGCATTCCGGCCAATGGTGAATCCCATACAATGCATCACGGTCATACAGTTCCACGCTGTTAGAAAACATGTGGGTAGCCTTTTCCTCGAAGGCTATGCAGTTGGAGTATATGGTTGCCGGGAACGGAAGTGTAAGTGATGTAGCGTATTTCTTTGAACCATCACTACCGTGTAGAAGAAATTCCATGTCATTGTTGAAGAAGTAGCGGAATGGAATCTTAGGTTGATCTGGTTGGCCAATCATTGGTAGAGGTCTAGACCAGTCGGTGTAGTATGGAGCCTTGTCTTGTTTGGTGAATTCAATGTTTGCTTCAGGGTTGAGCCAATCAATGTTGTTAGACATGGCTCGTGCTATATTTTCAAGGTGATATTCAACTTCAATAGCACTTTCCGAGCTGTCTTTGAGTAGTTGAAAGGATTCATTCTTGATGCGTCTCAACTCTGATTTCGTCATCTTCTTTACATGGAACTTTTCTTGAAGTAACTTAGCATGCTCCAACGTACGACCTTCTACCATATCTTGATCATCAGTTAGGGCGGGAGTAGCATCAACAAGTCTTGAAAACCAGTCATATTCAGTGTCATCTTCATCTAGCCATCATACGACGTCAGCCTTAGGCGTCTTCTTCTTCTTCTTCTTCTTTTTCTTTGGCCTAGATGAGGATGCTGGTTTCTTTGTTGTGTCAGGAGAGGTGGTTGTTGTTGGGGCTCAGGGACTTCCTCATCGTCACCACCAGTGTATTTGAAGTGATCACCGGTTTTCTATGTCCGGGTGGTAACTGTAGTCTTGAGGTTTGTCAGTAAGAGCGTGGAGGAGATTGTCTTGGTGTTGGAGTCCTTGGGGTGGTGGTGGCATAGAGGAGGGTTCTCCGCACTTGTTTGGACATTTTGGCTCATTGTCTTTATCCTTATCCTTATCGCCATCGCCACGTGGACGTTTAGGCCTTTGAGCTTCTTCTCGCATCTTGATTTGAGTTGGTATTCCAAAGAATGCTTCAAACAATTTACCTTAAAGAAGTAAATGTTGCGCATCGTTTAGACATTTGAGTTACTAGCCTAGAAACAAATTCAAGATCGGAGAACACTATAGGATCGGTTGGATTGATTGTTACGGTCATAGGTGTTGATCTTATAGTTTGCTTGGCCAAATGCATCGATTCGGATAGAGTTGTCTGCTGAACATTTCTCTTGTCACGCCGGAACTTTGTCGAGTAAGAACCGTGAGTATAGCCTTAATCATTTCGCTCATTTCCCTGAAGATCACGCTTCATGAACTTGGACATACTCCTTTCAATTGACATCTTGTCTATCTCGTCATGAAGAATTTTGATATTTTCAGCAAGTATATCCAACTTTTTGTTGGTCACGTCTTTCTTCCTGACTTGCTTGACAGCTTGTACAATCCTTGTTTTAGCCTGAGATATCCAAGAGTCGGTAGGTTTCTTCACTGACTTGGATGTGGATCTGGTTGTTCCTTTGGATGGTGGAAGTGAAGAGTGAGAAGACGAGTCTGATGATGAGGAGACATGAGGAGACTCAGGGTCCTTTGGTGGCTCAGAAGTTTCCTCCTTGGAGCGTGCGGGACTGTCTAGAAGAAAATGATCATAATCAAGTTTGTCATCTTGTCCAAGCTTAGCCTCTTCTTCAGCCTTAATCATGGCTTCTTCATCTGCATGAGCTTGAGCTTCACTATCTGTTTTTTCATTAGCTGCAATCTCAGTATCATCATCAGAAATTTTCTCAGACTTCTCCATGTCTGGTTCCTCAAAGTCGTAGTTGATGGAATCCTCAATTTTCCTTTGTTGTTGTTCGTGGGTGGTGGCACCAGTTCCCTTATCGGTTTGATTAACCGCATCAGAAACTGGTGTGGTATGAGTTCCACCACTTGATCCTCCAGGGCCACGAGTTTGATCCAGTACGAATTCATCGGCAAGATATTTGAGTCTGATGTTCTTCAACTTCTTTTGATATTCTTTTTGCTCATCATATGGTTCTTCTTCAGAGCTTTCCTTATCATGCTCAAGCACCGGGTTTTCCCTTTACGCTTGTCGGTTGGTGGACGGGAGGTTTAGCCTCTGTTTGAATCTCATCGGTTGCGGTTTGAGTAGGTGACCTCTTCGCCCGATTCAGCTTCCTCGAGCTTTCATCCACTAGCTTTAGTTGTGGTTCGATTTGGGAATAGGATGGCCTGCTTAGAGGAATTTTCCTTTTGAGAGTATGTGATCTCTTAGGAAACTTTCTTTGACCCCGGTCTTGTAACACTTCTGCGCTACCTCCCGGTTTTCCTAGTAGGTGTACCGTAAGACTTTTCATCGAGAAAACCTACTTTGCCTTCATCAACCGCTACGGATACCTTTGGTATGAATACGATTGTTTGATTGCATCGGTTTGAAGGTGATCCGCAACACCGCACCTTGTTTCTTTGTTGTTGATTCCTTAACCGACCGTAAGTGTAGGCTCATACAACATGGAGTGATTGTTGGGGTCATTGAGTCTCGAGGAATATCGAGATTATACCCTAGAGCTCTTTGGATCAACAGTTTGGTATATCTGATATATATGGGATTTTGGTGCCAAGCTTTTTAAGGAAAGGCATCATGTCGTCCCATATCAGAGCTTCAATTTCAATGTGTTTCATATTGACCAAAGCCCAAAAGATCTGTAGTTCCAAGAGCTTGGGATGCTCATAGCCACTATCACATCCAGAAACAGATTTGGTGATGATGATGTAGAGGGTTCGCCATGGCTGAGAAATATTCTTAAGATCCACGGATGAATGCTTTGTGATTACTCACGTAGCTTCGTCATAACCAATGTCGATCATGAATTGCGTAATGCTCTTTAGTTGGTGTGGCATTGTGTTCATTTGGCTCGATGACAGAATGACAAGTATAGCCATTAAGTCTGCAGTGTGATGGTGACTTGTTTGTGATTGAGTGTCACCGTCATAGCATTTTGACCTTTGATTTTTGCATTGAATTCCGAATTGGTGAATGTAGATCTCCCAATCGTAGCAAAATTGGTGAGCCTGCTCGATAAGGATGATTCTTCGAATGTCCACAAAGAATCGACAAGAAGACTCGAAAGGTGTGAGACTATCAAAATCGACTCTAAGGTTGTTCTTTCCTATCTTCATCGGATAACCATAAGGGAAGATATCTTCAACAGTGAGGATGTTTGGTGCTTCCATGTTTTGCATTTGAGCGTCCTTGTCGTGATCTGAAAGATATTTAGCCAAAAGAACCAACGTATCGAAAGACATTACGTTAGTCAATAGTTGATTTTATTGTCTATTTATTGAATGTGATATGTCGATGATTGTTAGGAGTCCAATGTCACTTGTTAGTCCAATAGTGCAAAGACGTCGTGATAAGTTTCGTGAGTTGATTAACTTTAGTAAACGCAAGCTTATGCGTAGGTTCTTGACTTTCGCGTAAGAAATATTACGCGTAGGAAAAGAGGGCCTTATGCGTAAAGCTTACGCATAAGCGTATATGGAACCTTACGCGTAAGCCTTACTCGGAAAAGTGAACCTTATGCGTAGAGGTTACTGTTTACGCATATCTGTTAGGTTCCCGTATTAGTAACACAAGCATCAATATAATAAATAGAGAAGAAGAGTGATCGGTTGAACACGTTATCACACACACGAATATAAATTATGAAGAGTTATGCGTAGAGTGAAAGATAAAATGAACAACCAGCCTTCAATAGAAGGTTTACAAGAGTATTTATAGGGCAAGGAGCTAGGGCAACACATCTAGACTCCTTCCTTCCTTATGGGCTTGGGCCAAGGCTTATGGGCCTTCTACAAAAGCCTTAGCTTAATAACAAACATAAAGGCCATATTAAGTTAACTATTACATATGAATCACTAACACTTGAATTAAGGTTTAGGAGTGATTCCAACAATCTCCCTAAGTGTTGGTGATAAATGAAAGAGTGATAAATGTTGTAGGTGTTGATGTAATAGTAGATTTGACGCCTTCCGACATTCTTCTTTCTTGTGAGAAGAAGTGTCTTGATTCAAACAATCTCCCGGTAGAGAAATTGTTTCTTGAAGTATTCTCGCTTTGACGCCATCATTTTCTTTGTTCTTTGATATTTCTTCTTTGTGATGGTAGTGATAGTATGTTGTTGTAGTCGCATCACCGCTCGCTGCGTTGCAAAGTGTCTCCACGCCTTTCTCCAACATGCTCACACGCTCTTTAACGTTGGATTTGAGATCGATGAAGTTCTCTTAGTCTTTAAACTTTGTTGATTCTTTGACTTGACGAAGAATCATTCGACTTTGTATTGCCTTTGATAGAACTTCCATTAGTGATGTTGTTGGTATGAGCACGTAAAGAATCGCACGATCGGTCCGCTCGAGCTTCCATAAGAAGAAAACATAAGAAAGGTTAGTAATAAGCGGTTCGGTACTTACAAGTTTGAACTTGAGAGTGTTAACAAAGATAGTGTGAAAACACAACTCTAATTCTCACAAAGGCCGTTCTTGAACCTGGAGTCCCACAAGTGAGATAACGCGATGTAATCAAGTACACCTAGCTTCAGATGAGTCGCCGAGGTATACCAAGCATCACCTCACGATCAGAGACCGTTTGAGACACACTAAGCGTAATCCACGTGGAGTTACCGAAGTGACTTGCCGTCGTGGTCATTTTGACGTTGACCCGGCAGAGTTTCCATTCAATCACCGAGGATCACATGTGAACCTCTCATAAATGTTCTCGACAGTTGCTAAGATGCGTGAAGGACACGATAAAGTATCACTTGCGTTCTTATTGTTGAGCCACAAGGGATAAAATGTCAAGTGTACCTAAGAGATCTTTTGATGAATCTCATGGCTCTATTCTCAATAGTGCATCTTGGTTTTCCCGAGCGAGACTAGGAGACCGTCTCCTTTTTCAATACCAAAGAATCTCTAAGATAAAGCCAATAGATTATGTAGGGTTCCCTGAGAATGAAACAAGCTTCGCTCGAGAAACTTGAGTGGCAAAGAAGGTTTAGTGCATGCATCATTGGGTCCATGACGACTTTTAATCTTCAATATCGGCGCCATCAAGTGACAACAAGTATCATATGAATTGAACCGATTGTCCGCCTAAGTTGAATAACTGAGGGCTATTTCTTTTCACCCTTTTCTTTATGTTTCTTTTCATTCTTCAACTCCTTCTTTCTCCGATTCTAATTTTCTCCTTTTATAATCATACCTAAGGACTTCTAATTCTAACTATTGGTAGTGTCCTTGGGTAGATCCTCCATCAAGGATCATAGGATGGTTATTCCTAACCTTAATCACCTTATAACTCCATTGCCATAAAACCATTTTCACGAAAATCTATCGAAGTGTTTGTAAATGAAAATACATATTTGAACACTTCAAGAGTTTTGGATTTTCAGAAATACTCCCCCTCCATATGTGCTTAAGAGTTTTGACAGGAATCTCCACAGTGAGGAAAGAGCTCGCACTTTTAAATTGATCAACTCAAGATAGACAATCCCCCGAGAGATACGGTTACGCTGCATAGTTAAAGAGATACATTGTCAGCTTTTAGGTGACAACTAGCTCTAATAACTACCTTGAAGGTGTGGACAAACGTCGAAAGGTTTTTCAAACCCGTCAAAGTTCATGTCTACCAAGAGTTTCTCGAATGGTACATTCTACTCGGACAAGTCCTTTGCGAGACACGTTTACATCACTAGCGAACTAGCTTGAAATTATTACCCGTCCGAACAAGTCTTTTCAAGTTACTAACATTTAAGATCTCATCAATTCGTTGGTTAAGTCTATAGCACAAAGATTCATTTGCGGTTTCACAACATATTTCTTATCACATAATTTTTCTCCCCTCAAAATGGCATATAAATATGTTATTTTGAAGAAATGTTGAGAATAAATATGACCATTTTGAGTTTTGTGGGAAGATTACATGAAGAACAATTTGTGAACAAAGTTTACAATCAATACTCCCCTCAACAAGTGATGTAAACTGTTGAGGTTTTGAAAATCATAAGGGAAAGTACTTGTTCTTTTGAGTAAAACCTTAAAAAATGAAAGGTTTGATAAGTTTTACTCAAAGTAAGAAGCTTTCGCTCCTTTTATAAGGATTGTGGCACTGAAGCGTACCACAGGGTCCTTTCATTACAAGAACGGGTTGTACATTGTTATGTGTGCATAAGCCATTGTCATTATATGATCCCACATTCAAATAAAGTATTGAAAATGAAACAGTTTATGGGTACCAAGTAGTCCAAGAATATCACCGGGAATGCGGCGGGCGTTGATAGCTGTGAGAGTAATCTGGGACGACCACCTACGAAGCTCTCGAGTTCGAATCGGTCCTTCAGACAACCTTTCATCGATCACGAGTGATGATCCTCTTCACATCCCGCTTTTCCTCGTAATTCCATCACTTTGGTGACCCAATGCCTTCATGTATCGCCTTCAACCTATAAGCCAAGCCATCCTCGAAGCTCTTGGTGTGTGATCTCCAAACTTATGAAGATCTCTACACGCCATCAAACAGATTGCGATGTAGTGCACTACGGTAAACTACTCCAAACAGCTTTTGATGAGAGTGTAATGGAAGATGGTTGATGTCGGGAAGTTCTAGCCGAGGTCGGTGAGGTTGACACGAGTCCGATACGATTCAACGACCGGTTGTAAATCTTCTACGTTCTCGATCACTATGCTTCGGCGAAGATAAGCAAGGACTTGATGTATTCACGTTGGATTTCAGTCGAGAATTGTCTCATTCGTCCCTGTACCTTGGCAAGATACAGATCTTCAATGTCGTTGAGAGACAAATTCTGAAAGTCCGCTTCACAGAATACATAGTCCCTTTCGTCTTGTCTTTTGACCACGATATCCTTGAGGAAAGTGTAGTCCCATTTAGACGAGAGTCCGCAACGATCCCTTTATCACTGTACACTTCATGTTGAGACTTTCGAACCTGGCAGCTTTTGTAGTAGATTCTTCTGCGTTCCGGCTAATAGTGAATCCCATACATTGCATCAATGTCGTACCGTTCCAAGCTGTTGGAAAACATGTGGGTAGCCTTTTCTTCGATGGCTATGCAGTTGGAGTATATGGCTTCCGGGAACGGAAGTCTAAGTGATGTAGCGTATTTCTTTGAACCATCGCTACCGTGTCAAGAAATTCTAGGTCATTTTGAAGAAGTAGCGGAATGGAATCTTAGGTTGATCTGGGCCAATCGTTGGTAGAGGTTTAGACCATCGGTGTAGTATGGAGCCTTGTCTTGTCCGGTGAAGTCGATGTTTGCTTGTGGTTGAGCCAATCAATGTTGTTAGACATGGCTCGTGCTATGTTTTCAAGGTGATACTCAACTTCAATAGCCCTTTCCGTCATCTTCTTCACTCGGAACTTTTCTTGCAGTAACTTAGCATGCTCCAATGTACGACCTTCTACCAAATCTTGATCATCGCTAGAAGGTCGTCTTCGTCTAGCCATGAGACGACATCACCTTAGGCGTCTTCTTCTTTTATTTGGCCTAGATGAGGATCTTGGTTTCTTTGTCGAGCGAGAGAGGGGTTGTTGTTGGGGCTCAGGACTTCCTCATCGTCACCACCAAGATATTCAAAGTGATCACCGGTTTCTCTGTCTGGGTGGTAACTCGAGTCCCGAGGTTTGTCGTGGAAGAGCGTGGAGGAGATATTTGTTGAGTGGAGTCCTTTGGGGTAGAGGTTGCATGGAGGATGATTCACCGCTTTTCTTGAGCGCTTAGGCTCTTTATCTTTATCTTTATCTTTATCCATATCATCATCGTCTCTTGGACGCTTAGGCCTTTCAGCTTGCTCCTTGCATGAGGTTTTGAGTTGATATTCCAGTAATGCCTCGAATAATTTACCTTCATCAGAGGTGAAATTCCCAGATCATTTACCCATTTGTAGCACCAGCTTGGAAATCAACTCTGCATCAGAGAGAACTGCAGGCTCCATTGGATTGATCGTCATTGTCTGTAAAACCCTAAAAATACGAAACGTGTTAAGAGACTAAAATACCCTTGAAATCGAACATTTATTAAATACGTAAAAACACGTTTATATCATTTAACGAAAATTAAAAACTAACTTACGAATAATAAAAATTAACGAATATGTTACGTGATCATTTTGGTACGACGAAAGATGTAAATGTCTCGCGAAAAGTTTGGGCCTTGTTTTCGTTATTTGGGAACCAAGATGGGCTCGTTTCTTTTCTTGCCAAGCCGAGAGTCCAAGAAGCCCACAAGGTGGCGTTTGTTTTTGTGTTCGGTTGGACCAAGCCGAGCCCATACCCCTCCTAAAAGCCCTAACCGAAAATGCTACTACTATAAATATAACACATAAACTCAAAAGTGAAACCCTAGTTTAGTTTTTGCCTCTCTTTCTTTTCTTTTCTCCTACTCGGCCGAATACCTACGCCTTGGTGTCGAGATTTTGCTTCAACCAAGCTAAGGTATAACGTGTTTCGCCTTCCTTTGATGCACCTTAAGTTAATATGTTGTAGCTTGTTTGTTTTAGTCGACTTGTGTTTTCTTTTTTCCTTGTGTCGAGTCAGATGAAACCAAACAACACAAACCCTAATGATTTGAACCTTATAAGTATTAAAGAACATGTATGTAATATGTATTATTGAATCGATCATGGTTAAGTCGAGCTATAAAAGAACCGAACCACATATATAAATGTTATCATGCCTAATAAATTTGAAACCCTAATTGGAATGGAACCCTAAGTGTAATTAATGGTCTAAACATGTGATTATAGTGGTTTTAATAAAACCTAAACCGGACAGCATTATATGTCGAATTTGTGTGTTATAGATCCAATTTTATAAGTGCAATAACCTGGGTTTTTGTGGAAAAGTTTATTTTATGTCTTAGTTAAGTTTTCCAAGTGGTTTGGTCGAATTTGGAGTTGTCTAAGTCGTATTTTGAATTTTACAAAATCAAGTGTCAAAGCTGAGAAAACGGGTCCGAAATTTAGTTGTATTGTTTGATTTTTCATTTTCAAACCATAAGGAATTGGGAGCTCTCCTTTTACAGGAGTGATATTTATGACATAAATGAATTTCGGGAGTTTTGGGAATTTTTCCAAGGTGTCTAAACAGGTCCAATAAGTGTAAACTTTGAGGTGTATTTTCGATTACTTTCGGACAGTGTCGGACTTGTAATTTTCCATAGGCCATTTGGCATAGAGATAGAACCCACCAATTTTTGGAGACTCTTTTAAATCATATGGGAACCCTTGGGATTTTGCTTGATTTCATTTGAGGTAAGAACGTATTTTATAAAAATCGCTAAAGTCTGGTCCGAATATGAGTTTAAGAAATTGAAAGATAAAATATTATATCAATAGGTAACACACTTACAAAGGCATAAGAAGCTTATAAAAGGAACTAATAAGTATTATACGAATCATAATCCGTGTAGATTCATTGAAGAAGATGTGGCGTCGTATCTTCGTGTTCGCTCATTCATTTGTTTTTCCTCATTTGCGTTAGTATAGTACGGATATTCCGTCTTACTTTAAGACACTTATGTTATCGATGAGATATTCGACCTTTTCAAGTAAAGGTTCCTTATGACGCTCTATTTTCGTTAGCTTTTCTATTTCAATTATTAGGATTCCCTATGCCATTGCTATGATTCCTTCTGCTTATATGAATCTCTGTTTGTCTCGAACTTTCATTTGTTGAACCTTGCTATGTTTGAGTATGAATTTCGATTATGAACTCGATTATGAACATCGATTATGAACCTCGATTATGAGCGTATGATATGTGATGCGATATGAACCTTTGAATTCGAACATTTGATATGAACCCTCTCGATTTGTTTGATCCATTGCTTCTCCGAAACTTCGTTTAGTGAACCATGAAATATCTAATTTGGACTTTATGATATGAAACCTCCGATATATACATCGTTGACTTTTATGATGAATTATGATCCGTGTCAATTATGACAACTGTTTGACCTAAGTTAGTTTGACACCCGAGCCAAATATTTCACTAGTCATGGGGTTCCATGTCCGTATCGTTGATGCACTCGATATGACTCTAGGCGAGAGAGTGATGTTTCGCCACGTCTACGGATGGTGAAGCATATTTTGTATATGTAGGAAGGGCGATGGATGCATCCTAGATCGATCCGTTATCCGATATGATTTGTCGGTGAATGATGTCGGGTAATAATCTGGCGTCTTCACAAATTTTGGGAGCTAGCTACTCCATTGGTTA
The DNA here is from genome assembly GCA_022545495.1 of Chrysanthemum lavandulifolium. NCBI lineage: Eukaryota > Viridiplantae > Streptophyta > Magnoliopsida > Asterales > Asteraceae > Chrysanthemum > Chrysanthemum lavandulifolium. Next base: position 204,271,126 of record CM040245.1, read on the forward strand.
CCGAGGTCTCCTCAGATAAAAAGGTATTCGAGGTCACCCTCCGAATAAGAAAGTTACTCGATATGATATGTTCGGGCTCGTGGTAGTTAACTAAATCTTTATCTGTTATCTCTATGTTAAGTATTCGATTATGATTCAAGATGTTCAAGTGTTTATGATTATGTGCTAGGTTTATTATATGTTATTATATGTGTTTATGCTTTTGTATGTTTATGAGACTACCGTCATTATGCTAAGATATGATTAATATGTTTAAACATGATTCGTATATCGATATTATGTTAGTTTATCGTTACGTGAATCGTTGATCTGCGAGATGAATGTGCTAGTGTACAATTGAGTATTTTGAAAGTTTAGTATGTATGATGGTTCGATTAATTTTATAAACGTTGCTATCGGTTAGTTATCTGTCTGCATATGTGACCGCCATGTTAAAACTCTGCGATGTTAAGATTCGATCGAGGCTGGTTTAGCTTATGATATCATTACGATAATTGCTAATGGCTATGTTATGTCTTTATCTGTTTGGTTATAGCAGCTCTTGTGTCTTATCCGTATGTGTGAATGCCATGTTTACCTTCTAGGAGCTATTTAGTTAGTCCTTAGACTTTTCGTTTGGTTTATATGTGTCTGTTATTCTTGGTATGTTATGTGTTTGGTTGTTCGATGTGTTCGTGTTTGTGTCATTAATGTGCTATGTGATGTCTAAAGCGTTATGTGGTTCTTTGGATATCAGTATATTTGTGCTTCCGAGAATCCTAAAAGATCTCTCGTCATTATTTCATTTTATTTTCGTTATTCGTATATTTGTTTTGTTTAGCTTTTGTTTTGTTATATGCTCTTTGGGCTTTGTAAGCTCACCGACTTTCTTTTCTGCTGCGGGTTTTAGGCATTCAAGATGAGCTTGTGGGATGGTGATCCGGGTTGAGAGTAGAGTGAGAGCAAGATTTTGACCATAGAGATCTTAGATTTATTTTGAATATAAGTTATTTATATTATCTTTTGTAAGTTTTGTAAAGGCTTCCGCTATTGTACATTAGTTAAAGTTCGATATGAAACCGTATTGTTATATCTTTACCCTTGTCGGGTTGGGGTGTTACAATTATGGTATCGAGCTCTAGGTTTTAGGACCCTTAGAGCTTAGGCTATGACTGTGAGGATTGGGTAGACATTAGGTTTCGCCCTGCATTCGGATATCTTCGATTCCTTTTGATGGTCGTTCGGATTTGATGTCGATATTCTTTTGCCTTTCTTGAATTGGCCTCCTCTTTCACATCGAAATTGTATTTTGTTTTCGCTCGTCCGTTTGTTGATCGTTAGATGGAGACTACCCGTGGAGCCGAAGATGATGGTGCCGAACCGGCGTTCCGCGACGGTTCTGTCTTTGGAGAGGTTCGTGAGCGAAGCCACACTCATTGCCGTCTTTGTCGGAGACATCTGGATGTTGTTGGAGGAAGTTGGATGGCCCAACCAAAGGCGCAAGAGACGGAGACAAGATTCAACCGGTGGTGAGAAGATTCATCTACTTCATATGATTTGGCGCGACTTATGTCACTCGATTCGTTTGTCATGCGTTTCAAGAAGGTTTGATATTCGATAAGTGATTACGATCGTATTGCTTTCCTTTGATTTGTTCGAACTCGGTGTGAATCGTGAAGTTTTATCGTTTAGCATTCGGTATATCTCGACTTTTCTTCACGGATCGTCGATAATAAGTCATGAGGAAGAATACGAGGTGGACTCGGATTTAGAATCTCTGACTCTTGGTAGGTTTAATCCGACACAAGAATAGGAATTTAAACTCGATTAGTTGTCCTCCTTATGAGAAATTTCGGCGTTTGATTTTGAGTTAAGTCCTTTTGTTTTCATTTGACGTTTGAATCTGGGATTATTAGGTTTTGTTTTGGAAGTTCATCTTAAGACGATTCTCGCAAATTTTGTTTGGTTAATGGAAATAAAAAAATTTTGAAAGTATAGTTCTGTCTGTTGTTGCTTCTACTAGATTCGTTAAGTTTCGTTAGTCCTCATAAGTTTAAATCGCTATGTTTCTTCTTAATGATGTTGTTTAATTACCGCTTGAATGAAGTATGGCCATCATGATGGTATACTCATATGGATCAGTTTGTTATAGTATGTTACTTGCTATCGTGTATTATCCGTATGTGGTATGTTTTGTTACGATATTAGTTATGTGTTTTGTCATGACCCAAGACCGAATATAATGACAATAAGAACTTGTTATGTGATGCAAGTATTATGACGCCCGATCAACGTAATAATACCGAGATCACATAATCTGAACTTATTGAAGGTATCGACGTCGGGAAATGCACTGTAGTTGATGTGTGATAGGACTTTGACTTGTATCTGTTATTTGGTGCTTCTCATGTTCGTTTGAATTCCGTACCTAATTGTGAGATTTTCGTCGATATCTGTTTCATATAAGTTTTGTACGCTTTGGATCCGAAATCGTTATGATCTGCGTGAACCTATGAATTGCTATGTCTGCCCTAAGCTTGTACGTCTCCACGTACTTCTGCGACTAGTGAGACCGTTAGGATTTGTTCCGTCTATGCACATGTTTGTTCTCATCATTAGATATCTGAATAAATTAAAATTTGTCGTTTGATTTTACGCATCTCATCATTATCGCCATTACTTTGATAAGTATATGATTATCTGTTATAAGTATTTGATTTTTGATTTGATTTACGAAAAGTATGAGTTTGAAGATTTTGATAAGAATCCGTTTGTTCCGAGATAAGTTTCGCGTTTGTTATATTCATTGAAATTAAAACCGATTCGTTTTCCGTCCTATTCGTCTGCTCAATTTCGAGGGCGAAATTTTCTTTTAGAAGGGAGAGTTGTAAAACCCTAAAAATACGAAGCGTGTTAAGAGACTAAAATACCCTTGAAATCGAACATTTATTAAATACGAAAACACGTTTATATCATTTAACGAAAATTAAAACTAACTACGAATAATAAAAACTTAACGAATTTGTTACGTGATCATTTTGGTACGACGAAAGATGTAAATGTCTCGCGTAAAAGTTTGGGCCTTGTTTTCGTTATTTGGGAACCAAGATGGGCTCGTTTCTTTTCTTGCCAAGCCGAGAGTCCAAGAAGCCCACAAGGTGGCGTTTGTTTTTGTGTTCGGTTGGACCAAGCCGAGCCCATACCCCCCCTCCTAAAAGCCCTAACCGAAAATGCTACTACTATAAATATAACACATAAACTCAAAAGTGAAACCCTAGTTTAGTTTTTGCCTCTCTTTCTTTTCTTTTCTCTACTCGGCGAATACCTACACCTTGGTGTCGAGATTTTGCTTCAACCAAGCTAAGGTATAACGTGTTTCTCGTCTTCCTTTGATGCACCTTAAGTTAATATGTTGTAGCTTGTTTGTTTTAGTCGACTTGTGTTTTCTTTTTTCCTTGTGTCGAGCAGTATGAAACCAAACAACACAAACCCTAATGATTTGAACCTTATAAGTATTAAAGAACATGTATGTAATATGTATTATTGAATCGGATCATGGTTAAGTCGAGCTATAAAAGAACCGAACCACATATATAAATGTTATCATGCCTAATAAATTGAAACCCTAATTGGAATGGAACCCTAAGTGTAATTAATGGTCTAAACATGTGATTATAGTGGTTTTAATAAACCCTAAAACTGGACAGCATTATATGTCGAATTTGTGTGTGTTATAGATCCAATTTTATAAGTGCAATAACCTGGGTTTTGTGGGAAAAGTTTATTTTATGTCTTAGTTAAGTTTTCCAAGTGGTTTGGTCGAATTTGGAGTTGTCTAAGTCGTATTTTGAATTTTACAAAATCAAGTGTCAAAGCGAGAAAACGGGTTCGAAATTTAGTTGTATTGTTTGATTTTCATTTTCAAACCATAAGGAATTGGGAGCTCTCCTTTTACAGGAGTGATATTTATGACATAAATGAATTTCTGGGAGTTTTGGGAATTTTCCAAGGTGTCTAAACAGGTCCAATAAGTGTAAACTTTTGAGGTGTATTTTCGATTACTTTACGGACAGTGCGGACTTGTGATTTTCCATAGGCCATTTGGCATAGAGATAGAACCCACCAATTTTGGAGACTCTTTTAAATCATATGGGAACCCTGGGATTTTGCTTGATTTCATTTGAGCTAAGAAAGTATTTTATAAAATCGCTAAAGTCTGGTCCGAATATGAGTTTAAGAAATTGAAAGATAAAATATGATATCAATAGGTAACACACTTACAAAGGCATAAGAAGCTTATAAAAGGAACTAATAAGTATTATACGAATCATAATCCGTGTAGATTCATTGAAGAAGGCGTGGCGTCGTATCTTCGTGTTCGTTCATTCATTTGTTTTTCCTCATTTGCGTTAAAGTACGGATATTACATCTTACTTTAAGACACTTATGTTATCGTCATGATATATTCGACCTTTTCGATAAAGGTTCCTTATAGCGTTCTCTTTTCGTTAGCTTTTCTATTTCAATTATTAGGATTCCCTATGCCATTGCTATGATTCCTTTCTCGCTTATATGAATCTCTGTTTGTCCGAACTTCGCTTATTGAACCTTGCTATGTTTGAGTATGAATTTACGATTATGAACTTCGATTATGAACATTTGATTATGAACCTCGATTATGAGCGTATGATATGTGATCGCTATATGAACCTTTGATTTATGAACATTTGATATGAACCCTCTCGATTTGTTTGATCCGTTGCTTCTACGAAACTTACATTTAGTGAACCATGAAATATCGATTTGGACTTTATGATATGAAACCTCGATATATATATATCATTGACTTTTATGATGAATTATGATCTAAGTTAGTTTGACACCGAGCCAAATATTTCACTAGTCATGGGGTTCCATGTCCGTGTCGATGATGCACCTCGATATGACTCTAGGGCGAGAGTGATGTTCGCCACGTCTACGGATGGTGAAGCATATTTTGTATATGTAGGAAGGCGTATGGATGCATCCTAGATCCGATCATTATCGATATGATTTGTTTGGTGAATGATGTCGCAATATCGCGTCTTCACAAATTTTAGGAGCTAGCTACTCCATTGGTTCTTGAGGTCTCCCTCAGTATTAAAAAGGTATTCGAGGTCACCCTCCGAATAAGAAAGTTACTTCGATATGATATGTTACGGGCTCGTGGTAGTTAACTAAATCTTTATCTGTTATCTCTATGTTAAGTATTCTGATTATGATTCGGTATGTTCAAGTGTTTATGATTATGTGCTAGGCTTATTATATGTTATTATATGTGTTTATGCTTTTGTATGTTTATGAGACTACCATCTGTTATGCTAAGATATGATTAATATGTTTAAACATGATTCGTATATCTGATATTATGTTAGTTTATCGTTACGTGAATGCGTTGATCTGCGAGATGAATGTGCTAGTGTACAATTGAGTATTTTGAAAGTTTAGTATGTATGATGGTTCAGTTAATTTTATAAACGTTGCCTATCGGTTAGTTATCATCGCATATGTGACCCGCCATGTTAAAACTCTGCGATGTTAAGATTCGATCGAGAAGCTGGTTTAGCTTATGATATACATTCGATAATTGCTAATGGCTATGTTATGTCTTTGTATACATTTGGTTATAGCTTGTCTCTTGTGTCTCTATCCGTATGTGTGAATGCCATGTTTACCTTCTAGGAGCTGTTTCCGTTAGTCCTTAGACTTTTCGTTTGGTTTATATGTAATCTGTTATTCTTGGTATGTTATTGATGCATGTTTGAACTACCGCTGTGAGCTACCACACAAGCCCCGCCACTTGTGAATGGCGCATCGTAAGAAGCTTAAAGCAGTTCGGACACAAATACAATGAAGATCATAGAATACAATGAATTCTCGGTCGTTAAGTCCCACGGAGACTCAATGGTGTGCAAACACTTGATCGACGATAGAATGATCACTAATGATAGTGATCGGAAAGGATTTGGATAGGATAACTACACTCTTGAAAAAGTTTATAAATTAAAGCGACTTAAATACAAATTAAGAAAATTAAAAGATAAAATATATTAAATAAACGCTATCACTATATTTAAAGTGATGAGCGTTTAAAACCTAAAACGACGTTTAAATTAAAAACTACGTAACGTCAAAATAAAGCGTGAGAATAAAGAAAGAAAATACCTACGGATATGAAAAATACATTTTACAATCCTAAATATAAAAGAAAATTATTAGAAAAGGAAAATTATTTTACAACTATTTAATTAATTATTATTAATTAAAAACTATTTTAACTATTTAATAAATACTCTAAAATAAAAGAAAATATGAAATAAGACTAGAAAAATAAAATTAAGACTTAGAAAAATCTAAAATATGATAAAACTAATTTTAAAACTGAAAAGATATTTTTAGACTTTTTATATATTTATTATTAATTTAAAACTATTTAAAACTAATTAAAATGCTAGAAAATACTTTTAAACTAAGAAAATTATGGAAAAATACTTTTATGACTAATATATTTATCTTAACCTAGGAAAAATGAAAACTTATTTTTTGAAACTTTTCTTAATTATTTGTATTAAATGCTATTTAAAATGCTTAAAATCTAATTTAAATTAAGAAAAATAGCAAACAAGCTTAGAAAAATATGAAAATTTCAGGAAAACTCTAAAATAATATTAGAAATCTAAGAAAATTAGAAAACAAGTGCTTATGTGGAGGGATTATGGCGATGAATCAAGTGCTTATAAATAAGCACTTGAATAAGCTAAATGAAGAGCAACAAGCACCCTCTGTTAATGAAGCTTAAATATGATAAAAGAACTAAATGCAACAGAATCAACAAGCTAATACCACGAATCACAAGATGCTAAGATTTGATGTTATTGATGATAAGCTAAAAGCAGATTACGAGTACTAACTTTAGACACAAGTACAAGCTTAAAAATAAGCTCAAAATGAAAACTACAAATTGGAATCTAGACTAGACCTGGGTGAGACCAAATGCACCAAAAACCAGACCATGGGAAGCTCTTTTGAACCACATGCAAGTTGCACAAAATCGAGAAAAACTCGGTGTCAATCGAGCACGTGGGAGCAGGCATTTATGGCCTAAAGAAGAGCTTGTTTGGAGCTTTTAAATAAATTGCAAAATTATACTAAAATGCTAATAAGTAGAAAGACCAGTTGAAGTTTCTAAAATGCCAAATTTCACTTGATAAGTCCAAAAATGAGCTCAAGAAAATTCCTTGTAGTTGGCTCAACAGATTTTAGATTTGACTTTTGATGATATTGAAGAACTTTGACCAAAATGGATTTTGAATCCAATTTTATGAGTGATGTTGGTTTTATTAATGAAATGAAGTTACTAAAAGCTTTGTCTATGGATTTTGAACATGAAACAAGTGATTTGCTTTCTAAAACACCACGATCATTGCTAAATCATTTAATAGTCAATTTTGACTTTGTGAGTTGCTAGTGCAATTTTTGGACTTGAATGAGTTAATTACAACTAAACAAATATAACACCACAGGCATTAACCACTGAACCTTCCATTTATGCAAATTAACAAACTAAACCAAACACCTCTTTAAAGACTGTTTTGTAATTTAAATGAGACAAACACTTATCAAACTTGCAACAATGATCAAGCTACCTCTACCTAACCTAAATACACCTTTTAGAACAGGTTTTAATAGATTATGACTACAAGTACTGATTTAGCAAAACAACTAAAAAAAAAACTTACAAGGTGTCCTTAGCCACTATGGCTTGAATCAACAGTAACCAAAGAACACTAGCCTAACCAAACCCTGTCCTAGCTAAATATCAACCCAATTCCAAATCTGAATCAACCATTGCCCCTTTCCATTGCCATAATGATCCAGTTTGACTTTTCATTGACCAAGAACCAAAATGAATGGAAACTTGAATGTGGTGATACAAAGCTAACATGAGCTTATACAAGCTTGTTTGAGATTAAAAATAAGCTTCAAAGCTTAAACATAAGATTTTAAGATTGAAAATTTCAACAATAACTTGAAATATGGAATTTATCTAAAAACTTGAATTGAGAACTCAACAACACATTACAATGATAAGTTAACTTAAATGTGATACAAAGAAAGTGAAGTTACAACATTTAGACTTAAACTACTACTTTTATTTAAAAAACGACATTAAAGGAGAATTTAAAACTAAAAAGCTACTACTTGTTTTGCTTCTCTTTCCTTCTCTTTATACCCAAACTCCTTGTCTCTCTCTTCTGAATAGTTCCCACCATTTTCTTGACCATTAGATTGATAAAACTGATCTTGGCCCTTGAATGCTTTTGGCGCCAAAATTAGAGTACCATTGGAGAGGTTGAGTGGGGGAAAGATGCATTAAATGAAGTTTGGAGGTTAGTTGGAAGTGGGGGACATAGAAAAGTGGAGGTGAGGAGGGGGATGAATGGTGGCTTGAGTGAAAGCGGGGTAGCAGTTGGGATGAAGAGGAAAAAGCGCAAAGGGGTGATTGTTTGACTTGTGGTGACGGATATTAATAATCAAGGAGTCCAAAATTGGGGTCCAAAAGGCTAATGACAGGGGTCACTTGGTTTATGATAGGGTCCAATAGGTTTAAAGGGTTTAATTGACAAGGACCTTAGGTGTAAAATCTGAAAATCAAGGGACCATATCTGCCAATTCAGAGAAGTTGATCCAAGGGTTGAAAGTGATAATCTCAAAAAGTACAAGGACTAACTTTGCCATTTTCCAATTTCCAGGGGCCATTTTTGACATTTTTCAAACTTGAGGGACCAAAGTTGTAATTTTGCAAATTTTATATTTCAAGGGTTTGTTTTGACAACTTTTGAATCCCATGGACCTTAAATGACATTTTTCTTTATTTTGATATACCAGGGACTGTTTTTGACAACTATTGAAACTTGGGGGACTAAAGCGCCAATTTTGCAAACTTGATCGTTTTTCATCGATTTTAATATTTTGCATTTAAAACACATAAAACAACGATTTGTGATATTTTGATCATTTTGATGTGTTTCGAGTGTTTTCGAGATGATTTTGCGATCTAGATAGTACAAAAATGATGAGTATTTAGACACTCATCAATCCCCACATCGAGATATTGCTAGTCCCTAGCAATGATTTGAAAAACATAATGGATTTTAATCTCTTTACCAAAAGCCATTACTCGGAGTAGCCAAATGTTTCAGTTCAAGTAAGAACCATGGTACACCGATAACCATGTGATTTTGAGCAAACCACCGACTTCAACGGTTTGATTTTGTCTTTACCGTAAGTCGTTTGCTCTGGACTAGCCAACTCTTAGATAAATTATCAATATTATCTTTGGTGAGTTGATTATCAATTATGGTTTTTCCACCGCCTTTACCACAAGCCATAATCTTGCGGGCTAGCCAACTCTTCACTTTTTAGGATATGGTGGTGAGAACCATACAATTTTGGGCAAATTGCAAGCCATATAAACGGTTTGATATATCTTTACCAAGAGCCGTTTGCTCTGGATTAGCCAATCCTTTTATCTTCTGAGACAAAGGCGGATGAAAACCAATTGAGTAAGTGTAAAACACTTACTCCAAAAAAGTTTTGGCCAAAACGGGAATTAGTATAATTATATGATAAAATTCGTGAGAATTCCCCAGCACTTAGAAATGAATATTGCCCTCAATATTCAAAGTACCGCGGTTATGCCGAAACAAAGAACGTAAAGGGAAATACTACGGCCATTATTATGAAAGATTTTTTTTTTTTTTTTTTATAGATAATATATATATATATAACATGTGGGCATCACCCCACACTTAGGTGGTAGAAAGGGTAAGAAGTCGAAATATGGGTGAAAACCCATATGGTGTGTCTCTTGTTTTTGATTTCGAGTCGCTAGCTTGACTCGACCCGTATTCATTGGTTCATGGGAAGCAAAGTGGAAGAAACAATCTCCATCGGACTTTCATTCAAGATGTTTGGATAAACATTGAAGCACGCGAAAGTTCCACACCGATGAGATATCTGAGAGAAAGACCCGGCTCACGGATGATAAATGAAAATGCGGGGTCAAAGATAGTGTCCTCATTCAGAAGGAGAAAAGGAAAGAGCAACCACACCATTTGTGAAGAATGGAATAAATATGTGCATCACAATGCATGTCCATTCCTCATTAGAAAGAAGCAAATCACCATTTTGACATTTTAAGCTTAAACTTGAAGCTTTTATGGTGATTGGTAACAAAATTTCCGGGAGGGAGAGTGGAAACGGTTCTTCAATCAATAGATTTTCAAGAAAAGGATGTCTCCTCCGAATCAAAGTAAGTATTGTCAATTCTGTTGGAATCGACTCATCACTAAGAAAATCATCGACCTCCTTCCAAAGTTGTCATCTTCCTCATCCGGGTGAGAGAAGGAATGGAAGAGTCGGAAATGGGACAAGAAACGAGTGGATGATCATTATATAGGAGATTTCTAGTTTCTCCAAGATCGGCTTCAAATCAAAGAGATCATCGTCACTTTCGATGAAAGTGGATGATGTGAGTGAGTTCACCGGTGAACTCCTCAAGAAGGATCGATCTGCGAAGTGATGCCTCAACATACTCGATGTCTCCATAAGATTTACAATCATCGCTAAAATCGGAGAAAGTCTCAAAATGATCATTAGAACACTCGAGAGGGAAGGGATATCACACATATGGTCAATAGTTCCTGTGACTCTCCGGGATTGGGACAAGGTCCTCAACACTAGACTTTATAAATTCGTCCGATTCCTTTTCGTGAACAAGTGTCAAGATGCTCATCCCCATGTTTAGAGAGTGAGTGGGAGCTTGGTGTGATAACAACGATCGAGGGAGTTTAGACGGACTAGCATACATATGTTTAATACTTTCCATTTGTTCTTCCGCTAGTAATTCCATCATAGTCTTTTCTCCACGATTGTTCATGGAAGGAGTCTCAAGTGATGAACTTGATGAACCGTTATAAAATTGTAGGATATCAAGGATATCTTCATCATCATCGTCATCGAATGAAACGGAATCGAGAGCTAGATCGGCTGTTTTTTCTTTTGCAATTGATTCCCAATGCATTTTTCAAAGGCAATGGGAATCTAATTTAGCGATCCGCTCTTCGCTAACATAACTTCCATGGATTTCTCATTTGGATTATCTTGGGATGTTTAGATTCCTTCAAATCTTTCACTAAATCCAAAAGATCAAGGAGAAGATTTTGAGGAAGTGGGTCATTTGGTCTTGTAGAGGTTGGTCTTGAAATGAATAGTCGTAATTGTTGCAAGGAAATGGGTTCCTGTTTGACAATCCGAGCTAGAGTGAGGACCTCCACAATACTCACAACAAGAAAGCGATGTGGGTGTGAGTGATATGTGTTGTAGTCATAATTGTTATCGTGAACCCGCTCATAGACAAGTGTGTTTCGATTGACAATCGAGCTGGAATGTGAACCACCACAATACTCACAACAAGAAAGCTGCCGAGTCTCACAAAGTGTGGTGGCGATGGAATAAATCGATCGTGTTATGGTAGGAATAGGGATCTTGGTTATAGGATGGACCCGTTTCACGATTCCACCATGCTACAAGCTGGGCAATTGCCGCCATTATAAGGACCACCACACCATTGACAACCAAGAGGGTGAGGATAAGACATAGAAAGAATCAAAGGTTAACAGAGGGTAAGAAATGAAGAATCAAAAAGGTAAGAGGGTAAAGAGGAATATTTTTGGTATTTTGAAAACATTATGATAAAAACAAAGAATGAAAATATTTTTGGCGTTTTAACACTTTAGGAAAAGTGTTAATGAACTTTGGATTTTCCGATAACTTTACAAAAACTTTTACAAAAGATGGGATATGTGCGAGAATGGATCCGAAAAGGCTAAACACACGCTAAAGCCTCCCGGCGTGGCGCCTAAAATTTGATCTCATCTTTGAACTACCGCTGCTACCTCACACAAGCACTCGCCACTTGTGAATGGCGGACCGTAAGAAGCTTAAAGCAGTTGGACACAAATACAATGAAGATCGAGAATACAATGAATTCCGGTCGTTAAGTCCCACGGAGACTCAATGGTGTGCAAACACTTGATCGAGACGATAGAATGATCACTAATGATAGTGATCGGAAAGGATTTGGATAGGATAACTACACTCTTGAAAAAGTTTATAAATTAAAGCGACTTAAATACAAATTAAGAAAATTAAAAGATAAAATATATTAAATAAACGCTATCACTATATTTAAAGTGATGAGCGTTTAAAACCTAAAACGACGTTTAAATTAAAACTACGTAACGCATAAAATAAAACGTGAGAATAAAGAAAGAAAATACCTACGGATATGAAAATACATTTTACAATCCTAAATATAAAAGAAAATTATTAGAAAAGGAAAATTATTTTTACAACTATTTAATTAATTATTATTAATTAAAACTATTTTAACTATTTAATAAATACTCTAAAATAAAAGAAAATATGAAATAAGACTAGAAAAATAAAATTAAGACTTAGAAAAATCTAAAATATGATAAAACTAATTTTAAAACTGAAAAGATATTTTTAGACTTTTATATATTTATTATTAATTTAAAACTATTTAAAACTAATTAAAATGCTAGAAAATACTTTTAAACTAAGAAAATTATGGAAAAATACTTTTATGACTAATATATTTATCTTAACCTAGGAAAAATGAAAACTTATTTTTTGAAACTTTTCTTAATTATTTGTATTAAATGCTATTTAAAATGCTTAAAATCTAATTTAAATTAAGAAAAATAGCAAACAAGCTTAGAAAAATATGAAAATTTCAGGAAAACTCTAAAATAATATTAGGAATCTAAGAAAATTAGAAAAACAAGTGCTTATTTGGAGGGATTATGAAACTGATGAATCAAGTGCTTATAAATAAGCACTTGAATAAGCTAAATGAAGAGCAACAAGCACCTACTGTTAACAGAAGCTTAAATATGATAAAAGAACTAAAATGCAACAGGAATCAACAAGCTAATACCACAGAATCACAAGATGCTAAGATTTGATGTTATTGATGATAAGCTAAAAACAGGATTCTGAGTACTAACTTTAGACACAAGTACAAGCTTAAAAATAAGCTCAAAATGAAAACTACAAATTGGAATCTAGACTAGACACAGGTGAGACCAAATGCACCAAAACCGGACCATGGGAAGCTCTTTTGAACCCTGTGCAAGTTGCACAAAATCGAGAGAAAACTCGGTGTCAATCGAGCACATGAGCAGAGGCATTTATGGCTTAAAAGAAGAGCTTTTTTGGAGCTTTTAAATAAATTGCAAAATTATACTAAAATGCTAATAAGTAGAAAGACCAGTTGAAGTTTCTAAAATGCCAAATTTCACTTGATAAGTCCAAAAAATGAGCTCAAGAAAATTCCTTGTAGTTGGCTCAAAAACAGATTTTAGCAATTTGACTTTTGATGATATTGAAGAACTTTGACCAAAATGGATTTTGAATCCAATTTTATGACTGATGTTGGTTTTTATTAATGAAATGAAGTTACTAAAAGCTTTGTCTATGGATTTTGAACATGAAACAAGTGATTTGCTTTCTAAAAACACCACGGATCATTGCTAAATCATTTAATAGTCAATTTTGACTTTGTGAGTTGCTAGTGCAATTTTTTGGACTTGAATGAGTTAATTACAACTAAACAAATATAACACCACAGGCATTAACCACTGAACCTTCCATTTATGCAGATTAACAAACTAAACCAAACACCTCTTTAAAGACTGTTTTGTAATTTAAATGAGACAAACACTTATCAAACTTGCAACAATGATCAAGCTACCTCTACCTAACCTAAATACACCTTTTAGAACAGGTTTTAATAGATTATGACTACAAGTACTGATTTAGCAAAACAACTAAAAAAAACTTACAAGGTGCCTTAGCCACTATGGCTTGAATCAATGATAACCAAAGAACACTAGCCTAACCAAACCCTGTCCTAGCTAAATATCAACCCAATTCCAAATCTGAATCAACCATTGCCCCTTTCCATTGCCATAATGATCCAGTTTGACTTTCTGTTGACCAAGAACCAAAATGAATGGAAACTTGAATGTGAGCTGATACAAAGCTAACATGAGCTTATACAAGCTTGTTTGAGATTAAATATAAGCTTCTGAAAGCTTAAACATAAGATTTTAAGATTGAAAATTTCAACAGTAACTTGAAATATGGAATTTATCTAAAAACTTGAATTGAGAACTCAACAACACATTACAATGATAAGTTAACTTAAATGTGATACAAAGAAAGTGAAGTTACAACATTTAGACTTAAACTACTACTTTTATTTAAAAAACGACATTAAAGGAAAATTTAAAACTAAAAAGCTACTACTTGTTTTGCTTCTCTTTCCTTCTCTTTATACCCAAACTCCTTGTCTCTCTCTTCTGAATAGTTCCCACCATTTTCTTGACCATTAGATTGATAAAACTGATCTTGGCCCTTGAATCTGTTTTGGCGCCAAAATTGGAGTACCAGCTGGAGAGGTTGAGTGAGGGGGGGAAAGATGCATTAAATGAAGTTTGGAGGTTAGTTGGAAGTGGGGGGACATAGAAAAGTGGAGGTGAGGAGGGGATGAATGGTGGCTTGAGTGAGCAGGGTAGCAGTTGGGATGAAGAGGAAAAAGCGCCAAAGGGGGTGATTGTTTGACTTGTGGCTGACCAGATATTAATAATCAAGGGAGTCCAAAATTGGGGTCCAAAGGCTAATGATGGGGTCACTTGGTTTATGATAGGGTCCGATAGGTTTAAAGGGTTTAATTGACAAGGACCTTAGGTGTAAAATCGAAAATCAAGGGACCATATCGCCAATTCGAGAAGTTGATCCAAGGGTTGAAAGTGATAATCTCAAAAGTACAAGGACTAACTTTGCCATTTCCAATTTCAGGGGCCATTTTGACATTTTTCAAACTTGAGGGACCAAAGTTGTAATTTTGCAAATTTTATATTTCAAGGGTTTGTTTGACAACTTTTGAATCCCATGGACCTTAAATGACATTTTCTTTATTTTGATATACCGTGGACCTTTTTTGACAACTATTGAAACTTGGGGACTAAAGCGCCAATTTTGCAAACTTGATATCGTTTTCATCGATTTTGATATTTTGCATTTAAAACACATAAAACACTGATTTGTGATATTTTGATCATTTTCATGTGTTTCTGAGTGTTTTCAGATGATTTTGCAGTCTAGATAGTACAAAAATGATGAGTATTTAGACACTCATCAGTTATGTGTTTGGTTGTTCTGATGTGTTCGTGTTTGTGTCATTAATGTGCTATGTGATGTCTAAACTGTTATGTGGTTCTTTGGATATCTGTATATTTGTGCTTCCGCAGAATCCTAAAAGATCTCTCTTCATTATTTCATTTTATTTTCGTTATTCGTATATTTATTTTGTTTAGCTTTTGTTTCATTATATCATTCCTTTGGGCTTTAGTAAGCTCACCGCACTTTCTTTTCGATGCGGCGGGTTTTAGGCATTCAAGATGAGCTTGTGGGATGGTTGATCCGGGTTGAGAGTAGAGTGAGAGCAAGATTTTGACCATAGAGATCTTAGATTTATTTTGAATATAAGTTATTTATATTATCTTTTGTAAGTTTTTGTAAAGGCTTCCGCTATTGTACATTAGTTAAAGTTCTGATATGAAACCGTATTGTTATATCTTTACCCTTGTCGGGTTGGGGTGTTACATTGTCACCGGAGTGGATTGCATTGTTTGCCTGACCAATTTCATGAGATTTGGATAAAGTTGTCTGGTAAACATCTCCCTTGTAACTCCAGGAACGATGTCAAGAAGGAACTTGTGAGTATATCCTTTGATCATCTCGTTCATTTCCCCTTGAAGATCACGTTTCATGAACTTCGGACATATTCCTTTCAAGCGACATCTTGTCGGTCTCGTCATGAAGATCTTGGATCGGTCGTGAGAAAATTTAGCTTTTGTTAAGCACGTCTTTTTCACGACGCTGACAAAGATTGACAATCCTTGTCTTAGCCCGAGATATCCAAGAGTCTCATTGGTTTCTTCACGATTTAGATGTGGATCGGTTGTGCCTTTTGATGGTGTAGGTGAAGAGTGAGAAGACGAGTCGATGATGAGGAGGCGTGAGGTGGCTCGGGGTCCTTAGGTGGCTCGAAGGTTCCTCCTTAGAACGTGCGGGGCTGTCTAGAAGAAAATGATCATAGGCGGTTTCTTCATCATTTACAGACTTAGCCGTTTCATCAGCCTTAGTATCATCAGCAGGAGTTTTGTCAGTCTTATCCATTTCTGGTTCCTCAATATCAAAGTTGATCGAATCCTCAATTTGCCTTTGTTGTTGTTCGTGGGTAAGGGTAGTACCAGTTCCCTTATCGGGTTGATTATCCGCATCAGAAACTAGTGTGGCTTGAGTACCACCACTTGATCCTCCAGGGCCACGAGTTTGATCTTTTACCAATTCATCGGCAAAGTATTTTTGTCTGAGGTTCTTCAACCGCTTTTGATATTCTCTTTGCTCGCAATCGGTTCTTCTTGAACTTTCCTTATCATGCTCTAGCACAGAGTTTTCCTTTTCCTTTATCGGCTATTGAATTTGGGAGGTTTAGCTCTTGTTGGAGTTACATCGGTTGCAGTTTCAGAGTAGGTGACCTCTTCGTCTGATTCTGTTTCCTCAGAGCTTTCATCCACTAGCTTTCTTTGCGGTTCAGACATGGGAATAGGAATAGGAACAACTTCCTTAGATGGAACTTTCTTTTGAGTGGAGGTTTCCTCTTAGGGAACTTTCTTTGACTCTCAGTGCTTGTAACACTTCCTGCACTGCCTCTCCGGGTTTTCCTAGTAGGTGTAACGGAGGACTTTCCATCAAGAAAACCGACTTTGCCTTCATCAACCGCTACCAGATACCTTTTGTATGAATAAAGCTGTTTGACTGCATCAGTTAGAAGGTGATCTGGTAACACAACACCTTGTTTCTTTGTTGTTGATTCCTTAAATCTGACTGTGAGAGTAGGCTCATACAACGCGGAGTGTTGTTTTGGGTCATGAGTCTCGAGGAATATCGGATTATACCCTAGAGCTCTTTGGATCAACAGTTGGTATATCGATATATGGGATTTTGGTGCCAAGCTTTTTGAGGAAAGGCATCATGTCGTCCCATATCAAAGCTTCAATTTCAATGTGTTTCATATTGACCAAAGCCCAAAAGATCGTAGTTCCACAAGCTTGGGATGCTCATAACCACTATCACGCCCGAAACATATTTGGTGATGATGATGTAGAGAGTTCTCCATGGTGAGGAATATTCTTAAGATCCACGTATGAATGATTTGTGATTACTCCTGTAGCTTCATCATAACCAATGTCGATCATGAAATGTAGAACGGTCTCTTGATTCTCCATGGTTGTTCTTTCCTATCTTCATCGGATAACCATAAGGAAGATATCTTCAACAGTGAGGACGTTTGGTGTTTCCATGTTTTGAATTTGGCGTCCATGTTGTGATCACGAAGATATTTAGCCAAAAGAACCAACATATCGAAAGACATTACGTTAGTCAATAGTTGATTTTATTTTCCATTATATGAATGTGATATGTCGATGATTGTTACGAATCCAATGTCACTTGTTAGTCCAATAGTCCAAAGTCGTCGTGATAAGTTTCGTGATTTGGTTAACTTTGAGTTTTAAAGTCCAAGTTTTCACTTATTTTACACAACTTATTAAACATTTAAGCTTATTGGTGACATTATTGGTTTCGTGGCGTTATGATTTATTTATTTACAAGTTTTCACGCGTAACAATTCATAATTAAGGTTAAAAACAAGGCTTAGGCGTAGAAATGGCAAGCTTATGCGTAAACATGAGAGATTATACGCGTAAACGTAAGCTTATGCGTAGGTTCTTGACTTACGCGTAAGAAATACGTGTAGGAAAATAGGGCCTTATGCGTAGAGCTTACGCGTAAGTGTTGGAATCACTCCTAAACCATAATTAAGTGTTAGTAACTCATATGTAATAGTTAGCTCATTATGTCTTTTATGTTTGTTATTAGCCTTAAGCTTATGTAGAAGGCCCATGAGCTTAGGCCCATGTCCATTAAGGAAAGGATGGGAACTAGGAGTGTTGCCCTAGCTTCCCTCCTATAAATACTCTTGTATAACCCTCACTTGAGGGTTGGTTGTTCAATTTATTTCTTTCACACATATCCTACGCATAATCGTCTAAGTCTTAACGTGTGTGTGTGTTTGATTATTGTTCAATCGCCTTTATCTCTTTCTATTAAGCTTGTGTTGTAAAACTAGTGACCTATCAGTGGTATCAATCGCCTACTAGTTGGGTGAATCGTTTTGTTTTTGAAGTGGGTTTTAGGTCCTACGCGTAAAACAACGGTTTGATACTTTGGTTCGCTTAAAAACGTAATTTTTACACTTTTTAATCCAAGATTCTTGTACTTTCAATGTTTTAAGGTGTTAAAATAACTGTTTTTGGCAAAAAGTTTCAAAATTTATGCGTGGATCATAGTTTTTAAGCTTGTTTTTGTTCGTGGGTGTCGTTCTACGCGTAACCTGTTTAGCCGTTTTGGTTCATCAAGTTTCACACTTTTGTGTTATTCTGGTGATATTGAAGCTATTCCATAACAAAAATCGGTTTAGAAACAACTTTGGGCAAAATCATTTTACGAGTAAAGCTACGCGTATCAAAACCCTAGTTTTACGCGTAACTTTATCCTTGGTTTGATCTTGATTTAGTGGTTTACTCCGTGTTTTCTTGCTTGGATAAGCACGAAAATCGTCGACTTTGGATATCTTTTGCCTTTGTGATAGTGTAAAAGATCATTTAAGCAAAACCTAAACTTACGCATAAGCATAAAGCTTACGCGTAGAAATCCTCGCATAACATTCATCTTACGCCTAAGCCTAGTCTTACGCATAAGGTAATCCTCGCCTAAGTTTCTCGCCTAACTTTGTGTCTCGCATAACTTTAGTGTCTTTTCCCTAATTACAGCGTAAGCTAAACCTACAGCGTAACTCTTGATTGTTACGCGTAACTTTAGTGTTTTACGCATAAGTGCTACTTGGATTATTGTGATTTCTCGCCTAGGGACTCTTCATCAACAAAGGTTTATTCGACTACAAAGATCCATTTTATAACACAAGTTTATCAACATGTCACAACCACCATACTCTAACTATTTCCTTACACTTATACTCAAGCGTCAACAACAATTAAGTCCACAACATCAACAATGGAATCAACAACAAGCAATTTATCAACAACAATTTAATCAACAACATACTCCACAACTTGGTGCAATTCCACCACCTAAAATGGTTCAACCACCACCAAGTCTTCAAGTTCAACCCTACACAAATGAATTCAATCAACATCCATCAAGGAACACTATGAAGGAACCCACTTGGTTTGCAAAGATGTGTGAAGCTTTAAGCGACCAACAATCAATTCATGATTTGGATCACTTGATAGACCTCAATGCTCACTCCGAAACTACGATCAATGGGTGATAAGGTTCTTTAGGTTTTATGATGCGAAGAAGCCACATGTAAAGTTCTTAAAGAAGGTTATCTTGGAAGGTCCATTTCGGATGCCTAATGTCATTGTGCAGGAGATCAAATGCTAATCCACCAAGAGATGAACAAGCGAACATTGCTCTTGTTGCGGACTTGAATCGGAAGAACTTCTACACTATGAAGGTGGTGAGCTTGCAATGCAATATATCCTTTTAGGATTACCAAACCCAATTCTTGAAGTGTTGATGCTCAAAAGGCGCAAAGAAAATGTGGGAACATATTCATCTACTTATGGAAGGATCTGCACTCAATCGGGAAGATATGGAATCCAAAATTTACTTGGCTTATGAACACTTCATGATTGAACACGGAGAGACACTCGTGTCTTATCATCATCGATTTTCGAGACATCATCAATGATTTGGATAAACATAACATCATCATGCCAAGAATTGCAGTTAATACTAAGTTCTGAGTAGTCTTGGTCACGAATGGGAGAAGTATGTCATTTTCTCCGTCAAGCGAAGAATATGCATCATTATACATACGGATTGTTGTATGATTACTTGAAGCCTCATGAAAAAGAAGTTGATAGGGAAAGGATTCTCCGTGCTCAAATTGCTTCAACGTCAAATCAGGAAAATCAACAACTTGCCTTGTATGCTCAACAGAATTATCCTTCTCAACCAGCAATTCAACCAACTGCTACAATCACACCATATGATCCTTCACAACAATAACCTCAACAAAATCAATTGGTTCCATACAACAACAACAATGCTCAAGCACTTGTCAGTGAAGCTAGTGAGGATTATGATCCATTCGAAGCATTTCAACAAGGATTTGTTATGATTGCTAATGCTTTTAGCCATTATACCAACAAATCCAACAATCGTATTCGTTCCTCATCTAACACACGTAATCAAGCTGTTGTGAACAATGGATGAGTTGAAGTTCAGAATCGTGGTTATGGTCGTCAGATGGGCGGTGGTCAAGGGTTTAATGCTGTGGGTAGGAATAACAACGAGCTCAAGTGGTGGAACAGGAAATGCTCGAGAATGGGTTGAATGGTCTTGATGCTACAAGCGCAATGAGAAGGGACACTGGCTAATGCATGCTCAAAGCCGAGGACTAGGGCGTGCTTATCACAAAGAGGCTCTTCTTTTAGCTCTTAAGGATGAAGTGGTGGAACTCTCACGGATGAAGAAGCGAGCTTTATGGAAGATCGAGACTCGGATGATGATATGGAGGACTTGCGAGGCCAATGCATTTGTTATGTTGATGGCTAATATGCAAGAGCTACATATGAGTGACACAGGCCTAGTGTATGACATCGATGGCTTGTCTCGGTACTGAACAAACCATATTTATCTACGATCTAATATCTCCGCTAACACATCGAATCCGGCAAGGCTCGGAATGTTCAAAATGAGTCATCCACATCTCATTCGGCGATTTTCAATTAGACCCGTAGTTACATTTGGCGATCAAGATGACCTTATGGTTTCCATTGATAATCAAATTGACTCCGTGGTTATACTTGAGGATCTAAATAATGATCATGTTGTGACTCATGTTGAACAAGCCGAACTTTGCCTCATCGGATCTTGCTCTCTTACTTAAAGACCGACAATCCAAAATTGAAGAATGTTATGCATTAAATCGGGACTTAAAAGTAAAATGCCTTTGTTAACCAAGGATTTTGAATGTTTAAAATGCAACTCAACTTTTCAAAACTCAAGAAAACCATTAAAAAGGTTTTGAAGCGACCTTTACTAAATCTCATCAAAATGAAAATATTTAGAAAGCAGATCGTGATCTAGCCGCTTGAAGAATGCTTTGTTATGCGAAATAGAACAAGCTGAAACATGAACATAAAAAGCAAATTAACGCTCTTACCTTGGAAAATCAAAAAGCTAAGGGTGAGTTGTTAACTTGTCAAAAGCAGTTCTCTGCATACAAAAAGCATTCAACGAATCGAATAGATGACCTTCTTGAAGGAATTATCGACTTGCAACACAAACTTAAAGAGTTTAAAGCATTGTTTACAAACATGTTGAGTCGAGAATGACTATTGAAAAGTTTACTTTAAAACCCAATCCAAATGAATATGGACCAAATCTTGCTGATTACAAACCTAAGCTTTCACCAAAAGCATTCAAACCAAATCCTGAAGTTTCCAGTGCAGAATATAAAATTGATGATATTGTTATGAGTGTTGTTGAATATCATCATCAAGAGGAATTAGATGCAGAAGACGAGAGTCGATTAAAATTAGAAACGGTTGTTTACAACAAACCTTTTAATTATAAAAAAGCGGTCACTTTCGTCACACCAACGGATTCTTCTAACACACCAAGGATTATCATAAAAACGTCTGACTCTTCTAATGTTAATCCCCAACCAGACTATGCACAAACTTATGGTCCTTTACCTTCCATTAGTGAAGTAAATTCAAAACCTGAAAATCACAAAATACTTCGATATTTTGACCTTTTCGTGGCTGACCTCAAAACTTTACAACATGAGATAGAATACCATTCTGAAATCAAAGTTCAACATTTTCAATCGCCTCTGGCGCGAGAACAAAGAGACATTTTTCAGAAAAATCTTTTACCAAATGTTAAAAATTTGAAAAGTTGTACATTATCTTGGGAACGGGACTTTCATAAGGAACTTGGATTGATGAAGGTCGTTTTCGAGAAAACAGAAACATCTATTTCTAATACTAAACTTAAAAAGAAAATGTTGAGAAAAGATGTTGATCGACTCTTGGAAGATGTTATCTGTGCTGATGTCTATAATGTTGTGTTGCTTTATTCTTTGCCACATGCATCTGATTATATCTCTGCTGATATTGTTGATAATGTTGTAACTGTTGAGAATTCTGATAATGTGCATCAACTCGAGTCTTTAAAAGCTGAAAATGAACGATTGATTAACGAGCTTTCAAATGCTAAACGTCGTCTTCAATGGTGTCAAAAAGATTGTCAAAATCGTGAACTTGCTTTGCAAAAGAAAATCAACCAGTTGCAATCTAAATTGTTTAATCCAAAATTTGAGCAACTGGATGATCAAAACGTGTCTTTGAAATGTCAAATCTCTAAATATGAACAAGAACTTGTAAAAGTTAAGCAGAATATGGTGTCATATTTGATTTACTTAAAAGACTCGTGATGAAGCATCAAACGAGCTTGATCATTTTCTTGTACACACTAAGGAAGTCATGAATTTTTGGAAATCTTAGTTACGAAAATCAAGATTTGATTCACACTATCTTTAAGTTAAGAGAAATGTTAGGAAAGCATGAACAACTTCCGCCTACCGTGATTAAGAGAATAGCACCGGTAACACTTAGTAATCGTGAACCTAGAATCCCTACTTGCCAAATCATAAGTTGCTAACGTGCTTCCTTCTCTTGAAAGCAGGAATAGTTGCGTCTTTTCCAAACGTCAGCACTTCACAGCCTAGGAGCACTCAATCGAAGAATAGGAAGTTGCGACCTAAGAAAAGATCAATAAGGAATGCTAAAGTAGAAGAACACCCTAGGACTATGAATAAGACTCACGTTGCTTCCACTACATATATTGCGTCTAACAAATGTAATAGAAATAGTAATATAACGAATGTTAAACCTTTAAGTACTTTTGATATTCAGTCTGATGCACCTTGTGTTATTTGTCGTAAAAGTATGAATTCTGATTGTCATGACAAATGTGTTGCTAAAGCTATTATCTCTCGTTTACGGAATCCTAAGAATTAGAATACCTCTAGGCCCACTAATCGTTATAAGTTTGTGCTTGGTAGACCGCCTTCTTTAGATTCTAAGGCAAGCATTGATGTCCCTTTAGTTCCAATTTCACCTCCAAACAATGTAGTACCACCTAGTGCATTCACTAAGACCAAAGCAAATAGTAGTTATAGATGGCAGAAATGGATATATAACACATTAGGATTTAAATAGATGCCTAAAGTTATTGATGTGTGTATGTCTACTATAAGCGCTTTGGAACCCTCTAACATTTGGGTTCCACATCTACTTCTATTCCATCCGTGTCATACGTGTGTAATCACGGTGATCTGAGATCATTCTAGATTGTTGATAGTGGATGTTCCCGACACATGACGAGCAACCTTAAGCTGTTATCAAACTTTATTGCAAAGTTCATTAGCTTTGTCGATTCGGGAATGATCACTGCAGATATCATGGGCTCGGAGACTATATCAATGGGAACATCGAAATTAGCGGGGTTTACTATGTGGAAGGCCTCGGTCACTGTCTGTTTTCATTAGGTCGGTTTTGTGATGGAGATTTGGAGGTTGCTTTGGGAGAAAACTTGTTTCATTCGTGATCTACAAGGAAGCGACCTTATTTACGGCTCGCGTAATTCTAGTCTTTACACTATCTCTATGCAAGACATGGTTGCTTCATCTCCTATATGCTTACTTTCAAAGGCAACATCAACAAAATCCGGCTATGGCACCGTCGCCTCACATCTAAACTTTCAAACCATCACCAACCTTGCTCGACACAAACTAGTTAAAGGACTCCCATGATTTCGGTATTCAAAAGATCACCTTTGCTCGACTTGTGAACAAGGGAAAAGCACTCGTGCTCATTTTCCTTCAAAGGTGGAACACGACTCTCGACATGTGCTACATCTTCTTCACATGGATTTGTGTGGCCCGATCGCGTGCAAGCGATCAATGGCAAACGCTACATCTTAGTAATTGTTGATGACTATTCACGCTGGACTTGGGTCTACTTTCTTCAAAGCAAAGACCAAGCTCCACAGATGATCATCACCTTTCTCACGAAAATCTGAGTTCATCTCGAAACACCGTTAGACAAATCGAGCAGACAAAGGCTGAATTTGTTAACAAAACTCTTCATGAATTTTATGAGAAAGTGGAATTCAACATCGAGACATCTATTGCACGTACACACGAACAAAGCGGCGTTGTTGAAAGAGCGAAACCAAGCGTTAGTGGAAGCGCAAGAACAATGTTAATCAATGCTAAACTCCCAGATTACTTGTGGGCAAAAGTCGTATCTCTTGCATGCTATACTCAAAACCGCTCTATGATTACAAAGCATACAACAAAACACCTTTCGAGCTTGTCCACAATGAAAACCGAATCTCAAACACTTTCATGTCTTTGGATCTCTTTGCTATCCGAATAATGATCGTGATGACTTTAGAAAGCTCAAAGCCAAAGCGACATTGGAGTCTTTATTAGGTATTGTGATAATTCTAAAGGTTTCGAATCGGAATCGTCGAACAAAAGAGGTTATGGAAGCGATTCATGCTCATTTTGATGAACTCACGGAAATGGCTTACGAGTATAATGACTTAGAACCGGTCACAACCGCTTAAACTTCCTCAACCCCATCATCGGTGAACAAAGCCCTAGCTCACTCGTCAACAAATGGAAAGGTTATTTGCTCCTCATTCGGTGGCGATATTGATGAGCGTGCTCCAAGTGTATCCGCTTATTTCATTGCTCAACGATACTACTCTTATACGATACACCGCCACAACAACTACTATTGAAGAATCACCACCGTTGACTCCACTACAACAGATTGAACAAACCGCTCCCAACAATGATGAACGAGATGATGATATTATGAATGAAGTACCCCACTGCAGATTTTGATCCAAATCGTTCTTTAACCCGTTTGCTAATGAGGCTGTTGCACGGATGTCGCGGAATCTTCAACAAGCCATTGAATCCTCGAATCGCACAATGTATACCAACATCAACCTCTACACATAGATGGACAAAAGACCATCCTCGTAAAATATTATTGGCAACCCGAATCAACCGATCGTTATGAGACTACGTCTTCACTCGGATGGTGAACATTGCATCTATGCACTCACCGTCCGCTAACTCGAGCCTAAAACCTTAAAGGCGCAATGACAAAAGATACGGATTGAATCCATGCAAGAAGAACTCAACCAATTAAAACATCTTGAAGTATGGGGCGGTTAAAAGACCAACAGGGGTCTCGTCATTGGTCTCAAATGGTTGGAAGAACAAGTTGGATCTTTGAAGGGCGTAATCCGAAACAACTCACGTCTAGTTGCTAAGGGTTATCGTCGGGAAGAAGGTATAGACTTTGAAGAATCTTTTGCTCGGTTGCTCGTCTTGAGGTCATTCGGATATTTCTCGCGTTCGCGGCTCATATGAATATGACGGTCTATCGGATGGATGTCAAAGCTGCGTTTCTTAATGGACAACTTAAAAAGCGGTTTATGTCGACCAACCCGATGGATTCGTTGATCACGAGTTCCCGAACCATGTCTACAAACCGAACAAAGCTCGTATGGTCTAAAACAAGCTCCTCGGGCATGGTGCGACAAGCTATCATCTTTCCTCATTGCCAATAATTTCACAAAGGTTGGTTGACCTACTCTCTTTATACAATATCACGGGCACATATCTTAATTGTTCAAATTTACGTGGATGACATCATTTTGGGTCTACACATAAAAAGTACTCAATCGCTTTTGCAAAATTAATGAAGAAAAATTTTGAAATGTCCATGATGGGTGAACTTACGTTCTTTCTAGGATTGCAAGTTCATCAATCACCTCGTGGTATTTTCTTGAGTCATCAAATATGCCCTTGAATTGTTAAACAAATTTGGAATGAAAACACGTGACACTTATGCCACACCAATGACTCATACCAAGAAGCTAGATCTTTGATTTAAATGGGAAATTAGTGGACCCTACAAAATCGTAGTATTATTGGGTCTCTAATGTACCTAACAGTGTGAGCACGGTATTGTCTTTGCCGTTTATCTATGCTCCCGTTATCGATCAAGACCAATCGAAACCTACCTCTACGAGGCTAAAAGAATCCTCCGATACATCAAGGGAACCATTAACTTGGGGATCCGGTATCCAAAGGATTACGGTTTGGAACTAATCGCTTTTGGATCTCGATCACGCGGGATGTTTAGACTCACGAAAAAATACTTGAGAGCACTACAATTTCTTGGTGATAAGCGGTGTCTTGGCAATCGAAGAAGCAGGATTGTACATCGTTGTCATCAACCAAAGCGAGAATATGTAGCCATGTCCGCGTGTTGTGCTCAAGTCATCCGGATGAGAACACAACTCAAAGACTATGGTTACGTATTTGTGAGAATCCGATGTATTGCGACAATCGAGTGCCATTGCGATCTCGTGCAACTCATTCAACACTCAAATCAAAGCACATCGATCTTTGCTAACATTTCATCAAGGACCACGTGGAAGAGTGCGGTTGAATTATACTGTGAGTACAGAATACCAATTGGCGGATCTTCTCACCAAAGCCTTGCCTCCCGCTAGGTTTAATGAGTTGGTCCACGGATTGGTATGAGGTGTTTGACTCAAGAGGAATTGTAAGACCTCTAAAAGCAGTCTTAAAACACATCAAACACGAAAATATCTTTTGTAAATAATTTTTCAAAAACAAAATAAAAAAATATAAAACCTGATAAAACAACAAAAATATTCTTCTGTCTATTTTTCTTTCAACATGGCAAGTACATTTCTTCCGTCAACACTTTAATCCTTCAAAATTCAATATTTTTCCGATCAAGTGTTGAGGGGGAGAAAATAAATACTTAACTGTTTCAAAATATTTGTGTACTTGCATGTTATCCTATCCCGGTTGTTTTTCTTTTATCAATGGTGGTAAATTTTCTGGTTCATTGACACTCCTCGGACTAAAATTTATAACCTTTCATTATTTTCTTAAGTCAAGGGGGAGTGTCGTCAAGTTTCTTTCTTAAAATCCTTCGTTTGGTAACCAAAATGGAAGTTAAATAGCTGTGGATGAAAAAGGAAAAGGTGGAGGGACTAAAACTGCCAAAATCTTAAAGTCATTTTTAATAAAAACACCTCACCTAACTTTTCACTTCACATTTAATACTCAAACCAAACTTCATCCTACGCTTAATAATCGTTCAAGAAATCTGTGTTTTGGATCATCAATTTGTAAGTGATTTTGTGTTTATAACTAGTTTTTAAACAATGGTTTTGAATTTTTCATAAATCCAACGGTTTAATCTTGAGATATTATGACTTTTGTGGTTTACGCGTAAGCGCAAGAACACCTAATCATGAATGGGTGTTTGTGGTTAAAAGGGTTGTGTCAAAACGTTCTTAAAACATCAATGATACCATTTTAATCCTCAAAACTTACCCAGAAATACGAATTGATGGAATCTGGAAAACTAGGGTTTATGCGTGATTTGGGTGTTTTCATATGAGAACGTTTTTGGTAATAAAGATTGTTGTATAAGGTTGTTTTTAAGTTGAATTGATCAAATTTAAACCCAGATTTCACCCAGAAACACTAATGATTCATAAATTAGAAATTAGGGTTCAAGTTCATACGAATTGGGTTTTCTTGATTGGCCTTGAATTTGATGTTAAAACTTGGATAGAACAACTTACTATGCCTCTAAGACTTACCTAAAACACTTTGGTTCATATCCTATGGCTAGAAATCATATGCGTAATTCATGAACTTTAGGGTTTTGACTTAAGCGTATGACTTTCTACGCGTTAACTGTTTGATGAATATACATGCCATGATTTGTTATAAGATGAATGTATGTGTCAAAATTGATGTTATGATGATGTTATTTCAGGTTTGCTACTCGTATAAATCAGAATCAAGGTTGTTAGTTAACTACGCATAAGGATCACCTTACGCGTAGAAAGTTATGCGTAAGAGAAATCTTACGCGTAACTGTTACGCGTAAGGTTCTACAAAGGGACTACGCGTATCCTGTGAAGGATATGCGTAAACAGTGACTCTACGCATAAGGTTTACTCTTACGAGTAAGCCTTACGCGTAAGGTTTTATCGCCTCTGGCGTAAGCTCTACGCATAAGGTCCCCTTTTTCCTACGCGTAACATTTCTTACGCGTAAGTAAGGATCCTACGCATAAGCTTGCGTCTACGCGTATACTTCTCTTGTTTACGAATAAGCTACCATTTCTAAGCCTAAGCCTTGATCAAACCTTCATTATGAATTGTTACGCGTGCAAACTTGTAAATAAATGAATCATAACGTCACGAAACCAACAATGTCACTAATAAACTTAAATGTTTAATATGTTGTGTTAAATAAGTGATAACATAAACTTTAAAACTTAAAGTTAACTAACTCACGAAACTTATCACGGCGTCATTGGACTATTGAACAAACAAGTGACTTTGGACTCGTAACAATCATTGACATTGTACATTAAATAATTAGACAATAAAACCTTCTGTTGACTAACATTATGTCTTTCGATATGTTGGTTCTTTTGGCTAATGTTATTTCGAGATCACGACATGGTGCTCAAATGAATGTGGATGCACCGAGGTTCTCACTATTGCCGATATCTTCCTAATGGCTATCCAAGGAAGATTGGAAAGAACAATCTCGAGTTGACTTTGAAACTCTCACATGCTCGGAATCTTCATGTCTCATTGTTGTGGATGTTCTAAAGAATCATACCTACCGAACATGCTCTCACATTACGCTTTCTGATCTGGGAGATCTATATTCAACAATTACGGAATTCAATGCAAAGGATCAAGGGTCAAAGTGCGGTGACAAGTGACGCTCAATTACAAACAAGTCACCATCACACAAGCAAACTTACGTCGTTGTTCTTCTCATTCACGAAATCGAGCCAACCGACTTCTTTGCCACACCTCTCGAGGAGCAGTTCTTTAATTCACGATTGATATTGGCTATGATGAAGCTTGAGGAATTATCACTAAGCACTCTCATGTGGAGCTTAAGAACATTCCTCAACCGTGGAGAACCCTCTACATCATCATCACCAAATCGGTCTCGGTCGTGACGGTGGATATGAGCATCCCAAGCTCATGGGCGCAAATATTTTGGTCATTAATCAACAAGAAGGACATCAAAATTGAAGCTCGATATGGGATGACATGATGTCATTTCTCAAAAGCTTGGCTCAAAGATTCCTATGTCGGATACACAAAGCTGTTGATCCAAAGAGCACTTGGACTTCATCACGATATCCCAAGAGGCTCAATGACCCGACAATCACGACATGTTGGTGAGCCTATCCTATCATCGAGAATCAAGGAATCGTCAACAAAGCGGTGTTGTGTTACACGATCACCTCTTGTTGACGAAATCAAAAGCTTGAAGCGTACAAAAGGTATCGGGTAGCGATAAGAGAAGGCAAAGTTGGTCGTCTCGATGAGAAGTCTTGGAACACCTACACGGAGAACCGAGAAGAGGAAGTGCGACAAGTCTTGCAATCTTGAAAGTCAAGGAAGTTTCCCAAAGGAATCCTCCTCGTAAAAGGATTGTTCGTAAGGAAGCTGAACCTATTCCCAATCTGAACCGCAAAGAGAGTCGGTGGACGAAAGCTCGAAGATACACAATCGGACGAAGAGGTCTTTCACTCGAAACTACAACCGACACTAATCCTTGATGAGCCAAACCTCCCGGTCCTCAAGCGACCTAGGAAAGGAAGACTCGATGCTTGTGCCTTATGATGAAAGCTCAAGCTCGGATGAAGAGCAGCTGGATTTATCATACGGGAAGAAGTCTAAAATTGTTAGACACCTTCAAAAGCTAAAGAATTTGAACAAGATCAAATGCGTGGCCCCGGAGGGTCGAGTGGTGGTGTCCACTCTTCACCAATTCCTGATGCGGTTAATCAACCCGATAAGGGAACTGGTGCCACCATTCTTGTGCAACAGCAACAGCTTGTGGAGGATATTATTGATTATGAGTTTGAGGAACCTGAAACTGTGAAGTTCGAGAAAGATAAAGATGTTGATTATGATAAGTTGCTTCTGGATAGTCCTACACGCTCAAAGAAGGAAACTTCTGAACCACCAAAGGACCTGGAGTCTCCTCACATCTCATCATCATCGGATTCATCATCTCACTCTTCACCACCACCATCAAAAAGATCAACCAAATCAACATCCAAATCAGTGAAGAAGCCAACTCAATCTTGGATCTCTCAGACATATAAAAGAATTGTAAATGTTGTTAAACAGGTCAGAAAGAAAGACGTGCTCTTCAAGAAGATGAATTTCTTTGCTGATCAGATACAGTACTTTCATGACGAGAATGACAAGATGCAAGTTGAAAGGAAATACGTCCAGGAGTACATGAAACGGAACCTTCAAGGGGAAATGAACGAAATGATCGAAGGTTACACTCACAAGTACCTTCTTGACATTGTTCCTAGAGCTACACAGGAGATGTTTACCGAACAACTTTATCCGAATCTATTGCACTTGGCCAAGCAGACCATGAGATCAACACCAATGTATGTTAGCATCAACCCAGTTGATCCCACAATCTTCTCAGATGCTGAATTGGTTGATCGGCTAGTTGCTCAAATGTAAACGATCTGCAACACTTGCTTCTCACGAAAGCAAATTGTTGGAAGCATTACTGGAATACCAACTCAAATCTGCATGCCGAGAAGAAGCTGAAAGGCCTAAACATCCTAGAGACGATGAAGATAGAGACAAGGATAAGGAGAAAGATTCTAAACGCCCAAAGAAGTCTGGTGAATCATCTTCTATGCAACCTCCTCCCCAACGGACTCCTGCTCAACAAAGGTCTCCTCCTTGTTCTTCTACTGAAAAACCTCAGGATTCTTCTAAATTGCCACCCCAGACTCAGAAAACCGATGATCACTTTGAGTATACGGGTGGTGACGATGAGGAAGTCCTTGAGCCCCTACAACAACCCACCTCTCCCAAACAAGTTCGAAACCCGAATCCTTATCTAGGTCTAAACAAAAGAAGAAGAAGGCGCCCAAGGTTGGCGTCGTATCATGGCTAGATGAAGATAATACAGAGGAATTTGAATGGTTCTCTACTCTTGTTAATTCCACTCCTACCGGTGAAGGTCAAGATCGGTGAGCGGTAATACATTGGAGCATGCTAAGATTCTGCAAGAAAAGTTCAATGTGAAGAAGATGACGAAATCCGAGTTGAAGCGAATCAAGAATGAAGCATTTCAACTTTTAAAAGACACCTCGGAAAGTGCCATCGAGGTTGAATATCACCTTGAGAACATTGCTCGAGCTATGTCTAACAACATGGATTGGCTCAACCCAGAAGCAAACATCGACTTCCCCAAACGGGACAACCCTCCATATTACACCGACTGGTCTAAACCTCTACCAACTATTGGCCAACCAGATGAGCCACGGATTCCATTCCGATATTTCTTCAACAGAGACTTGGAATTTCTTCTACATGGTGGCGATGGTTTAAGGAAATATGCTACATCTTTGACACTTCCATTCCGTGACTATATACTCTAAGCGCATAGCCATCGAGGAAAGAGCTAACCACTTGTTCTCCAACAATGTGGTAGAGTATGATCGTGATGCAATGTATGGGATTCACCATTGGCGGGCGCGAAGAATCTACTACGTGTGCCAGTTCGAAGTCTCAACATGCGTGTTCGATTACTAAAAGTATCGTTGCCATCAAACACGTTGATCTTTCGTCCAAATGGGACTACACATTTCTCAAGAAGATTGTGGCTAAAAGGCAAGGCGAAGGATTATGCATTCTCTGAAGTCGACTTTGAGAATTTATCTATCAACGACATTGAAGACATGTACCTTGCCAAAGTGCGAGGTCGCATGAGGCAATTTTCAAGCGAAGTACAATGTGAATTCATCAAGTCATTGCTCATATTCATCGACGCATAGTCATCAAAGAACGTGTAGAAGATCTCCAGCTTGCAGTTGAATCATATCAGACCCGTGTCAACTTCACTCCACCTCAGCTTGATCTTCCCGACATCAACCACCTTTCACAATATACACTCATCAGCAAACCATTTGGTGTCGTTTACCGCAGTAAACTACAAAGAAATTGCTTTATGGCGTGTAAAGATCTTCACAAGTTTGGGGATCACACTTTGAAGATGGTTAGGGACGGATTGGCTTATCGGTTGAAGCCTATATATGAAGGCATTGGGTCTCCGAAGCGATGGAATTATCAGGAACGAAGGGATGTGAAGAGGATCATCAGAATGATTGATGAAAGGTTGTATCGACGGGATCAGTTCAGAACGTTGGAAAGCTTTGTTGGTGGTCGACCCAGGATGAACATCACCGGCTATCAACGCCCAGTTCGCACTCCTGGAAACATCACTGGACTTCCTGGTACCCCTTGAACTACTTCTTTCATTATAAATTTGGATGTGTGATTTATTATGTCGATGGCTTGTGCACACATTACAGTGTATAACCCGTAATTGTCAAGAAAGGACCCTGTGGTACGCTTCAGTGCCATAATCCTTATACAAGGAGCGAAAGCTTCTTACTTTTGAGTAAAACCTATCAAACCTTTCATTTTTCAAGGTTTTACTCAAAAGAACAAGTACTTCCCCTTATGATTTTCAAAACCTCAACCGTTTATATCACTTGTTGAGGGGGAGTATTTGAAACTTTGTTCACCAATATGTTCTTTGTGTCACTCTTCCCGCAACACTCGAAATGGTCATATTTATTCTCAACTTTTCAAAAATAACATTTTATATGCCATTTTTGAGGGGGAGAAAATTATGTGATAAGAAATATGTTATGTAAATGCAAATGCAAATGAATCTTTGTGCTATAGACTTAACCAACGAATTGACGATACTTAACTGTTAGTAACTCGAAAAGACTTGTCCGGGACGGGTAATAATTTCAAGCTAGTTCACTAGTGATGTAAACGTGTCTCGCAAAGTACTTGTCCGAGTAGAATGTACCATTCGAGAAACTCTTGGTAGACATGAACTCGACGGGTTTGACAACCTTCGAGGTTTGTCTACACCTTCAAGGTAGTTATTAGAGCTAGTTGTTACCTAAAAGCGACAATGTAACTCTTTAACTATGCAGCGTAACCGTGTCTCGCGGGGATTGTCTATCTTGTGTTGATCAATTCAAAAGTCGCGCTCTTTCCTCCTTTGTGCAAATAACCGTTAAAACTCTTAAGCACATGTGGAGGGGAGTATTTATGCAAAATCTCATCTCAACGATGGTTCAAAAATGTTTTCATTCATAAACACTGTGTGAGATTTTTCAAGTAATTGGTTTTATGGCAACATAGGTTAGTCATGGAGTTATAAGGTGACTAAGGTTAGGAATAACCGTCCTATGATCCGCCAGAGCCGGAGGGATCTACCCAAGGACACCACAAATAGTTAGAATTTAGAAGTCCTTAGGAATGATTGTAAAAAGGAAAAAATGAGAATCGGAGAAAGAAGGAGTTGAAGAATAAAAAAGAAATGCAAAGAAAAGGGTGAAAAGAAATAGCCCTCTAGATTATTCAACTTAGGGCAGACACCGGGTTCAATTCATATGCTACTATTTGTCACTTGATGACACCGGTATTGAAGATTAAAAGTCGTCATGGACCCAGTTACGCATGCACTAAACCTTCTTAACCACTCAAGTTTCTCTCAACAAAAGCTTGTTTCATTCTCACAGGGAACCCTACATAATCTATCGGCTTTCTCTTAGAGATTGATGATATTGAAGAAGGAGACCCTCTCCCTAGTCTCCGCTCAGGAAAACCAAAACGCACTATTGAGTCTAGAGCCACGAGATTAATCAAAAGATCTCTTAAGTACACTTGACATTTCATCACTTGATGTTCAGCAATATGAACATCAGTGGTACGTTATCGAGTCCTTCACATATCTTAGCAATCTGTCGAGAAATTTTTTGAGAGGTTCACATATGTGATCCTCAGTGATTGAATGGAAACTCCTGCCAAGGTCGACATCAAGCGTGCCCGACAAACAGTCACTTTGGTAACTCCCGTGGATTACGCTTAGTGTGTCTCAAACGGTCTACGATCGTGAGGTGATACTTGGTGTACCTTAGCGACTCATCTCGAGCTGTAGATGTACCGGTACATCGCGTTATCTCACTTGTGGGACTCCGGTTCAGAGCGGCCTTTGTGAGAATTAGAGTTGTGTTTTCACACTATGTTGTTAACACTATCGAGTTCAAACTTGTAAGTGCGGAATCCACTTATTACTAACCGCTTTAATGTTTTCTTCTTATGGAAGCTCGGGTGGAATGATCGTGCGATTCTTCTCATGCTCATGCCAACATCATCACTAATGGAAGTTCTATCAAAAGCAACACAACAATCGAATGATTCTTCGTCAAATCAAAGAATCTACAAAGTTAAAGACTTAAAGAACTTCATCAAGATGAATTCCAACGTCAAAGAGCGTGTGAGCATGTTGAATAATGACGTGGAGACATCAAGCGTGAAGCATTCACGAGGCGGACTTGATGCAGACAATAACATACTATCACTTTCATGTCAAAGAACAATGAACAAAGAACAAAGTTAAAGATGACGTCAAAGCAGAACCATTCAAAAGAAAACTATCTCTCTATACTGGGGAGATTGTTTGAATCGAGGCAATTCTTCTCACAAGAAAGAAGAATGTTAGAAGACGTCAAAGCTACTATTACATCAACGCCTTCACCGTTTTGATCACTAACACTTAGGGAGATTGTTGGAATCACCCTAAACCATAATTAAGTGTTAGTAACTCATATGTAATAGTTAGCTCATTATGGCCTTTATGTTTGTTATTAGCCTTAAGCTTATGTAGAAGGCCCATGAGCTTAGGCCCATGTCCATTAAGGAAAGGATGGGAACTAGGAGTGTTGCCTAGCTTCCTCCTATAAATACTCTTGTATAACCCTCACTTGAGGGTTGGTTGTTCAACTTATTTCTTTCACACATATCATATGCATAATCGTCTAAGTCTTAACGTGTGTGTGTGTTTGACTATTGTTCAATCGCTTTATCTCTTTCTATTAAGCTTGTGTTGTAAAACTAGTGACCTATCGATGGCGTATATGGAACCTTACGCGTAAGGCTTACTCGTAAGAGGCAACCTTATGCGAGAGGTTATTGTTCGATATCCTTCACGGGATAAGTCCCTTATGTAGAACCTTACGCGTAAAATTTATGCGTAAGATTAATCTTACGATAACATGCTACGCGTAAGGTGATCCTTAGGCGAGATGGCAAGTAACCTTGATTACAATTTTCACGTAGAAAACCCGAAATAAGTTCATCATATCACCAATCTTAACACATACATTCATTCCTTTTCAAATCAAATCATGAATACTTATTAGAGCAGTTATGGGTAGAACAGGTTACGCGTAAACTTAAACCCTTAGGCCTAATTTCTATGTGTAAGTTATCTAACCATAGGAATTGCACCAAACTTGTTTTGTAAGGTCTAAGAAGCCTTATGAGTAGTTCTATCCAAGTTTTAACATCAAAGGCTAAGCAAATCAAAAATACCCAAATACTTATGAACATAAACCCTAATCTTCAATTTTCATGCGTTTAGCGTTTCTGGGTAGATTCTAAGCACGAATATGGTCAATTCAACTTCAAAAACAACATCATACAACTATCTTTTAACAAAAACATTCACATTTGAAAACCCCAAATTTACGCGATAAACCCTAAATTCAAGAATCAATCAATTAGTATTTACGGGTGAGTTTTAAAGATAGAGATGGTTTCAATATGATTAGATAAATGTTTTCACACAACCATTCTAACCAATAACACTCAAATGAAGAATTTGTGTTCTTATGTTCTGCGAGAACACAAATCTCTCTAAAACACGAGATTTAACCGTTGGATGTGTATGACATTAAAACCTTTGTTTATAATCATGTTAGAAACGTGAAAACACTTACGTTTGGTGATCAAAAACACGGATTAGAGGGTTGAATATTAGGCGAGGATTTGGGTAGATGGGAATTAAATGTAAGTGAATTAAATGTGTTTGTGACATATTTTATTTAAAATTAGTTTGAGCATTTGACACATCCAGTCCCTCCATTTTAACCATTTACATCTAACACCCATAACTTCCATTATGGTTATCAAACGAAAATATTTGGAAAGAAATTTGACGACACTCCCCTTGACTTAAGAAATATTGAACATTTATAAATTTAGTCCGAGGAGTGTCGATAAACCGTAAATTTGACCACCATTATTAAAGAGACAACGGGATAAGGTAACATGCAAGTACAAGGTTTTATGAAACCGAAAATAATTGTTTTCCCCCTCAACACTTGATTGAAAAAATCTTGAATTTTGAAAGATTTGAATGTTGTGAGAGGTTGTGTACTTGCCATGTGAAAAGAAATATAGATAGAAGAACATTTTTGTTGTTTTATCGATTTTATATTTTGTATTTTGTTTTTGAAAAATATTTACAAAAGAGGTTTTGGTGTTTGTTGGTTTTAAGAATGTTTTAAGAGTTTATCCAGCCTCTTGAGTCAAACACCGCATACTAATCCGTGGACCAACTCATTAAACCTAGCGAGGAGCTAAGGCTTTGGTGAGGAGATCCGCCAATTGCTATTCTGCACTCCACAAAGTATAATTCAACAGACTGCTTCACGTGGTCCTTGATGAAATGATAGCTAAGATCGATGTGCTTTGATTTGAATGTTGAACCGAGTTGCGAGATCGCAATAGCACTCCGATTGTCGCGAGACATCGGGATTACATCAAATACATAACCATAGTCTTTGATTTGTGTTCTCATCCAAATGACTTGAGCACAACATGCCGACATGGCTACATATTCTCCTTGGTTGAGGACAACGATGTACAACCCCGCTTCTTCGATTGCCATGACACCGGTTTATCACCAAGAAATTGTAATGCTCTCAAGTACTTTTTGTGAATCTAAGCATCCTGTGTGGTTAGCGTCCGAATAAGCTATTAGTTCGAAACCGAATCTTTCGGATACGGATCCCAAATTAATGGTTCCCTTGATGTATCGGAGGATTCTTTTAGCATCGAGAGGTGGGTTTCAGTTGGTCTCGATCGATAACGAGAGCGAGATATCTGGAAAAAACAATGTCAGTCGCTAGTGTTAGATACAAGAGAGACCCAATGATACTTGGTATTTGGTAGGGTCCACCAATTTCCCATGTAAATCGTCTAGCTTCTTGGTATGAGCCATTGGTGTGGCAAAGGTGTCACGCTTTTCATTCCAAATTTGTTTAACAGTTCAAGGGCATATTTGACCGACTCAAGAAAATACCACGGGGTGATTGATGAACTTGCGGTCCTAGAAAGAACGTAAGTTCACCCATCATGGACATTTCAAAATGTTTCTTCATTAGTTTTGCAAAAGCGATTGAGTACTTTTTATGTGTAGACCCAAAATGATGTCAACCACGTAAATTTGAACAATTAAGATGTGTGCCCGTGATATTGTATGAAAAGAGTTGGGTCAATGAACCTTTGGTAATATTATTGGCAATGAGGAAATATGATAGCTTATCGTACCACGCCGAGGAGCTTGTTTGAGTCCGTCTGAGCTTTGTTCGGTTTGTAGACATGGTTCGGGAACTCGGGATCAACGAATCCTTCCGGTGGTGAAATAAACCGTTTCTTTAAGTTTCTCGTTCGAGAAAAGCATTTTTGACGTCCATCGAAAGACCGTTATGTTCATACGAGCCACGAACGCGAGAAAGATCCGAGCGACCTCAAGACGAGCAACCGGAGCGAATGATTCTTCAAAGTCAATACCTCTTCCCCGTTTATAACCCTTAGCCACCAGACGTGACTTGTTTCGATTACATTCCTTCAAAGATCCAATTTGTTATCCAAATCCATTTGAGACCAATAGCGTAGACTCTGTTGGTCTTTCAACCGTTCCCATACTTCAAGACGTTTGAATTGGTTGAGTTCTTCTTGCATGGATTCAATCCGGTTGTCTTTTGTCATTGCGTCTTTAATATTTTTAGGCTCAGTTGGTAGACAATGAGTGCATAAATGCGTGTTCACCATCGTGTGAAGACGTTGTCTCGTTACGTTGGTTGATTCGGGTTGCCAATAATATTCTCTAGGGATGGTCATTTTCCAACGATGTGTAGAGGGTTGATGTTGGTATACATTGTGCGATTCGAGGATTCAAATGGCTTGTAGATGATTCCGCAACATCGGTGTAGCAGTTTCATTAGCAAACGGGTTGAAGAACGCATTTGGATCAAAATCTGCGGTGGGGTACTTCATTGTTAAGAACATCATCGGTTGGTTCATCGTTGTTTGAAGCGGTTTGTTCAACTGTTGTTGTAGAGTCAATGGTGGTGCTTCTTCAACAAGAGTTGTTGTAGCAGTGTATCGGTATAGGAATATGATCGGGTTGAGCAATGAAACATCGATACACGGAGCATGTTCATCAAAGTCATCACTAAGCAGTGGAGCAAATAGCTTTTCCATTTGTTGACGAGTAAGTGGGGCTTGGTTCGGTGATGATGGGGTTTCGGGGAAGTTTAAGCGGTTGTGACCGGGTTCCAAGTCATATGCTCGGAAGCCATTTCGTAAGCTCATCAAAATTAGCATGAATCGCTTCTATAACCTCGCTTTGTACGACGATTACAGATCCGTAAGCTTTAGAATTCTCACAAGATCCAATAAAGACTCAATGTCGACTTTGGCTTTGAGCTTTCCAAAGTCATCACGATCATTATTTGGGTAGCAAAGAGATCCAAATACATGAAAGTGTTTGAGATTCGGTTTTCGTTATGGATAAGCTCAAAGGTGTTTTGTTGTGGCGCTTTGTAATCATTGATCGGTTTTGAGTATAGCATGCGTTGATACGACACGCCCACAAGTGATCCGGAAGGTTAGCATTTATTAACATTGTTCGTGCAGCTTCCACTAACGCACGGTTTCGTCTTTCAACAACTCCGTTTTATTATTCGTGTACGTGCAATAGATGTCGATGCTCAATTCCCACTTTCTCATAAAATTCTCAAGAGTTTGGTTCACAAATTCGGTTCCTTTATACATTACGATTTGGCGGACGGTGTTCCGAGTGAACTTG
Organism: Chrysanthemum lavandulifolium; assembly: GCA_022545495.1. Taxonomy (NCBI): domain Eukaryota; kingdom Viridiplantae; phylum Streptophyta; class Magnoliopsida; order Asterales; family Asteraceae; genus Chrysanthemum; species Chrysanthemum lavandulifolium. Next base: position 204,310,649 of record CM040245.1, read on the forward strand.
AATTTTCGTGAGAAAGGTGATGATCAACTATGGAGCTTGATATTTGCTTCAAGAAAGTAGACCCAAGTCCATCATGAGTAGTCATCGACAATTACCAAGAGTAGCGTTTGCCATTAATCGCTTGCACGCATCGGGCCCCACAAATCCATGTGAAGAAAATGAAGCACATCTTTGAGAGCGTGTTCCACCTTTGAAGGAAAATGAGCACGAGTGCTTTTCCCTTGTTCACAAGTCGAGCAAAGGTAATCTTTAGAATACCGGAATCTTGGGAGACCTTCAACAAGTTTGTGTCGAGCAAGGTTGGTGATGGTTTGAAAGTTTAGATGTGAGAGACGACGTGCCATAGCCAAGATTTTGTAGAGGTAGCCTTTGAGAGTAGATAGATGGGAGATGAAGCAACCATGTCTTGCATTGAGATTGTGTATGACTAGAATTGCAAGATCCGGACATAAGATCGTTTCCTTGTAGATCACGAATGAAACAAGTTTCTCCCAAAAGCAACCTCCAAGTCTACATCACGAATTGACCGATCAAGAGAGATTGTGACCGAGGCCTTCCACATAACAAACCCCGCTAATTTCGATATTGCCATTGATATAATCTCCGTAGCCCATGATAGTTGTGAAGTGATCATTCCGAATCGACGGTGCCAATGAACTTTGCAATAAAGTTTGATAACAGTTTATGATTGCACGTCATGTGTCGGGAACATCCGCTTTCAACAATCCAAAGGATGATCTGTATCACCGCATTACACAAAGACGACACGGATGGAATAGAAGTAGATGTGGAACACGAAGTGTTAGAGGTTCAAGCGGTTATTGTAGAAATACACATCAATGACTTTAGGCATCCATTTAAATCCTAGTGTATTATGTATCCATTTCGCCATCTCCAACTAGTATTTGCTTTTGTCTTAGTGAATGCACTAGGTGGTACTACTTTCCTGGAGGTGATCTTTCGAGCTACGGGGACATCAATGCTTTTCTTAGAATCTAAAGAGGCGGTTTACCAAGCACGAGACTTAGAAGCATTAGTGGGCCTAGAGGTATTCCGGGTCTTAGGATTCCGTAAATGATACAAGATAGCTCTAGCAACACATTTGTCATGACAATTAGAAGGCATACTTTTACGACAAATAACACAAGAAGCATCGATGAATATCAAAAGTACTTAAAGGTTTAGCATTCGTTACAACACTCTTTCCATTACATTTGTCGACGTAATATCCAAGTGGGTGCAACGTGAGTCTTATTCAAAGTCCTAGGTGTTCTTCTACTTGAGATTTTTATTGTTCTTTTCTTAGGTCGCAACTTCCTATTCTTCTTTGTATTGCTCTTAGGTCAGTAAAGTGCGAACATTAGGAAAAGAGGCAATTATTCTGTTCGAGAGAGGAAGCACATTAGTAACTTGTGTTTTGTCGAGGCAACCGGGTTCACGTTTGCTAAGTGTTACGTGTGCAATTCTCTTAATGATGCTAGGTCGAACTTGTTCATACTTTCCTAACATTTGTTAACTTAAGGGTATGTTTGGCAAAACTAGTCAGAAGTCGTATGTCGAAGTCGTATGTCGTAAGTCAGTAAACTGTAGGTCGAAGTCAGAACCGCAAAGTCATTAACATGAGCTACAAGTCGCATCTTTTTAATAAAAGTGTTTGGTAAATTAGTGTTAAATGTAATTATAAGATGTAAAATGACATAAAAGGACAAATCTATAATTGTAAATAAATGTTTGGAGGGTATATTAGTAATTTAAAGTTTTAACGACTTATAGATATTTAAAAGCTTCATGAATCGACTTTTCATTTTGGAGCTATTTGTTTGAAATAAAAGCTTGTAGCTAATGCATTCAAACGAAGCTACTTAGTTTATAGGAGATTATTTTGTAACAAAAGCTAATAGCTCCTCTAAAAGTTCCCGCCAAGCAGGCCCTAAAGATAGTGTGCACCAATTCTTGATTTTCGAATGAAGATTTTAAAATTCATGACTTCTTTAGTGTGTGCAAGAAAATGATCAAGTTCGTTTGATGCTTCATCACGAGTCTATTTAAGTAAATCAAATGTAACACCATATTCCTCCTTAACTTTTTCAAGTTCTTGTTCATATTTTGAGATTTGACATTTCACAGACGCGTTTTGATCATCCAGTTGCTCAAATTTAGGATTAGACGTTTTGGATTGCAAGCGGTTGATTTTGTTTTGCAAAGCAAGTTCATGATTTTGACAATCTTTTGACATCATTGAAGACGACGTTTTGAATTTGAAAGCTCGTTTAACGATGTTCATTTTCAACTTTTAAAGACTCGATCCGATGCACATTATCGGTATTCTCAATAATTTCAACAGAATCAATGTAATTAGCAGAGATATGATTAGATGCATATGCAAGCATTGTAATAACACAAGATTATTGATATCAAGACATATAACATCTTCCCAGTCGATCAACATCTTTTCTCAACAATTTATTTTTACGTTTAGTATTTGAAATCGATGTTTCGTTTTCTCAAGACTGTTTCATGAGACCAAGTTCCTTGTGAAAATCCTTTCCTAATATAGTTGTTGGAATCACTCCTAAACCATAATCAAGTGTTAGTAATTAATATGTAATAGTTAGCTTTATTATGGCCTTTATGTTTGCAATTAGCCTTAGGCTTATGTAGAAGGCCCATAAGCCTAGGCCTTAGTCCATTAAGGAAAGGATGGAAACTAGGAGTGTTGCCCTAGCTTTCCTCCTATAAATACCTTTTGTAAACCTTCATTTGAAGGTTGGTTGTTCAAGTTATTCTTTCACTCACATCTACGCCTAAACCGTTTCTAATATCGTGTGTGTGTGTGTGTTTTACTTGTTCAATCGCCTTATCTCTTTCTTATAGCTTGTGTTTGTAAAACTAGTGACCTATCAGTGGTATCAATCGCCTACTAGTTGGGTGAATCGTGTTTGTTTTTGAAGTGGGTTTCGGTCCTACGCCTAAAACGCACATTCGATACTTTGGTTCGCTTAAAAACATCTTTTTTACACTTTTGAATCCAAGATTCTTGTCCTTTCAATGTCTTAAGGTGTTAAAATAAGTGTTTTGGCAAAATGTTTCAAACTTTATCGTGGATAGTTGTTTTTATCGTGTTTTGAACGTGGGTATCATCCTACTCAGAATCGCTTTTAGAGGCTTTGGTTCATCAAGTTTCACACTTTTGTGTATTTTGGTGTTATTGAAGCTATTTTATCACACAAAAGCGGTTTAGAAACACTTTTGGACAGAATCAAAGTTACGAGCATTTCTACGCGTAGTAAAACCCTAAAACTACGCGTAAGTGCTTCCTTGGTTTGATCTTCATTTTCGTGGTTTATTCCGTGTTTTCTTACTTGGATAAGTGCGAAAATACGTCGACTTTGGATATCTTTTGCACCGTGATAGTGTAAAGATCATTTGGCAAAACCCTAAAATTACGCATAAGCATAAGCCACGCCAGAAATCCCACGCCTAAGATTTTCTTACGCCTAAGCCTAGTCTTACGCATAAGAAAATCCTACGCCTAAATTTCTACGCCTAACTTTTGTCTACGCCTAACTTTAGTGATTTTCCCTACTTACGCGTAAGCTAAATCCTACGCGTAACTCCTTATTGTTACGCGTAACTTTTGGTGTTTTTACGCATAAGTGCTACTTGGTTCTTGTCTTTTCTACACCTAAGGACACTTCATCAACAAAGGTTCATTCGACTAAAAAGATCCATTTTTGCCAACACAAGTTTTCAACATGTCTCAACCTCCATACTCTAACTATTTCCCTTACACTTATAATCAACAACAACAACAATTAACTCCACAACATCAACAATGGAATCAACAACAAGCAATTTATCAACAACAATTTAATCAACAACATACTCCACAACTTGGTGCAATTCCACCTCCTAATATGGTTCAAACACCACCAAGTCTTCAAGTACTACCTTACACAGACTCATACAATCAACATCCATCAAGGACCACTATGAAGGAACCGACATGGTTTGGCAAAATGTGTGAAGCTTTAAGTAGCCAACAATCAATTCATGAGGCTGGATCACTTGATAGACCTCCAATGCTCACTCCAGGAAATTACGACCAATGGATGCTTAGATTCTTTAGGTTTTGTGATCTGAAGAAGCCACATGGCAAATTCTTAAAGAAGGTTATCTTGGAAGGTCCATTTCAGATGCCTACTATCACTATACCCGGAGATCCTACTGCTACTCCACCAAGAGATGAACAAACAAACATTGCTACTGTTGCAGACTTAAGACCTGAAGAACTTCTACACTATGAAGCATATGAGCTCGCAATGCAGTATATCCTCTTAGGATTACCTAACCCAATTCTTCATAGTGTTGATGCTCAAAAGACTGCACATAAAATGTGGGAACAAATTCATCTACTCATGGAAGGAACTGTACTCAATCAGGAGGATTTGGAATCCAAAATATATCTGGCTTATGAACACTTCATGATTGAACCTGGGGAGACACTTGAGTCTTATCATCATCGATTTTCAGACATCATTAATGATTTGGAAAAACACAATATCATCATGCCACGTATTGCTGTCAATACAAAGTTCCTAAGTAGTCTTGGTCCAGAATGGGAGAAGTATGTCATTTTCCTCCGTCAAGCGAAGGATATGCATCATGCGTCTTACGAATTGTTGTACGATTACTTGAAGCCTCATCAAAAGGAAGATGAAATGAAAAGGATTCTCCGTGCACAAACCGCTCCACGATCACATCCGGACAATCAACAACTTGCCTTGTATGCTCAATGTAATTATCCTCTCAACCAAAGAACTCTACCAACCGCTTCAACCACACCTTCACAAAGAACAACCTCAACAAAATCAATTGGTTCCATACAACCACAACAATGCTCAAGCATATGTTAGTGAAGCTACTGAGGAAATCGATCCGTTCGACGCATTGCAACAAGGATTTGTTATGATAGCTAATGCTTTTGGCCGTTATACCAACAAATCCAACAATCTTATTCGTACCTCCTCTAACACACGGACTCAAGCTGTTGTGAACAATGGACGTGTTGAAGTTCGAATCGTGCTAATGGTCGCCGATGGGCGGTGGTCAAGGGTTTAATCTTGTGGTAGGAATAACAATGAGCTCAGTGGTGGAACAAGGAAATGCTCGAGAATCGGTTAAATGGTCTTCGATGCTACAACCGCAATGAGAAGGGACACTGGCTAATGCATGCCCAAAGCCGAGGACTAGGGCAATGCTTACTTCAAACGAGCTTTACTATTGGCTCTTAAAGATGAAGCCGGTGGATCTCTCAGATAAAGAACGAGCTTTATGGCGATGCGAGACTCGGATGATGATATGGAGGACTTGCGGGCCAATGCATTTATTATGTTGATGGCTAATATGCAAGAGCTACACATGAGTGAAACAGCCCGGTGTATGACACCGATGGCTTGTCTCAGTACGAACAAACCATCATCATATCGAACTCATATCTCCGCCAATATTCGAATCCGGCGCGGCTCAGATTGTTCAAATGAGTCATCTACATCTCATCCTCGACGATTTTCAAATAGACCCGTAGTTACATTTGAAATCAAGATGACCTTATGGTTTCCTTGATAATCAAATTGACTCGTGGTTATACTTGAGGATCTAAATAATGATCATGTTGTGACTCACGTTGAACACGCCGAACCTTTGCCTCATCCGGATCTTGTTCTTACTTAAAGACCAACAATCCCAAATTCGAATGTGTTGCATTAAATCGGACCTTAAAAAGTAAGAATGCCACTGTTAACCAAGGATTTTGAATGCTTACAATTGCAACTCAATTTTTCAAAACTCAAGAAAACAGTGAAAAAGGTTTTGAAGCCGCTTTGGAAAATCTCATCAAAACGAAAAACATTTAGAAAAACAGATCGTGATCTAGCCGCTTGAAGAATGCTTTGTTGTCGACATAGAACAACTAAAACATGAACATAAAAAGCAAATTAACGCCTCACCTTGGAAAATCAAAAGCTAAGGTGAGTTGTTAACTTGTCAAAATAGTTCTCCGCATACAAAAGCATTCAACGAATCGTAGATGACCTTCTTGAAGAAATTGTTGGCTTGCAACACAAACTTAAAGAGTTTAAAGCTGTTGTTTACAAACATGGTGAATCTGTAATGACTATTGAAAAGTTTACTTTAAAACCCTATCCAAAAGGATATGGACCAAATCTTGTCGATTACAAACCTAAACTTTCACCAAAACATTCAAACCAAATCACGAAGTTTCGGTCAGATTATAAAATTAATGATCTTATTATGATCGTTGTTGAATATCATCGTCAAGAGGAATTAGATGCGTAAGAGGAGAGTCGATCCAAATTAGCAAATGTTGTTTATAATAAACCTCATAACTATTCAAAAGCGATCCCTTTCGTCACACCAACGGATTCTTCTAACACACCAAGGAATATCGTAAAACCTCTTGAGTCTTCTAATGTTAATCCCAAAACAGATTATGCACAAACTTATGGTCCTTTACCTTCCATCAGTGAAGTAAATTCAAAACCTGAAAATCGCAAAATTCTTCGGTATTTTGATATTTTCATGGCTGACCTCAAAACTTTAGCACATGAGATAGAATATCATTCTGAAATCAAAATTCAACATTTTCAATCGCCTCTTGCGCGTGAACAAAGAGACATTTTCAGAAAAATCTTTTACCTAATGTTAAAAATTTGAAAAGTTGTGCATTAGCCTGGGAACGGGATTTTCATAAAGAACATGGAACTATGAAGGTCGTTTTCGAGAAAACAGAAACATCTATTTCTAATACTAAATGTAAAAAGAAACTTTTGAGAAAAGATGTTGATTGACTCTTGGATGATCTTCAATGTGCTGATGTCTTTAATGCTGTGTTGTTTCATTCTTTGCCATATGCATCTGATTTTATCTCTGATAATGTTGTGAATGTTGAGAATTCTGATAATGTGCATCAAATCGAATCTTTAAAAGCTGAAAATGAACGATTGAATAACGAGCTTTCAAACGCAAAACGTCGTCTTCAATGGTGTCAAAAAGATTGTCAAAATCGTGAACTTGCTTTGCAAAAGAAAATCACCCAGTTGCAATCTAAATCGTTTAGTCCAAAAATTGAGCAACTGGATGATCAAAACGTGTCTTTGAAAGGTCAAATCTCTAAATATGAACAAGAACTTGTAAAAGTTAAATAGGAATATGGTGTCATATTTGATTTACTTAAAAAGACTCGTGATGAAGCATCAAACGAGCTTGATCATTTTCTCAAACACACTAAGGATGTCATGAATTTTTTGGGAAATCTTCGTTCTGAAAATCAAGAGTTGGTGCACACTATCTTTAAGCTAAGAGAAATGTTAGGAAAGTATGAACATTTGCCCCCAACCGTCATTAAGAAGATAGCACCAGTCACACTTAGTAATCGTGAACCTAGAATTCCTACCGCCAAATCACAAGTTGCTAACGTGCTTCCTTCTCTTCAAACAGACTAGTTTCGTCTTTTCCAAACGTCCGCACTTCACGACCTAGGAGCACTCAAACGAAGAATAAAAAGTTGCGACCTAAGAAAAGATCAATAAGGACTGCTAAAATAGAAGAACACCCTAGGACAATGAATAAGACTCACGTTGCTTCCACAATAGAAATTTAAATCGGCAAATGAATAGAAATAGTGATGTAACGAATGCTAAACCTTTAAGTACTTTTGATATTAGGTCTAATGCACCTTGTGTTATTTGTCGAAAAGTATGAATTCGATTGTCATGACAAATGTGTTGCTAAAGCTATCATTTCTCGTTTAAGGAATCCTAAGAATCGGAATACCTCTAGGCCAACTAACCATTCTAAGTCTGTGCTTGGTAGACCGCCTTCTCTAGATTCTAAGAAACACACTACTGTCCCTGTAGCTCCAGTTTCACCTCCTAAGAATGTTGTACCACCTAGTGCATTCACTAAGACGAAAGTAAATAGTAGTTATAGATGGCAGAAATGGATATATAACACACTAGGATTTAAATGGATGCCGAAAATTATTAATGTGTGTATGTCTAATATAACTGCTTCGGAACCCTCTAACATTTCGGGTTCCACATCTACTTCTATTCCATCCGTGTCGTTTGTGTGTAATGCGGTGATCTGAGATCATTCTCTCGATTGTTGATAGCGGATGTTCCCGACACATGACAGCAACCTTAAACTGTTATCAAACTTTATTGCAAAGTTCATTGGCAATCGGGTTCGGAATGATCACTTCAGCGACTATCATGGGCTACGGAGACTATGTTAATGGGAACATCGAAATAAGCGTGGTTTACTATGTGGAAGGCCTCGGTCACTGTCTGCTTTCGATGGGTCAATTTTGTGATGGAGATTTGGAAGTTGCTTTCGGGAGAAAACTTGTTTCATTCGTGATCTACAAGGAAACAACCTTATGTCGGCTCGCGTTCTTCTAGTCTTTACACTATCTCTATGCAAGACATGGTTGCTTCTTCCCCATCCGCTTACTTTCAAAGGCAACATCTATAAAATCCTGGATATGGCACCGTCGTCTCTCACATCTAAACTTTCAGACCATCACCAACCTTGCTCGACATAAACTAGTAGAAGGAATCCCACGATTTCGGTATTCAAAAGATCACCTTTGCTCAGCCTTTGAACAAGGAAAAAGTACTCGTGCTCATTTTCCCTCTAAAGTGGAACACAACTCTCAGCATGTGCTTCATCTTCTTCACATGGATTTGTGTGGCCCGATGCGTGTGCAAACGATCAACGACAAACGCTACATTTTAGTAATTGTTGATGACTACTTACGTTGGACTTGGGTTTACTTTCTTCGAAGCAAAGACCAAGGTCCACAGATGATCATCACCTTTCTCAAAAATCTGTGTTCACTCGAAATACGATTAGATGATCGAACCGACAAAGGAACCGAATTTGTTAACAAAACTCTTCGTGAATTTTATGAGAAAGTGGGAATAGAGCATCAAACATCTATTGCACGGACACCGAACAAAACGGAGTTGTTGAAAGACTAAACCGAACGTTAGTGGAAGTCGCAAGAACCATGTTAATTAATGCCAAACTCCCAGATTACTTGTGGGCGTGTCGTATCATCGCATGTAATACTCAAAACCACTCTATGATTACAAACGCGACAACAAAACACCTTTCGAGCTTGTCCACAACAAAACCAAATCTAAAACACTTTCATGTATTTGGATCTCTTTGCTATCCGAATAATGATCGTGATGACTTTGGAAAGCTCAAAGCCAAAGCGACATTGGAGTCTTTATTGGGTATTGTGATAATTCTAAAGGTTTCGAACGGAATCGTCGAACAAAGGAGGTAATGGAAACGATTCATGCTCATTTTGATGAACTCACGGAAATGGCACGAGTATAACGACTTAGAACCGGTCACAACCGCTTAAACTTCCTCAACCCCATCATCACCGAACAAAGCCCCTGACTCTCTCGTCAACAAATGGAGCAGTTATTGCTCCTCCATTCGGTGACGATATTGATGAATGTGCTCGGTGTATCCATTGTTTCACCGCTCAACCCGATACTACTCTTATACCGATACACTACTACAACAACTCTTGTTGAAGATGCACCTACACCAATTGACTCCACCACAACAGCTTGAACAAACCGCTTCCAACAATGATGAACCGCCGATGATATTACGAATGAAGTACCCCACCAAGATTTTGATCCAAATCGTTCTTTAACCCGTTTGCTAATGAGATCGCTGCACGGATGTCGCGGAATCTTCAACAAACCATTTGAATCCTCGAATCGCACAATGTATACCAACATCAACCCTCAACACATAGATGGACAAAAGATCATCCTCGGAAAATATTATTGGCAACCCAAACCAACCGATCGTTACGAGACAACGTCTTCACTCGGATGGTGAGCACCGCATTTATGCCCTCACCGCTCGCTAACTGAGCCTAAAACATCAAAGACGCAATGACAAAAGACACCTGGATAGAATCCATACAAGAAGAACTTAACCTATTCAAACGTCTTGAAGTATGGGAACTAGTTGAAAGACCATCAGGGGTTTATGTCATCGGTCTAAAATGGATTTGGAAAAACAAATTGGATGCTGAAGGGAATGTTATCCGAAACAAGTCACGTCTAGTTGCTAAAGGTTATCGTCAAGAAGAGGGTATAGACTTTGAAGAATCTTTTGCTCCGGTTGCTCATCTTAAGGCTGTTTGGATATTTCTCGCGTTTGCGGCTCATATGAATATGACGGTCTATCAAATGGATGTCAAAACTGCATTTCTCAATGGACAACTTAAAGAAACGGTGTATGTCAGCCAACCAGATGGATTCGTTGATCCTGAGTTCCCGAACCATGTTTACAAACTGAACAAAGCTCTTTATGGTCTCAAACAAGCTCCTCGGGCATGGTACGATAAGCTATCAACTTTCCTCATTGCCAATAATTTCACCAAAGGTTCGGTCGACCCTACTCTTTTTATACAATATCACGGGGCACATATCTTAATTGTTCAAATTGACGTGGATGACATCATTTTTGGGTCTACACATAACAAGTACTCAATCGCTTTTGCAAAATTAATGAAGAAAAATTTTTAAATGTCCATGATGGGTGAACTTACATTCTTTCTAGGATTGCAAGTTCATCAATCACCCCGTGGTATTTTCTTGAGTCAGTCCAAATATGCCCTTGAATTGCTAAACAAATTTGGAATGAAAACCTGTGATACTTATGCCACACCAATGACTCATACCAAGAAGCTAGACGCTGATTTAAATGGGAAATTAGTGGACCCTACAAAATACCGTAGTATTATTGGGTCTCTAATGTACCTAACAGCAAGCCGACCTGATATTGTTTTTGCCGTTTATCTATGCTCCCGTTATCAGTCTCGACCAACTGAAACCCACCTCTCTGAGGCTAAAAGAATCCTCCGATACATCAAGGGAACCATTAACTTGGGGATCTGTTATCCGAAGGATTACGGTTTTGAACTAATCGCCTTTTCGGATGTCGATCACGCGGGATGTTTATATTCACGAAAAAGTACTTGAGAGCACTACAATTTCTTGGTGATAAAGCGGTGTCTTGGCAATCAAAGAAGCAGGATTGTACATCGATGTCCTCAGCGAGCGAGAATATGTAGCAATGTCCGCGTCTTGTGCTCAAGTCATCGGATGAGAACACAACTCAAAGATTATGGTTACGTATTTGACATAATCCCTATGTATTTGTGACAATCGGAGTGCCATTGCGATCTCGTGCAACTCGATTCAAGACTCGAAATCAAAGCACATTGATCTTCGCTATCATTTCATCAAGCATCACGTGGAAGCAGTACCGTTGAATTATACTTTGTGGGTCTTGAATACCAATTGGCGATCCGCTCACCAAAGCCTTGCCTCCCGCTAGGTTTAATGAGTTGGTCCACCGGATTGGTATGAGGTGTTTGACTCAAAAGGAATTGGATGACCTCCTAAAACAGTCTTAAAAACCTGTCAAACACCAAAACACTCTTTTGTAAATAAATTTTTCAAAAACAAAATACAAAAATATAAAACCTGATAACAACAAAAATATTCTTCTATCTACTTTTCTTTCAACATGGCAAGTACATTTCTTCCGTCAACACCTTAATCTTTCAAAATTCAGTATTTTTCCGATCACGTGTTGAGGGGGAGAAATCAAAGACTTAACTATTTAAAAACATCTGTGTACTTGCATGTTATCTTATCTAGGTTGTTTCTTTTAAACAATGGTGGTGAATTTTCTAGTTCAATGACACTCCTCGAACTAAAATTAATAACCTTTCATCATTTTTCTTAAGTCGAGGGGGAGTGTCGTCAAGTTTCTTTCTTAAAAACCTTTGTTTGGTAACCAAAATGAAAGTTAAATGGCTTTGTTTGAAAATGGAAAAGGTGGAGGGACCAAAACTGTCAAAATATTAAAGTTAAATTTAATAAAACATCTCCCACCTACTTATTCACTTCACATTTATTACATTCAAATTTTTACATCTACGCCTAAGATTCATTCAAGAAATCCGTTAGTTTGATCATCATTTTGTAAGTGTTTTAACGATCTTAACATGTTTTTAAGCTAAGGTTTTTAATTTCATGCAAATCCTACGGCTAAAAATTGTTTTACGCGTGATTATGTGTTCTACGCATAAGCGTATGAACACACAATCATTGTGTGTGTGTTTTTGGTTAAATGGGTGTGTCAAAACGTTTCTAATACATCAAGGATATCATTTTAACCATAAAAACCCACCCAGAAACACGTATTAATGATTTTTGAAAATTAGGGTTCTTGAGTCGAATTGGGTATTTTCGAATGTGAAGTGTTTTGGTCAAAAAGATTGTTGGGTTATGGTCATATGTTGATGAATTGATCATTTCCATGGTTGTTAACCACCCAGAAACACTAATTGATTAACAATTTGAAGTTAGGGTTTAAAGTTCATAACTTTGGGTAATTTTGATTCACAACGAATTAGATGTTAATACCTGGCCTAAAGACTCTAACAACACTCTAGACCTACCAAATTTTGTTTGGTACATATCCCATGGCTAGAAATTATACGCGTAAATCTTAACCCTTAGGGTTTTGACCTACGCGTATGACTTTCTACGCGTAACTATTAACGAATGATTCATGCCATGTTTTGTTGATATAATGAATGTTTGTGTTAATTTTGATGATTTGATGAATTTATTTCAGGCTTTGCTACGCTTAATATTCAGAATCAAGGTCATTTGATTCTCTACGCATAAGGATTACCCTACGCGTAGTCAAGTTATGCGTAAGAATAACCCCACGCATAACTATTACGCCGTAAGGTTCTACAATGGGACCACGCGTATCCCGTGAAGGATATGCGTAAACAATGACCTCACGCATAAGGTCTACTCTCACGAGTAAGCCTTACGCGTAAGGTATATATACGCCACGGCGTAAGCTCCACGCATAAGGTCCCCTTTCCTATGCGTAACATTTCACGCCGTAGTTGGGATCCCACGCATAAGCTTTACGCTGCGTATGTCACTCTTGTTTACGCTTGACTTTGCCAATTCTACGCCTATGCCTTGATTGACCTTCATTATGAATTGTTACGTGTACAAACTTGTTAATAAACTTATCATAACGTCACGAATCCAATAATGTCACTAATAAACTTAAACGTTTGATATGTTGTGAACCATAAGTGATAACATAAACTTTAAAACTTAAAGTTAACTAACTCACGAAACATTTCATGACGTCATTGGACTATTGGACAAACAAGTGACTTAGGACTCGTAACAATCATTGACACTCTACATTCAATAACTAGACAATAAGACCTTCTATTGACTAACATTATGTCTTTCTATATGTTGGTTCTTTTGGCTAATGTTATTTCAGATCACGACATGGCTGAACAAATGAATGTGGATGCATCGAAGTTCTTACAATTGTCGATATCTTTCCGAGGGTTATCCGAGAAAGCTTGGAAAGAACAACCTTAGGGTTGACTTTGACACCCTCACATGCTCGTAATCTTCTTGTCTCATTGCGGTGGATATTCTCAAGTCTCATCCCTACCAGAACATGCTCTCATAATCTGCCACAGTTCCAGAGGTCTACATTCAACAATTCTGGGATTCTATGTAGAGGATCACTGGTCAAAATGCAGTGAATGTGACTCTTAACCACAAACAAGTCACTATCACTCCTGCTGATTTACGGGCTATTCTCATCATTCCAGACATCGCTCCAACCAACCTCTTTGCTACTCCTAATGAAGGGAAAATTTTGCAATTCTTGATAGATATTGGTTATGATGAATCTGCAGGAATCATTACTAAGCACTCTCACGTGGAGCTGAAGAATATTCCTCAACCATGGAGAACACTCTACATGATCATCACCAAATCAGTCTCTGGTCGTGACAGTGGCTATGAACATCCAAAGCTCATGGAACTGCAAATTTTATGGTCTCTGATCAATAAAATGGACATCGAAATCAAGCATTTGCTATGGGAAGACATGATCTTTGTTTCACAAGAAGCTTGGCTCCAAAATTCCTATGTCAAATACACCAAACTGTTGATCCGAGAGCTCTTGGACTTCCTCCCGATATCCTGGGAGACTCAATGACCCGCATAATCATGACATCTTGATTGAGCCCATACTATCTGTCAGAATCAAAGAATCTTCTACGAAGAAACAGTGGTCTTGAGTTGCCCGATCACCTTCTTACAAAGGAAATCAAAAAGTCGAAGCGCATAAAAGGTATCGGGTAGCCGTTAAAGAAGGAAAAGTTGGCCATCTTGATGATAAGGCTTCTGGGACACCTACTCGGAGAACCAGAAGAGGCAGTGCTGGAAGTGCCGCAAGTACGGAGAGTCATAGGAAATTCCCCAAGAGGAACCCTTCAAGAAAGAGGATTGTTCCCGCAAAGGAAGCTATTCCTATCCCAACTCCCAAACCTGAACCGCAACAACAGCTTATGGACAAAAGCTCTGAAGAAACACAATCAGACGAGGAGGTCCACTATTCTGAAACTGCAAAAGATGTCTCTGACACTCCAACAGTACCAAAACCTCCAAGTCCTCAAGCTGATAAAGGAAAAGGGAAGACTCCTGCACTTGTTCCTTATGATGAAAGCTCGGAGAGTGATGAAGAGCCACCGGAAAAAGTATACAAGAAGAAGGTCAAATTTGTTAGACACCTACAGAAAGCTGAAGAATTTGCAAAAGATCAAATGGGTGGTCCCGGAGGATCAAGTGGTGCTGCCCACTCTACACCAACTCCTGATGCGGTTAATCAACCCGATAAGGGAGCTGGTGCCACCACTCTTTTACAACAACAACAGCTTTTGGAGGATAGTATCGAATACGACATTGAGGAGCCTGAAACTGAGAAGTCAGAGAAAGATAAAGATGTTGATTATGACGATTTGCTTCTGGATAGTCCTACACGATCACAGAAGGAAACTTCTGAACCACCAAAGGACCCGGAGTCTCCTCACATCTCATCATCATCGGATTCTTCATCTCACTCCTCACAACCACCATCCAAGAAGTCAACCAAATCATCATCCAAATCCGTGAAGAAACCACCTCGATCTTGGATTTCTCATACGCATAAACGAATTGTGAATGCTGTCAAACAAGTCAGAAAGAAAGACGTGCTCAACAAGAAGTTAAATTTCTTTCGATCACATACGACATCTGTATGACGAGAAAGAAAAGATGCAAGAGGAAAGGAAGTTTGTTCAGAATTCATGAAACAACACCGTCGGGAGGAATCGAGCGAAATGATCAAGGCTACGAAAAAGTACCTTCGCGAGACGTTCCTAAAGTCACAAAGGAGTTGTTCACCGCACAACTTTATCCAAATCGATATGATCACCAAGCAAACTATTCGATCAACGCCCTTAACCGTCACAATCAATCCGACCGATCCGGTCGTGTTCTCGAATAATGAATTGGTAGCCAAGCTTGTGACACAAATGTCGCCACGATCTGCAATGTTCAATCCTGAAGAAGCAAAACTGTATCAAGCATTGCTAGACTACCAACTTCAAGAAGCTTGTAGATTTGAAGTAGAAAAGTTGAAACATCCCAGAGACGATGAAGATAAGGATAAGGATAAAGACTCTGCACCTAAACGTCAGAAGCAGTCTGGTGAATCTTCTTCGATGCCACCTCCTCCTCATCGAACTCCTGCTCAACAAAGGTCCCCTCCTCGTTCTTCTACAGATAAACCTCAGGACGATTCCGAGTTACCACCCATGACTCAGAAAACCGGTGATCACTTTGAGTATACGGGTGGTGACAATGAAGAGGTCCTTGAGCCCCTACAACAACCACCTCACCCAAACAAGTGCGAAACCGGAATCATCATCAAGGCCTTCTAAAAAGAAGAAGAAGGCGACTCAACTCAAGTCGTATCATGGCTAGATGACGATAAAACCAAGAATTTGCATGGTTCTCTACACTTGTCAATCAAACTCCTACCCCGATGAAGGTCAAGATCCGGTCGAAGGTTCTACATTGGAGCATGCTAAAGTTTTGCAAGAAAAGTTCCATGTGAAGAAAATGGCGAAATCGAGTTGAAGCGAATCAAGAATGAAGCGTTTCAACTTCTAAAAGACAGCTCTGAAAGTGCCATCGAGGTTGAATATCACCTTGAGAACATTGCTAGAGCCATGTCTAACAACATGGATTGGCTCAACCCGGAAGCAAACATTGACTTCACAAAAAGGGACAATCCTCCATACTACACCGATTGGACCAAACCTCTACCGACCATTGGCCAACCAGATGAACCACGGATTCCCTTCCGATATTTCTTCAACAGAGACCTGGAATTTCTTCTCCATGGTGGCGATGGTTCAAGGAAATATGCTACATCCTTGACACTTTCATTCCCAGCAGCTATCTACTCAAACTGCATAGCCATTGAAGAACGTGCCAATCACTTATTCTCCAACACAGTGGAAGCATACGACCGAGATGCATTGTACGAGATTCATCATTGGCCAGAACGCCGATGAATCTACTATCAAGTCGCCAGTTCAAGTCACAACATGCGGTGTTTAGTACTAAAGACATCGTTGCCATCCAACATGTTGGTCTTTCATCCAAATGGGACTACACCATTCTCAAGAAGATTGTGGTCAAAAGACGGGATGAAAGGGATTATGCGCTCGTGAAGTCGACTTTGAGAATTTGTCTCTCAACGATATTGAAGACATGTACCTTGCCAAAGTACGTGGTCGCATGAGACAATTTTCAACCGAAATACAACGTGAATTCATCAAGACACCGCTCATTTTCATCGACGCATAGTTATAAAAGAACGTGTTGAAGATCTCCATCTTGCCGTTGAATCATATCGACACGTGTCAACTTCACTCCACCACGACTTGATCTTCCCGATATCAACCAGCTATCACAATTAACGCCATCGAGAAACCGTTTGGTGTCGTTTATTGCGGTGAACTTCGCGCAATTGCTTGATGGCGTGTAATGAGCTTCACAAATTTGGAGATCATACTCAAGATGGTTAGGGACGGATTAGCTTATCGATTGAAGGATATACGTGAAAACATTGGGAACCCTAAGCAATGGAATTCTCGGGATCGAGGAATGTGAGAAGGATCATCACCATGATTGATGAACGGTTGTTCGAAGGGATCGATTCGTAAGATTGGAGAGCTATGTTGGTGGTCGAGCCAGGATTAACATAACCGGCTTTCAACGCCCTGTGCGCACTCCTGGGAACATCACTGCACTTCCTGGTACTCCTTGAATTGTTTCTTTCATATAATTTTGGATGTATGATTAATTATGTCTATGGCTTGTGCACGCATGTCAGTGTACAACCCGTTCTTGTAAAGAAAGGACCCTGTGGTATGCTTCAGTGCCACAATCCTTATAAAAGGAGCAAAAGCTTCTTACTTTTGAGTATAAACCTATCAAACCTTTCATTATTCAGGGTTTTGCTCAAAAGAACAAGTACTTCCCCTTATGATTTTCAAAACCTAAACCGTTTATATCACTTGTTGAGTGGAGTATTTGAAACTTTGTTCACCAAAAGTTCTTTGTGTCACTCTTCCCGCAACACTCGAAAAGGTCATATTTATTCTCAAACGTTTCAAAAATAACATTTATATGCCATTTTTGAGGGGGAGAAAATTTGTGATAAGAAATATGTTGCGTAATGCAAATTGAATTCTCGTGAGAATAGACTTAACCAACGAATTGACGATGCTTAACCGTTAGTAACTCGAAAAGACTTGTCCTGGACGGGTAATAATTTCAAGCTAGTTTGCTAGTGATGTAAACGTGTCTCGCAAAGGACTTGTCTGAGTAGAATGTACCATTCGAGAAACTCTTGATAGACATGAACTTTGACGGGTTTGACAACCTTTCGAGGTTTTTCTACACCTTCAAGGTAGTTATTAGAGCTAGTTGTCACCTAAAAGCTGACAATGTAACTCTTTAACTATGCAACGTAACCGTGTCTCGCAGGGGATTGCCTATCTCGAGTGAATCAATTCTAAATGTGCGCGCTCTTTCCTCACTGTGTATTTAACCGTTAAAACTCTTAAGCACATGTGGAGGGGGAGTATTTATGCAAAATCTTATCTTCACAGTGGTTCAAAAAGTTTTTCAGTTATAAACACTGTGAGAGATCTTATTTTTCAGTGGTACAAAATGGTTTTATGGCAACATAGGTTAGTCATGGAGTTATAAGGTGACTAAGGTTAGGAATAACCGTCCTATGATCCACCAGAGCGGAGGGATCTACCCAAGGACACTACCATTAGTTAGTGTTAGAAGTCCTTAGGAATGATTGTAAAAAGGAGAAATTGAGAATCGGAGAAAGAAGGAGTTGAAGAATCAAAAGAAATGTAAAGTAAAGGGTGAAAAGAAATAGCCCTCCATTATTCAACTTAGGGCGTAACACGGGTTCAATTCATATGCTCTTGGTTGTCACTTGATGACACCGTATTGAAGATTAAAAGTCGTCATGGACCCAAAGGACGCATGCACTAAACCTTCTTAGCCACTCAAATTTCTCTTAATGAAGCTTGTTTCATTCTCACTGGGAACCCTACATAATCTATCGGCTTTCTCTTAGAGATTGCTGATATTGAAGAAGGAGACCCTCTCCCTAGTCTCCGCTCAGGAAAACCAAAACACACAATTGAGTCTAGAGCCACGAGATTCATCAAAATATCTCTTAGGAACACTTGACATTTCATCACTTGTTGATCACCTAATAAAATATTCAGTGGTTCAGTGGTTCATATCGAGTCCTTCACAGATCTTAGCAATCTGTCGAGAACATTTATGAGAGGTTCACATATGTGATCCTCAGTGATTGAATGGAAACTCCGCCGGGGTCCACATTAAACACCCGACAAGAAGTCACTTCGGTAACTCCCGTGGATTACGCGGAGTGTGTCTCAAACGGTCTCTGATCGTGAGGTGATGCTTGGTGAACCTCAACGACTCATCCGAACCGTAGGTGTACTTGCACATCTTGTTATCTCACTTGTGGGACTCCGGTTCGAGAACGGCCTTTGTGAGAATTAGAGATGTGTTTTCACACTATGTGTTAACACTCTCAAGTTCAAACTTGTAAGTGCCGGCATCCGCTATTACTAACCGCTTTAATGTTTTCTTCTTATGGAAGCTCGAGCGGAATGATCGCGGCAGATTCTTCTCATGCTCACGCCAACATCATCACTAATGGAAGTTCTACTCTAAAGCAACACAACAATCGAATGATTCTTCATCAAACAAAGAATCTACAAAGTTAAAGACTTAAAGAACTTCATCAAGATTGTTATCCAACGTTAAAGAGCGTGTGAGCATGTTGAAGAATGACGTGGAGACACGGGGAAATGAAGTCGACACGAGGCGTAATTGATGTCGACAACAACAACATACTATCACTTTCATCACAAAGAACATCGATCAAAGAACAAAGTTAAAGTTGACGCCAAAGCATAAGCTGTCAAGAAGTCAATTTCTACACCGGGAGATTGCTCAGATAAAGATAATTCTTCTCACAAGAAAGAAGAATGTCGGAAGACGCCGAGCACTATTACATCAACGCCTTCACCATTCATCACCAACACTTGAGGGGGAGATTGTTGGAATCACTCCTAAACCATAATCAAGTGTTAGTAATTAATATGTAATAGTTAGCTTTATTATGGCCTTTATGTTTGCAATTAGCCTTAGGCTTATGTAGAAGGCCTATAAGCCTAGGCCTTAGTCCATTAAGGAAAGGATGGAAACTAGGAGTGTTGCCCTAGCTTTCCTCCTATAAATACCTTATGTAAACCTTCATTTGAAGGTTGGTTGTTCAAGTTATTCTTTCACTCACATCTACGCCTAAACCGTTTCTAATATCGTGTGTGTGTGTGTTTTACTTGTTCAATCGCCTTATCTCTTTCTTATAGCTTGTGTTTGTAAAACTAGTGACCTATCAATAGTGCACAAGTTTCAAATTTTTGACATGGGGTAAAATTCTTTTCTGAAGAATATCTCTTTGTTCTCGCGCCATCGGTGATTGAAAATGTTCAACTTTTATTTCAGAATGAAATTCAATCTCATGTTCCAAAATTTTGAGGTCAGATAAGAAAGTGTCAAAGTATTTTATAACTCGACAACTCTCGGCTTTTGTTTTTACTTCACTAAATGAAGGTAAAGGACCATTAATTTGTGCACCATTGTGTTGGGGAATAACTTCAGAAACTGGTGTGATAACCAAAGGTTTGTTAGAAGTATCTTGTTGTGTGACAAAAGTTACGGCTTTTGAATAGTTAAATTGTTTGTTATAAACGACATTTTTCATTTTTGACCGACTCTCGTCATTTGCATCTAATTCCTCCATGCGATTATATTCAACAACAGTCATAATTGAATCATCAATTCTATGTTCTTTGTAAACTTGTGGATTTGGTTTGAATGCTCGCTTGAAAACTTAGGTTTGTAATCGAAAGAATCGGTCCATATCCATTTGGATTTGGTTTAAAAGTAAACTTTTGAATAGTTGTGATTGACTCACCATGTTTATAAACAACATTTCAAACTCATGGATTTTGTGTTGTAAGTCGACAATTTCTTCAAGATAGTTATCTATTCGTTTAGTGGAATGCTTTTTGTACTCGAGAGAACTGCTTTTGACAAGTTAACAACTCACCTTGGCTTTTGAGTTTCAAAGTAAGAGTGTTAAGTTGTTGTTTATGTTCATGTTTCAGTTGTTCTATTTGAGACAACAAAGCATTCTTGGATGCGGCTAGATCACGTATCTATCATTCTAATGATTTTTCGTTTTGATGAGATTTAGCAAAAGCGACTTCAAAACCTTCTTCACGTGTTTCTTGAGTTTTAAAAATGTTGATTTGTCTAATTAAGCATTAATTATCCCTAATTAACAGTGCATTTTTATCTTTTAATTGCTTGCAGATTTCCAAACGAGATTCTTGGTCTTTAATTAAGGTCGAGCTCAATTTCTATTAGACGTAAGCTCATCTTGTTCAACGTGAGTCTCAACATGATCATTATTTAGATCCTCAAATATAACCACGAGTCAACTTGATTATCGGTATTAACCATAAGGTTATCTTGATCGTCAAATATAACTACGGGATCTATTTGATAATCATCGAATGAGATGCGGATGGCTCATGTTGAAAACTCGATCCTTGTCGGATGGAGAAATTGGCGGAGATATCGATCGAGAATGAGTGTGTTTTGTTCCAGTACACAGGACAAGCCGTCGATGTCATACACTTCGGGCTGTGTCACTCATGTGTAGAGCTTGCAAATGTGCCATCAACATCATTGTTGCATTAGCCTGCAAGTCCTCCATATCATCATCGAATCGCATCCGCCATAAAGCTCGTTCCTTGTTGGTAAGAGTTCCACCACTTCATCCTTGAGAGCCAAGAGCAAAGCCTCTTTGTGATAAGCACGCCTCTTGTCCTCGGCTTAGGGCATGCATTAGCCGATGACCCTTCTCATTACGCTTATAACAACGAAGACCATTAACCCCATTCTGAGAATTCCCCTGTTCAACCACTTGAGCCCTTTGTTGTTGCGGAGCACCCATGTTAGTCCTTCCCATAGCATTAAACCCTTGACCACCTCCCATTTGACGACCATAACCACGATTCTGAACTTCAACGCGTCCATTTTTTACAACATCCTGATTCCTTGTGTTAGATGAGGAACGAATGCGATTGTTGGATTTTTTTGTATACCGGCAGAATGCTTTAGCAATCATAACAAATCCTTGTTGCAATTCATCGAAGGCATCAGAGTCCTCATCAGCTTCACTGTAAAGTGCTTGAGCATTGTTCTTGTTGTATGGAACCAATTGAGTTTGTTGAGGTTGTTGTTGTGACGGATCATATTGTGTGATGGTAGCCGTTGGTTGAGGAGCGAGTTGAGGAGCTGTTTGAGGAGGAAAACTAGTTTGAGCCCACAAAGCAAGTTGTTGATCGTCCGAAGTGACGTGAAGCCGGAGTCCACGGATAACCCTTTCTTTGTCAACTTCTTTTGGTGAGGCTTCGAGATAGTCGTACAACCATCCGTATGTAGCATGATGAAGATTCTTAGCTTGACGGAGGAAAATGACATATTTTTCCCATCCGACCAAGACTACTTAGGAACTTAGTGTTGACAAGAATTGTGGCATGATGATGATGTGTTTGTCCAAATCATTAATGATGTCTCGAAAAGCGATGATGATATGACTCTAATGTCTCTCCTGGTTCAATCATGAAGTGTTCATAAGCCAAGTAGATTTTGGATTCCATGTCTTCCTAATTGAGTGTTGTGCCTTCCATTAGAAGATGAATATGTTCCCACAATGCTTTAGCTGTCTTTTGAGCATCAAAACTTCGAAGGATCGGATTGGGTAATCCCAAAAGGATGTATTGCATTGCTAGTTCATCGGCTTCAAAATGTAGAAGTTCATCAGCAGTGAGGTCTGAGATTGTTGCAATGTTGGTGACAACATCTCTTGGTGGATTGGCAGTTGGATCTGCGGGTATGACAACATTAGGCATCTGAAATGGACCTTCCATAATTACCTTCTTTAAGAACTTTCCATGTGGCTTCCTTAGATCACAAAACCTAAAGAACCTTATCACCCATTGATCATAATTACCGGGAGTGAGCATTGTAGGTCTATCAAGTGAGCCAGCTTCATGAATTGATTGTTGGCTACTTAAGGCTTCACACATCTTGCCAAACCATGTTGGTTCCTTCATAGTACTCCTGGATGGATGTTGATTGTAGAAGTTTGTGTAAGGTTGTACTTGAAGACTAGGTGGTGGTTGAACCATTTGTGGTGGAATTGCTCCAAGTTGTGGAGTATGTTGTTGAGTAAATTGTTGTTGATAAATTTGTTGTTGTTGATTAAATTGTTGATGTTGTGGACTTAGTTGTTGTTGTTGTTGTTGATGATAAGTGTAAGGAAAATAGCTAGAGTATGGTGGTTGTGACATGTTGAAAACTTGTGTTGTTAAATGGATCTTTGTAGTCGAATGAAATGTTGTTGATGAAGTATCCTTAGGCGTAGAAACCAAGTGTAGGCAAAGTAAGACTTAAGCGTAAAAACACCAAACTTACGTGTAAAATGAT
The DNA here is from genome assembly GCA_022545495.1 of Chrysanthemum lavandulifolium. Classification (NCBI taxonomy): domain Eukaryota; kingdom Viridiplantae; phylum Streptophyta; class Magnoliopsida; order Asterales; family Asteraceae; genus Chrysanthemum; species Chrysanthemum lavandulifolium. Next base: position 204,333,865 of record CM040245.1, read on the forward strand.
ATTTACGCGTAGGAATAGCTTACGCGAAGAATTGGAGAAACACTAAAGTTATCGTGAACCGAAAGTTAGCGTAGAAAACTTAGGCGAGGATTAGCTTATGCGTAAGATGAGCTTAGGCGTAAGAAAAATCTTATGCGTAATGAATTCTAAGCATAAGTTTGATCTTATGCGTAAGATTAGGGTTTTACCCAAAAGATCTTTTACACTATCACATTGCAAAGGATATCCAAAGTCAAGTGTTTTCGTGCTTATCCAAGTAAGAAAACACCGAGTAAACCACTAAAATCAAGATCAATCCAAGGAAAAGTTACGGCCAGAAAATAGGGTTTTGATACGCGTAAAACTTGACCAAAACCGATTTCTACCCAATGATGTTTCTAAACCATATTTTTGTGATGAAACAGCTTCAATATCACCAAAATAACACAAAAGTGTGAAACTTGATGATCCAAAACTTCTAAACACCTTATGCGTAGAAATAAACCCACGCTTAAAACAAAGCTTAAAAACAATGATCCACACGTAAAGTTTGAAACTTTTTGCCAAAAACAGATATTTTAACACCTAAAAACGTTGAAAGTAGAAGAATCTTGGATTAAAACGTTTAAAAATAAGTTTTTAAGCGTGATAAAGTAAGAAACGATTTTACACGTAAGACCACAAAACTAACTTCAAAAAAAAGATGTTCACCCAACTATGTGGCGAATGATACCCTTCGTTAGGTTCCCAAATTAGTAACACAAGCATCAATATAAGAAATAGAGAAGAAGAGTGATCGGTTGAACATGTTATCACACACGAATATAAATGATGAAGAGTTATGCATAGAGTGAAAGATAAATGAACAACCAACCTTCAATAGAAGGTTTAGAAGAGTATTTATAGGGCAAGGAGCTAGGGCAACACATCTAGACTCCTTCCTTCTTATGGGCTTGGGCCAAGGCTTATGGGCCTTCTACATAAGCCATAGTTTAATAACAAACATAAAGGCCATATTAAGCTAACTATTACATATGAATCACTAACACTTGAATTAAGGTTTAGGAGTGATTCCAACAATATCCTTCACAGGATACGCGTAGTCCCCAATGTAGAACCTTACGCGTAAACGTTACGCGTAAGATTACTCTTACGCATAACATGCTACGCGTAAGATGATCCTTATGCGTAGATTTTCATGTAACCTTGATTCTGAATTTTCACGCGTAGAAAACCTAAAATAAGTTCATCATAGCACCAATATTAACACATACATTCAATTTCTAACAGTTTTAAACACGAATACTCAATCAAACAGTTATGCATAGAATAGGTTTACGCGTAGACCTAAAACCCTAAAGCTTAATTTCTACGAGTAAGTGTTCTAGCCATAGGAATTGCACCAAAGTTTTTCTGGGATGTATAGGAAGCATATTGAGTTGTTATATCCAAGTTTTAACATCAAAATCTAAACGAATCAAGAATACCCAATTATCAAGAACATAAACCCTAGTTTTCAAATTTAACACAGTTGGTGTTTCTGGGTAAGTTCTGAGCCTAGATATCATCAATTCAACATGAGAACAACATCAAACAAGCAACTAATTAACCAGAAACGTTCACACTAGAAAATACCCAATTCACGCATAAACCCTAGTTTTCAAGAATCATTCAATTCGTATATCTGGGTTATATTTGATGATGAAAATGGTATCATTATGATTTAACAAACGCTTTGACACTACCATTTCAACCACAAACACACAAATGAAGAAGTTGTGTTCATAGCTTAGCGTAGAACACAACAATCTCCCAAACTTGATTTTTAACCGTTGGTATCATTTAAAATTCAAAACCAATGTTTGTTTTAACCCAAAGATTGTGAAAACACTTACAAATTGTTGATCAAGAACATAGATTTGAAGATGAGTTTTCTGGCGTAGGATTTGGGTGGTTGTGAAAACACTAATGTTTATCTTCCGTCATCTAGGTTACTATACTTCACGGGTTTTCACATATGTTACTAAACTTTTACATGTGCCACCCTAGTCACTACATGGAAGGGCAACCGTTGTGGCACACTTTTTCAATATATGTAAACATTTGTCACTAAACTTTTTGAAAAATTTGTCTTAAGTCACTAATGTTTCATTCACATCATCTAAGGTACTAAACTTTGCGAAAAATTTGTCCTAAGTCATCGATGAAAAATTTGTCCTTAGTCACGAGTTGTGGCACATGTTCTTGAACCTTTAAAATTATATGTTTTATTCATTTTCATTCGTTTTTATACGTTTTTGTTTGTTTTCTTACGTTTTGTCCGTTTTATAAGTTTTATATGTTTTCGTCGTTTTGTCCCATTTTTACGTCGTTTTATCGTTTTATGTTTTCATCCGTTTTATCGTTTTCTCCGTTTTATATGGTTTTGTACATTTTATATATTTTATTCGCTTTCATCCGTTTTATATGTTTTCATCCATTTTATACGCTGTCTAATTTTCTTACATTTTGCCTATTTTCTTATGTTTTCAAACATAAAAGGGACAAAACGAATGAAACATAGAAAATGGGCAAAACATAAGAAAATGGACGAAAATGTAAAAAAAGATTTAAAACGGATGAAACGAATAAAACGATGAAAACGAATAAAACGATAAAATTGTACAAAACCATATAAAATGGACAAAACGATAAAACGGATGAAAACATAAAACGTATAAAATGGACGTAAAAATGGGACAAAACGACGAAAACGTATAAAACGGACAAAACGTAAGAAAACAAACAAAACGATAAAACGGATGAAAATGAATAAAAACGCTTAAAAGGTGTATAGAATCGTATAAACGATAATTTTAAAGGTTCAAGAACATGTGCCACAACTCGTGACTTAGGACAAATTTTTCATTAGTGACTTAGGATAAATTTTTCGAAAGTTTAGTACCTTAGATGATGTGAATGAAACATTAGTGACTTAAGACAAATTTTTCATAAAGTTTAGTGACCTAGATAACATGTGCCACAACTTGGTGTGTATACACGTCAGCCAAAATACCGGTAAAAAAAGGTTGTCTCACTATTGGTGTCCATGATAACCGGTTACGTAAAGTATAGTAACCTAGATGACAGAAGATAAACATTAGTGACTTAGGACAAATTTTTTTAAAAGTTTAGTAACTTTTTTGTATATTAACCCTTAAAAAAAAGGTTTGAGCTTTTGACAGTTTTAGTCCCTCCACCTTAACCATTTACATCCAATGCCCATAACTTCCAATTTGGTTACCAAACGAAAGAGTTTTGGAAAGAAACATGACGACACTCCCCCTCGACATAAGAAATAATGAAATTTTATAAATTGTAGTCCAAGGAGTGTTAGTAAACCAGAAATGTGACTACCGTTAATAAGGAAACAACCGGGATAGAGTAACATGCAAGTACAAGGGTTTATGAAACCGAAAAATATTTTCTTTCTCCCCTCAACACTTGATCGGAAAAATATTGAATTTTGAAAGATAAAAGTGTTGATGTAAGAGATGTACTTGCCATGTTAAAAGAAATATAGAAAGAAGATTATTTTTGAAGTTTTTCAGTATTTTATATTTTTGTATTTTGTTTTGAAAAGTATTTACAAAAGAGTTTTTGGTGTTTGGTGGTTTTAAGAATGTTTTAAGAGTTCATCCAGTTCCTCTTGAGTCAAACACCGCATGCCAATCCGGTGGACCAACTCATTAAACCTAGCAGGAGCTAAGGCTTTGGTGAGAAGATCCGCCAATTGGTATTCTCAGACCCCACAAAGTATAATTCAACAATTACCATGTTCCACGTGGTCCTTGATGAAATGATATCAAGATCGATGTGCTTTAATTTTGAATGTTGAACAGAGTTGCACGAGATCGCAATAGCACTCAATTGTCGTAGTACATCGAGATTCATCAAACACGTAACCATAGTCTTTGAGTTGTGTTCTCATCCAAATGACTTGAGCACAACACGCCGACATGGCTACATATTCTCGCTCGGTTGATGACGATGTACAATCCTACTTCTTCGATTGCCATGACACCGGTTTATCACCAAGAAATTACAATGCTCTCAAGTACTTTTCCGTGAATCTAAGCATCCTGCGTGATCGCGTCTAAAAAGCGATTAGTTCAAAACAAGAATCCTTTAGATACCGGATCCCTAAGTTAATGGTTCCCTTGATGTGTCGGAGGATTCTTTAGCCTCAGAGAGGTGGGTTTCATTGGTCTCGATCGATAACGGAGCAAAGATATACTGGCAAAAACAATATCAGCCCGCTAGTTGTTAGATACATGAGAGACCCAATTATCTTTGTTAGGTCACTAGTTTTACAAACACAAGTAATATAGAAAGAGATAGAGAGGAGATAGAGGCGGATGAACAAGTATCCAAACACACACACATGAAATACTAGAGCAGTTAGGCGAGAGAGTATGTGAAAGAGTAAGCTTGAACAACCAACCCTCAAATGAGGGTTTACAAGAGATTTATAGGAGGAAGCTAGGCAACACTCCTAGTTCCCATCCTTTCTTATATGGGCTTGGGCCTAAGCTTATGGGCCTTCTACATAAGCTAGACCTTAAACAAACATAAAGGCCATAATAAGCTACCTATTACATATGAAATATAAATACTTGAAATACAGTTTAGGAGTGATTCCAACAATCTCCCCCTCAAGTATATATGAATGTAAGCGGTGAAGGCGTTGATGTAATAGTAGCTTTGATGTCTATTGACATTCTTCTTTCTCGTGAGAAGAATTTCCTTGAATCGAACAATCTCTCTAGTGAAGAGAGATAGCTTTCTTTGAGCGGTTTTGCTTTGACGTCATCTTAAACTTTGTTCTTTGATCATTGTTCTTTGTGGTGAAAGTGATAGTATGTTGTTATGCGCATCAAGTGCGCCTCAGTGCGCTTGTTTGCTCCAAGGTTCCACGTCATTCTTCAACATGCTCACACGCTCTTTGATGTTGGAAATCAATCTTGATGAAGTTCTTTAAGTCTTTGACTTTGTAGATTCTTTGATTTGATGAAGAATCATTCGATTGTTGTGTTGCATGCGAATAGAACTTCCATTAGTGATGATGTTGGCGTGAGCATGAGAAGAATCAAGACGATCATTCCGCCTCGAGCTTCCATAAGAAGAAAACATTTCAAACGGTTAGTAATAAGCGGTTTCCGCACTTACAAGTTTGAACTTCGAGAGTGTTAACGAGATAGTGTGAAAACACAACTCTAATTCTTACAAAGGCCGTTCTCGAACCGGAGTCCCACAAGTGAGACAACGCGATGTGCAAGTACATCTGATTCGAGATAGTCGAGGTACACCAAGCATCACCTCACGATCAGAGACCGTTTGAGACACACTCCGCGTAATCCACGGGAGTTACCGAAGTGACGACTTTGTCGTGGCTGTTTGATGTTGACCACGGCAGAGTTTCCATTCAATCACCGAGGATCACGGATGTGAACCTCTCATAAATGTTCTCGACAGTTGCTAAGATCGTGAAGGACTCGATATGAATCAGCGATAATCTTATTTGGTGATCGTCAAGTGATAAAATGTCAAGTGTTCCTAAGAGATCTTTTGATGAATCTCGTGGCTCTAGACTCAATTGTGCGTTTTGGTTTTCTGGCGGAGACTAGGGAGAGGGTCTCCTTCTTCAATACCAGCGATCTCTAAGAGAAAGCCAATAGTTTACGTAGGGTTCCCGTGAGAATGAAACAAGCTCGCTGAGAGAAACTTGAGTGGCTAAGAAGGTTTAGTGCATGCGCCTTCGGGTCCATGACGACTTTTAATCTTCAATACCGGTGTCACTAAGTGACAACCAAGAGTATATGAATTGAACCGGTGTCTCCCTAAGTTGAATAACTGGAGGGTCATTTCTTTTCACCCTTTTCTTTGCATTTCTTTTGATTCTTCAACTCCTTCTTTCTCCGATTCTCATTTACTCCTTTTATAATCGCACCTAAGGACTTCTAAGTACTAGCTATTTGTGATGTCCTTGGGTAGATCCCTCCGACTCTGGCGGATCATAGGACAGTTATTCCTAACCTTAGTCACCTTATAACTCCATGACTAACCTATGTTTGCCATTAAAACCATCAGATGTGAAAAATATCTCTCAAAGGGTTTGTAAATGAAAACATGTTTGAACCATTGTGAGAGATAAGTTTTTGCATAAATACTCCCTCCACATGTGCTAAAGAGTTTTAATGGTTTAAATGCACAGTGAGGAAAGAGCGCACATTTTGAATTGATCCACTCGAGATAGACAATCCCCATGAGACACGGTTACGCTGCATAGTTAAAGAGTTACATTGTCGACTTTTAGGTGACAACTAGCTCTAATAACTACCTTGAAGGTGTAGACAATCCTAAGAAGGTTGTCATACCCGTCAGAGTTCATGTCTACCAAGAGTTTCACGAATGGTACTTTCTACTCGGACAAGTCCTTTGCGAGACACGTTTACATTACTAGCGAACTAGCTTGAAATTATTACCTGTCCAGGACAAGTCTTTTCGAGTTATAAACATTTTAGTACCGTCAATTCGTTGGTTAAGTCCGAGGTACATGATTCATTTGCATTTTGCACAACATATTTCTTATCACACAATTTCTCCCCTCAAAATGGCATATGAAAATGTTATTTTGAAACGCTTGAGAATAAATATGACCATTTCGAGTGTTGGGAAGAGTGACCACTGTGAACAATTTGTGAACAAAGTTTTAATTCAAATACTCCCCTCAACAAGTGATATAAGCGGTTGAGGTTTTGAAAATCATACGGAAGTACTTGTTCTTTTGAGCAAAACCTTGAAAAGATGAAAGGTTTAATAGGTTTTACTCAAAATAAGAAGCTTTCGCTCCTTTATAAGGATTGTGGCACTAAAGCGCACTACGTGGTCCTTTCTTGATAATTACGGGTTGTACATCGTTATGTGCACAAGCCATGGTCGATAATCAAACAAGCAAAATCACAATCAAGAGAATACCCAATGATTACGAACGATCGGCTACTTTTCGAGGGCGTTGGAAAATCGAATCGGAAAGTTTGGTTATCCTCCCACATAGCTCTCCAACCGTTGCATCGATCCCGATGAATCAAACACTCATCAATCCTAGTGTAAATCAACGAACATCCTTGCAATCCTTTGAATTCCATCTCTTCGTCTGAATTATACCCAACTCAATGTCCTTCAATCGATATGCCAATCCATCTCGAACCATCTCCAGGGTGGCGTCATAGAACTTAGTGAATTTCATCGAAAGCCATAAAGCAAGTATGATGATTTTCACTTTGGTAGATAAACCCAAACTTTTGTTTAAAAACGATTTTGTACTGAGGTTCTTGATTGATTCCGATGAATGTGTAGAATTTAGGTAAGATTCGACCCCGAGGTGGAGAACTTCAACACGCCTATGATTTGAAGTGTATGAAAACAAGGAGTGCGAGAATGTACTTGATCCGAATTTGGTTGAGGTTCGGTTTGGGCTCGGTATGTCGTGTTCCTCACCACCAATGTATGTAATGTGATCAACGGTTTTCCATTGGTGGTGTGGTTTCGAATCCCTTGGTTGATCGAGATGGTGGTGGGTGTGTAGCTTTGTTGTGTAGTGGTGATAACACGCTTAACCATTTGTCGAATCATTGGATAGAGTTGCCTTCTTAATGATTTCGTTGTTGACATAGGTGTTTCTTATGTTGATGGAGGTGATGATTGAGATGATGATTTGGGCTTGGTGGAAGTGTCAATAGATGGTTCGAGAAGACCGTTGAGGTTTGTGTATTGGATTGTCAACTATGTAGTTGTCGATTCCTTCTTAAACTTTTCCTCCTCGACTCTAGCGACTTCTTTTGCCTCTTTTCGAATCATTTCCTCTTCGCCGCCAAATTATCATCATCAGGACTCTTTCATCCTTATCATGATCGTAATCTCCTTCGTCATATATTTCCCCATCTTCACCATGCTTTTCTTCTTGTGGTTGTTTTAGTTGTGTTTGCTTCATTTCAACAATAGTAGTAGCGGTGACACCGATCCTTACCGGTTGATTAACCGGATCGGATGGGGTAAGAGATGTTTACAATGGATCTTCCATAAGTGGAGGACTCTTGCTTGACCCTCCCCCCACCGGGTTGATTAACCGAAAAGGTTGAAGCATGGTATTCCATCCTTTTACGCTTTAATGACTTACGAAATTGTATTTCCTCATCCATTGAATCTTACTCATCATCGGGATGACTTTGTGAGCATGAATTTGAATGGATGTAGCGTATGACGCCCACAAGACAATCAAAGAAGATGATTATGAGCATATGAAGTTGTTGAAGATGACACGGAGATAGTTCTTGCCAATTGTTTTGTCGTATGCATCTTGGAATGTGTTTGCCATCGAGAGCTCATTTGGGGCATTGATGTTTGCTTGATTTGCACCATTTCATGATCCGAAAGTCATTAGACAAAGAGGCTGTTGGGAATTAAGTTAATCACCGATTCTCGCCAAGCACAAACCATCGATTCTCGCCAAGCTTCATCGAAGAGATTCTCAGAAGAAGAATTGATCTTGCCAGTTATACTTCAAATAGAAGTGATAAAGCGAGCAGTGTGTTGTCACGAAAGTGGGAACCACGAGGAGAGATAAGCTCGGTTTAGAGTAAAAGTCGGTAGCAGTATGTATAGGTTGGCGCCAGTATTATGTAGAGCTTATCGGAATAAACAAAATGATTAACAAAACAATATGATTAGTTGCATGCTTGTCTAGTTGCATGCTTAGTCTAGTTTAGTAGTAGAAGCGTAAATTGTCAACGCTCATTAGAGTTTCTTGCCTATATAAGAAACCATATTAGTTAGTAATAGATAAGTTTTTTCAAGTTTCTCAAGTCTTGTATTCTATCCGAAACATAGAGTTTCTATAATCAAAGATCCATAGAGGATCAAAAGTGTTCTTAGTTACTATAACTTGTATTTATTTTCCGCTACAATACCAAGTTGTAGAGATCTTCTATTAGTTTGCTTGTGATTACATAGGCAACGCTAACGATCCCCGAGTGCTTAAGATCTATCAAGGTCTTGTTTCTAACAAGTGGTATCAGAGCCTCGGGAAAGTCTCTACGATACTAAGAACCATTCTCACCCCCATACAATCAAACATTCATTCACCATGCCTGGATCCGATAATGAAAATGAAGTCACCAACACAAACAACACCAACACCACTTCCATGCAACATTTCGGCCTCACAAACAAAGAATGGTAAATTTCCTTATTTAAAGAGGAAGAATATGAACTTTGGACTATGAAGATGGGCTGGATTTCAAATATTGATTGGAATCGTGGGAAGTAGTGAAGAAAGGAAATAGTCTAAAGAAGATGATTCTGACGAGATGGGAAGTTTATCATGGCTCCACCAAAGCTCTTGAAGAAGTCTTGCCGCCATGCGAGAGAGAGCATAAAGTGAAGACTATCTTGATTCAAGCCATACCGAAGATCATCTCTATGATTTTCACCATATGGATGATGCTAAAGACATATGGATGGCTCTCAAGGCAAGGTTCGGTGGAAATGAAGAATCAAAGAGAATAAGGAAGTCCATGTTAAGACAACAGTTTGAGGACTTCAACATATCGAAGAAGAAGGTATCCACAAGGGATCTGACGGGTTCCATAGGATCTTGAGTCGGTGAATCGGTGAATGCTAAACCGGACAATGAAGATTGCAACTCAAAGTTCTTGCGGTCCTTGCCACCATCATGGTTGCATGTTAGTATTGCACTCAAGGCTAAAGGAGGTTTGGACATGCTCACCTTTGATGAGCTATACAACAGACTCGAGAACTCTTGAACCGGATGTCGGGACTCCCTACCGTACATCTTCTTCTAACCATGCGACTTTGTTGGGACATCTCATTCCAATGTGATGGTACAAGCCCCTAGCACCAACTATTTTCCATCATCTCCTAGTTCCAACTACTTTCCATCATCATCTTCAACTCCCCTTCACCACATAACCTCGTCCCACTCCACCAAGTTCTCAAGCTAGGTCTAGTAGTGTGATGGAGGATGTTCTTCATTCGTTTGTTCTCGACTATGATACTCAAGAGTATCTTGCATATGAAGACTTTGATCGGTGGACCTCTTGAAATGGAGGAAATGAAGCGAAAATGCGGTGGCTTCTTTGTCGGTGGACATCAAAAGGTTTGAAGAGAAGGTGGAAGGAAGTTTGTTTTCAAAGGAAAGGAACCACTCGCTTTGATAGGGGAAAGTCGGTGCTACTCTTGTCATCGATGGGGCATTTCTCTAGAGAATGCAAGGACGTAAAGAACGGAGATGGAGCCAAATATCTTTCCTATCGTGAGCAGGAAGTCTGGAGCTTGACTCTCCTCACCATGGATGAACAGTTAACCGGATCGCACATGAACTCGTTAATGAGGAAGCTCATGATCTTGACAAGCTTGGACCGCTTGCAAGGTGCACTTCGGATGAAAGGCATGATCGGTTGCCTTAATGGGACTGTCTCGGTACACAATTGTATATTTGGTCGTAGTCTTAGATACAATGAACTTAAGGAAGAATTTGATGCTATGAAACCTAAGTTTGATGCATGTTATATTGATAATGAAGCTCATAAACTTGCATTAAAAGCGTAGAAAGACAAAAAGTATGGTTTCGGAAGAATCAAATAGCTTATGAAGAAAAGATAAAAGTGTTACAGTTTGATCTAGAAGTTGCAAATAATTACTTAAAACTGCTCGAGAAAGCAAAGGATGAAGCGGTGTCCGAGAACCTAGAACTTAAGGCAAAACTAGGCGAGGAAATTGATAGGAATAATGAATGGCAAATGTCGGTAAAAGCTTAAATAGAATCATCTATACTAGTCAATCTCGGACATGTCCTATAGGTTTAGGTTTTCAAAAATATGTAGGTCCGAAGCTAAGTATGATGGGCGTAAACCTACATCGCGAGGTTAGCTAATTATGTTAAAGAAGGTATAATGCATGCCGTCCCCGGTCCCATTAGAGGTGAGTTCATGCCCACGCACCTATCCATCATCGTTGACTTTGATGGATCACATCACTATATGGCAAAAGTCAAAAGACTTGCGGACCACGATACCTCATCTAATGACTTTGTCTCTTGCTCGACGGTGACAATTCATCGGATCAAGGGTCTACTTCCTATGAAAGTTGTGATTCAAATGAGAAGTCGACCTTCCCAAGCCTCGAACCATCACCCAAGCCTACACCCTAGTCCCCTTGTGAGCCCTCTAGGAAGCTGGCGAGGAATCATCTTCCAAGACAGTTTCTCACAAGACTTATCTTTTAAATGTTTGAATAATCGACTGTTAAAATCAAGTCCTTAAATGTATCATTTTAAGTACTTACGCATGTAATCCAACATCTTCCTATTTGAATAAAACTTCTAAGAAGAAGACATGTTTTGTATGTGGCATAAATTTCATTTGATTAAGGATTGTGATTTTTATGAGCAGAGATTGGGTGCATGTGCTACTCTCCGTAAACACAAACCTAATCGGACCAATGTTGCTAATATTCCACCTTATGTCCCACAAGCGGCTAAAGCGACTCTCATTGAGAAGTTCGGTTACTAGACCTTATGGCCAACCAACGAGCTCATACTTTAAACATGACTATTGGCCTACATATGTTGACTCCATGTATCTTTGGGATGGGATATGGAGCTTCTTTGTGAAGCCCTCAAGCGAGTTGTTCTTGGACTAACAAGGACCAAATTATCAATGGAGGACCAAGAACAATGGTGGATCCTCTAAAACTTCATGCCCTAAACACGTGATCCACAAGGCGTGTTCAAGTCAAGAATGACTTGAGCCTCCTCTGAATACTGCTGTTTGTATATATTTTTGTTGTTGTTTGTAGGATCATCCCTTAAGCATAAGAATATTGGTATTGTTGATAGTGGTTGTTCCGAAGCATGTGGAAGCAGGATATGATGCACAATTTTGTCCCTATAGAAGGAGGAGGCAATGTAACTTTTGGAGGAAGTGATGGGAGTATCACAGGAAAGGCACCATAAAAACACCTCATCCGGATTTTGAAAATGTGTACTTTGTTAAGGAACTTCAGCATTTCAACTTGTTCTCTGTTTCACAAATCTGTGACACTAAGAACAAAGTTCTCTTCACTGAGAATGAATGTCTTGTGCTGTCTAAAGACTTCAAACTCCCAGAGGAAACTTCAATTCTGCTGAAGGTTCCTCGAACTCACAACTTATACACATTCAACCTTAATGAAGTTCAACCAGATGGTGATCTCACTTGCTTAGTAGCTAAAGCATCTCTTAATGAGTCCACTAAATGGCATAGAAGAATGGCGCATGTGAATTTCAAGACCATTAACAAACTCTCTAAAATGGGTCTTGTTGAAGGACTTCCCACCAAAGTTTTCACAAATGATCACAATTGTGTCGCTTGCAACAAAGGTTAACAACACAGAGCTTCTTATAAAGCTATCAATGCTATGAGCATCATTATCGAACCTCTTCGTTGCTTCACATGGATCTGTTTGGTCCAACTCAAGTCGAAGCATTGATCATAAGTTCTTCATTTGGTAATCACCGATGGCTATAGCAGATTTTGTTGGGTTTTCTTTCTCGTAACCAAAGATGAAACATCTCAAGTCTGATTGAATTCATCACTCTTGTTGAAAATCAGTTGAACAAAAGGTTAAGGAATTCGGTGTGATAATGGGACGAGTTCAAAAATGCTATTCTTATAGAACTCGTGGGTCAAAAGGCATAAAAGGGACTATAGTAATCCAAGAACCCCACAACAAAATGGGGTGGGTGAAAGAAAGAATAGAACCTTAATAGAGGTGCTAGATCCATGCTTGCGAGACTCTAAACCGCCCACTATGTTCGGGGATCAAGTCATGTTGCACTTTGCGCTATGTGCTAAATAGGGTGTCCATTACCGCACCACAACTCAAAACACCATATGAACTTCTCTTTGGAAAGGTTCCATCATTCACTACCTAAAACCTTTTGGTTGTCAAGTGACCATTACGAACACAAGTGATCCGTTGGGAAAGTTTGATGAGAAGGCGATGATGGTTATATTGTGGGTTATTCACTCATAGTAAGGCCTCTGTGGTGTATAATTTGTAAGCCAAGAAGATAGAGAGACGTTGAACCCGAGATTTTGGAAGACAAGCATAATGTTCAAGGGCGTGGTCATTCTTGGTCTTTTGACCTTGACTACTTAACGATTCCTTGGGTTACACAAGACACTTGGCTAATCAAAATGCGGGTTCTCAAGAATCTCCAACTAACCATGCAGTCCCTTTGATGATGACTCGAAAATGAGTTTGAAGATGATGAGCAACCCATACTTGTGCCTTCTTTCTCCCTAACAATATTGCGGTACCACCTCCAAGGATACCCGATTCGAGTGATGAAGATGACTCTCATTATGCCGAGGACCTTGCTAGGCTTCGACTCAAGAATTTGCAAGAAAGCTTGAAGCAGGGCGAAAGAAGGGGTAGCTAATGAAGGAGTCAAGAAAACAACGTGTCTGCTGAAGTTGACTCACACACCTTCCATTCCCAAATCTGTTTGAAGGCTATCTTGTTCCTTCTCAAGTATCTTGGACTTTGGTGAACCCTATACATGCTTTCCAACACCTTGGATCTTGGAAATCATCAACCCAAAGTCGGCATCTTCACCTCACCCTCTTATGATGATGAATTTGAACCAACCATCACTAATCTTGATTCATCCATTGAAGTCAACCCCATCGCTACTCGGAGGATCAACATAGCTCATCCTCAATCCAACATCATAGGTGATCTTCGGCACCCGTTAGAACTCGAAGGGCTATCACAAGTCCTCAATTTGACAGATTGCTTTTCTCTTATGTCTCCAACCAACAAAGCAGACAATCACACGACTTCAAACATTGTCTGCTTGCTTGTTTTCTCTCAAGTGGAACCAACCAGTGTATCTCAAGCTCTTAATGATTCAAGTTGGCTAGAAGCAATGCAAGAAGAGATGCAACAATTTCACAACCAGCAGGTTTGGATTTTGGTACCACTACCTGATGGCAAATATGCCATTGGGACAAAGTGGGTTCTGAAGAATAAGAGAGATGCTAGGGGCGTTGTGATCAAAAACAAATCAAGATTAGTAGCTCAAGGCTTTAGACAAGAGGAAGGGATTGACTATGATGAAGTGTTTGCACCTGTTGCCAGAGTTGAAGCAATTCGCATTTTCTTGGCATATGCTTCATACATGGGTTTCATGGTGTATCAGATGGATGTCAAAGGTGCTTTTCTGTATGGAGAGATTGAAGAGGAAGTTTATGTCTCTCAACCAAAGGGATTTGAAGACCGGATCACCCAAATCATGTTTACAAAGTTGTTAAAGCTCTCTATGGCCTACATCGGGCTCCAAGAGCTTGGTATGCTAGGCTTTCATCATTCCTCACCAAGCATGGCTATAGGAGAGGTGCTATTGATAAAACTCGTTCCTCAAGAAGAATTACTCCGACATCATTCGGTGCAAGTGTATGTGGGCGACATTATATTTGGTTCCACAAACGAAGCTTGGTGCGAGGTCGAGGAACTTATGAAGGGTGAATTTCAAATGAGTGCTATGGAAGAGCTTACTTTCTTCTTGGGTCTCCGTGTTCGTGAGAAACAAGATGGCATCTTTATCGGTCAAGATAAATATGTGAGGACATTTTGAAGAAGTTTGGTATGGAAGGTGTTAGGGACGGCCACAACACCTTATGAAGCTCAAAGGCTAAAGCAAATCTTGAACGAGATCTACCGTGAATGTTCATCAGACAGTCCATGATTGGTTCATTGATGTATTTGATGACTTCAAGACCCGATATTACATTTCTTTGTGAGTGTTTGTTCTCGACATCAAGTCACTCCACTTGCTTCCCATCTCAATGCGATCAAGAAGATCTTTAAGTATCTCAAAGGCCAACCTCTTTAGGCCTTTGGTACCCAAAAGAATCTCCTTTCAAGTTGGAAGCATATAGTGGCGGTGATTATCTTGGTGCAAATCTGGATAGAAGATCCACAACCGGAGGTCGCCAATTTCTAGGCAAAGGTTGATTTCTTGGCAATGCAAGAAACAAACCATTGTGGCCACCTCAACTCATCAAGCGAGTACGTTGTTGCGCAAATTGTCGTGGACAAGTCCTTTGGATTCGTAACCAATTCTTTGGACTATGGGTACAACTTTATGAACACTACAATTCATATAGATAATCAAAGTACCATCTGCATAGTCAAAAACCGGCTTTTCACAATCGAGCGAAACATATTGAAATCAGCACCACTTTATAAGAGATGCTTATGAAAACATTTGATAAAAGTGGCTAAAATCCATCTTGATGATAATGTGGCGGACTTATTAACAAAGGCGTTTGATGGACCAAGGTTTCAACACCTCGTGGTCAATATTGGAATGCTAAACCCTTGACCGCATAGTTTAAGGGAGGCATAGGCCTCGTGGGAGGCATATGCCTCGTGGGAGGATTTGTGCAAACTCTGCAGATTTTTGTTTGTTTTTATATTTTAGCTTGTACTCTAACACTAACTTCTAATATTTCTCTAGTTTGTTTGTTTTTGTTGTTGTGTATGTTTTTGTCTGCATTTTGCGGTTATGCATCGCATTTTGTCTATTCCTTATACGGATTACGGTTTATACATCCCATGATCAAGATCAAATTCATCAAGAGTGGCTCATTAGTACATGGTCGATAGTGAGAAAGTGTTGCTTGTTTCTTCCGATAACAAATCTTTCAAGCATACAATTTGATTCTCATCAAGATATCTTGAAAGAAAAGAAATTGAAGTCAAATTGTTCATTCATTCATTCAAGAAAGCAGTTTCGACTTCTGACTTACATAAAGTCAACTTCTATTTTGCATCCTCAAGATACGAAGTGTACACTTAAGCTAAGCCTAATCTAATGTATATCTTTCATTCAAATCTAATGGAATCTTTGGATATCGTTAAATCTTGCTTTGCTTTTGTAGGTCTTGCATAACCACCCATTCATCTAACCGGCTGGTTGGATATGCATGACCAAAGACGACGAAGATGCTAAGGACCAAAATGGAGGATGGATTGATGAAAACGATTGATGATGACGATGACCACGTAGGATGACGAAGAGAACTATCGTGTCCTTTGTGCTTCATCTACTCATTTCAACCAAAATGCAATCGATCCACCCTCCTCAAGCCCTTCTTCTATACGATGGGTGTTGATGCACCAAAAGATGGTGCAGTGAGACCAAGAACCACCTCTCTATCTTTGGGGAGTGGCGGATTCCTGGCACGAGGTCTTTGTTGAGACCGAGGTGCTGGAGGTTGGGAGTAAGAAGTTACCTCCTTATAGGAGTCATCAGAATCATCAGCAGATTCACTTGGATTCACTACACTGTCATCTTCTGAAGAAGGAAGAAAGGGCGATTTATTTGGTCTTGGATAAGGTTGAGGAAAGTAATGGAACCATGGGTTTGATTCACCACTTGATGATGATGAAGAGGATGATGAAGATGAGGAAGTGAGATCTATGATCTCAGGTTTGGTATTCATAGTGCAATTGGGTTAATTGGAGTTATTTGGCTTATAGGGTTTGTGGAAAATATTTGGGGATCTTGGTGAAAAGATGAGTTACATTGGGATCATTTTATAGACGGATTCAAGGTTCAATGAGTTTAATGCAAGTGGGTGGCACAGTAATTCTAGAAACTTACCGAAGATATTCTTATCTTTGACGTATTCTGCTGATGCCACAACTTCAGCAGATTGATCTTGTGTTTCTGCCGAAGTGTTATTTTGGGTTGGGTCAAAGATGTCGTACACGTCAGCAACGGTCAACCAAACGGTCCATTTTTCTTTGACTATAATTTGGGCAAAAACACTTCATCCACCATCACTCGCTTCAGAACAAACAAACTCCCTCTCATTCCACTTTCACAAACACTCACTATTTCAAGAATCTTAACTCTAAACACTCATATTCCTCATGGCTCTTGAATTTAAATATGATCACAACAAAGTTGCATTTCTGGGAAATGGCAAGGGATATGAATTGTACGAACCAATGGTGGAATTCCTGAAAAGGTCCAAGATTCGTTATGCTCTAACTCATTCTCCAAATGAGATATATGAATCATTGGTTACTCAATTTTGGGCATCTGGCGAGAAGAGGAGTGAAAGCAGAGATTAGGGTGTGATTGATGAAGCAGTATATAGTTCTGAGAGGACACGATTGGGAGGAAGCTTCACTTGGAAGATCTTGATGGAGTATTTTACTCTAATCGGGAAGATGTCCGAATGGACTTAGGGCTATTGGGTATCGAGGAACAAGAACGAGATATGTGGCTAAAGAAGGAACTTTGCCCAAAATGGAGGTTCTGGTTCACACATTGCTCAATGCATGAGCAACAAGACCGGAGGATGGGACCGATTCTCTACTAGGCGGGATATGGTATTGTGTGTCTTTCTCGAGGGTAACTTTCAATTTTTCTAAGTATATTTTGAAAACATGGTTGAAAATATTCAAAAGACAAAGGGAAAATTTTAATGTACCCAAGGTTTTACAAATTATATTAGACACCTCTACCCAAGCCCAAGCTTTTTATCCTATAGGTTCTTTAACTGCTAAACTGTTTGCAACCATGAAAACCCACTTTCAGGGGGAACATCATCCCTTGCTAGCTGCCATGTTGCCCCATGGTAATGAGGCTGCTGATGAGGAGAATGTGTCTCATAATCCTCCTACCTCACCTGTTGCTATTGATGGTGATCCATTGGTTAACATTGGTGAGGGCCCATCTTCTACTGTTAAAGCAACTCATGTTGCTCCAGACCAACCACTCTGTCCCAGTCCTCCACCCACACTTGCTACTCACGATGAGTCAGATTTGCATAGACCATCCACACCAAGTCCTGTGAGGGATCCTCTTGATGAAGATTTTCCCCACATTGAGCATGACCAGATTACTTCTGAAAGGTCCAATGAGGCTCCCCTTACCACAGAGCAATCTGCTGGTGGAGCTGAGGACTCCATTACACTCTCATCTGTGTATGCTCTTGTCAACAGGTATGCTGCAGAGGTTAATGAACTGAAAAAGGAACTTGCAGAGACCAAATTGTCTCTTGGGAGTAAAATTGATGAGCTGCAGAATCAGGTTAAGGTCTTAGAGCACAAACAAAAAGGGTCTTCCAAAAGGAAACTGGTGGTTTCCTCTGATGAAGAGCAAGAAGTTCCTCCCTTTGAATCTCTACAAATGTTGGCTGAAGTGTCTCTCAATGACCCTTCATCGGTTGCTGCCACTTCATCAAAGAAGAAGAAACCTGTTCTGTACACAAGAAGAAAGAGAGATCGATCTTCATAAGGATTCTTCGAAGCCTCGGAGGAACCTAGGGTGATAAGGTCGCATCTGCGGATATGCAAACGGAGGATGCATCTCCAGATCTTGGACAATCTTCATCTGTTCAAGAACCATCAGGCCCTTCAACTTCAGCAGATCTTCCTGATGTTGTTGTCTTGACCACTCCAGTTGATAATCTACATCAACATGTTGATCTAGGTACTCCAGAAAAAATTCCTATAGTTGATCTAACTGAAGAAGAGTGTGCTAAGCAGCCTGATGATAAAGGGAAAAATGTCATCACTGAAGATGAACTTGGTCCTAACCTGGTAAGTGAGGAGGAAAGACTGGGTCAAGCAAGTAGATTGGCAGAGTTTGAGATGTCAAAGGAAAGTGTAGCATTGGCTAAACAACTTGGAACAGAGGAATTTTCATCTCTAACTCCTGAGAGAAGAAAAGAACTAGATGAACTGAGGGTCAAGATGCCTGCTAAACACTGGGATATTCTTACTCAACAAGTCATTTCAAGACCTTCTTTGGCTCAAAGTATATTAGGTGAAGACTTCCTCAGTGACAATTATGTGGAGCGAATGATGGCTCAGGGAAGACAAAGGAGGCAAGAAGCAATTACACAAAAGAGGGCCATCCAAGCTCAGAAGGCCAGAAACAAACCGCCCACTAAAGATGAAATGAGAAGGGTGGTGAAAAACCAATACTCAATGTCCAACTCTGGCCTAACAATGAAGCAAGTCAAGGCTTTTCCGATCATGTCTGTATCAGACGCAAATATAACCAAATCATGGAGGAAAGATCATTATCTTTAGCAAAATCTCTCAAGCTAAAGAGGACTTCAGAGAATGAAGTCGCTCGAAGCCAAAATACTCAAGGTCGATGATGCTCCAACCAAGGAATCCTCTCCGGTCATTCTCTTCAAGCAACTTCAAGTTGCCTCCTCGACCAAGGGTCAATCACGAACCATCTTCCATTCCTCCCGGCAATCAAGCATCGCTCCCTCTCCTCAAGAATACCGATGGCACACTGGAAGATTCTCAAGTTAAGGAAGGCGATCTCGCAGAAACCAAAAGTAAAAGGCTATAAGGATATCCCACAGATGAAAGCACTTCGTGCTTCAACCCGATCTCCATCTATCGATACAAGTCCTACTATCAATGCGTAAGATGAAAATGCTCCTCAAGGAATATCTATCACTGGGAGAAGGCGTAAGAGAATGGCCAAAATATCCCCTTTGGATCTTGAAGTCGATGACTCGAATTCATTGTAGAAGGTGCTCTGCCGATTTTCCGATGGAAACTCGGATGGGGTGATAGAGTGGAAATTAAAGGATGATGAGATGAATGTTCTTCTTCAAGGAACTCCACCCAATGGAATTCTCCTTTCTAAAGGAAATTCTACACTTGATCGACAGCGAGACTTAATCTCTGTTCACTCAAGTTTCCACCATTATTGCAACAAAGAACCTCAAGGTTCGGGATGTTTTACCAGAGATCTTCAAGTTCGTTGAACTCCCACATTCCCAACAAAGAAAGCATCTTCCATTTGGGAAAACTCACATCGGTGGAAGCTCATATCCGGAGATTCTATCCTCTCCCTCGGGTGCATGTCCTTGAAACTAAGGGTGGAATCACTGTGCATGTCTTGTGAAAGAAAGTACCCTCTGCTTAAAAGACTTATGGAAAGATCTCGAGCGTAAATTGGAAATTCCTCCGGATCCATTGGAAATGAAAGGCACTCGCCTTAGCTCAGTGGGTTTGATCAAAACTCAACTTCATCAACCGCAATAGGCCTCTTCTTCATCCATATCAGGACACTTGGTACTCTCTGCTCTACCCTGTTTTGTTCATTTTAGCTTGCTTTGTTTATGTTATTTGTCTATTTTTGTCTAAAATTTTTAAAGTAAACGCTTTCATAAAAGGAAATCTCACAAAAACATCATTTAAAAAAAAATAGTGATAGCGTTTATTTAATAAAAATTAGGTCTTTAATTTTCCTTTTCACCTACTTATTCAACTTTTTCGATTTTATAAATTGTTCTTAGTTAAAAAAAAAAAAAAAAAAAAAAAGATTTGTTTGTTATTACAATCTTTGATGGTCCTTAACTCACCCGATGTACCTTGTGTATGTCAAAGAGTTGGCTAGTCCAAAGGGTACAGACTTTGGTAAAGACACATCAAATCTATTGATAGTCAGTAATGATTTGCTCAAAATCATAGGGTTTGCAACCACCCATGCTTAATCACGAGGGTTGTATGGTCATCAATTCACCATGGTCTATTCCTTTTGGAATCCAAGAATTGGCTAGCCCACATGAATATGGCATGTGGTAAAGGCAATCGAATCCATATTTGGTGCTCAATTCACCAATTCTAAGAATTGACTAGTCCCGAGCAAACGGCTACGGTAAAGACAAGCCAAATCCGTTTATATGGTTGCCGATTTGCCAATAAATCGATGGTTATCAATGTACCATAGTTTTCGAACTTAAACATGTGGCTACCCAAGAGTAATGGCTATTGGTAAAGAGACATCAAATCCATTAATTTCAATGATTCACCTCTCACGTGAGTTAACACACCGGAAGTGATGAGAATAGTATTGAACTTATCCGCTTTGATGTACCGATGTCATATGTTGTCGCAAAGACCTAGTGCTTTCTGATTAATTCATCTCATTGCTCAAACAACATTATGGTACAATCCTCAAGGAAGCCGTTACAATCCTCAACAACAAGATCGATCTATCAAGGAAACTGGAACTTAACCTAGTCAAATTCCGGTTTAGGGAGGATTGTTGGGAATTAAGTTAATCACCGATTCTGCTGAAGCACAAACCATCGATTTGCCAAGCTTCATCAAGAGATTCTCAGAAGAAGAATTGATCTTTGCCAAGTTATACTTCAAATAGAAGTGATAAAGCGGCGGTGTGTTCTGTCACGAAAGTGGGAACCACGTGGAGAGATAAGCTCGGTTTAGAGTAAAAGTCACCGTATGTATAGGTTGGCGCCGTATTATGTAGAGCTTATCAGAATAAACAAAATGATTAACAAAACAATATGATTAGTTGCATGCTTGTCTAGTTGCATGCTTAGTCTAGTTTAGTAGTAGAAGCGTAAATTGTCAACGCTCATTAGAGTTTCTTGCCTATATAAGAAACCATATTAGTTAGTAATAGATAAGTTTTTTCAAGTTTCTCAAGTCTTGTATTCTATCCGAAACATAGAGTTTCTATAATCAAAGATCCATAGAGGATCAAAAGTGTTCTTAGTTACTATAACTTGTATTTATTTTCCGCTACAATACCAAGTTGTAGAGATCTTCTATTAGTTTGCTTGTGATTACATAGGCAACGCTAACGATCCCCGAGTGCTTAAGATCTATCAAGGTCTTGTTTCTAACAGAGACAGACATATGGAAACACAATGTGTTTGTGTCAATCTGATTTATTATCTAATTACTTGTATGATGGTAACATGTTTATGTTAGTTACAAGTCCTAAGTCACATTGTTCCAATTGATTGAAGTTGATGTGATAAGTTATGTGAACATGTTACTTTTGAAATTTCAAAGTCCAATTTTTCACTTAACACACAACATATAAACATTTGTAAGCTTATACGAAACATCAGGTATTTGTGACTTATGAGTAACATTTAACAAGTAACATATCCGTAACAGGCCAAAATGTAGTGAACAGTGGGTTAAGAGTAACAAGGATCCTTATGCGTAAGAAAGGAGCTTATGCGTAGGAGTAAGCTAAAGCGTAAGACCTAGCTTATGCGTAAGAGTTTCTTACGTGTAAGACAAGTTCAAAAGCTTTAAGCTTACGCGTAGGGATAAGCTAGATGTTACGTGTACAGTTTACTCGTAAGAGTAAAGCTTATGCGTAACAAGCCTTGTTTACGAATATCTTTCCAAGATACACGTAATCCACTGTAGACCCCTTATGCGTAAGAGCTACGCGTAAGATTTCTCTTAGGCCTAACCTTTACGCATAAAGTATTCCTTAATCGTAACGGTTTGAACACCTAAAGATTCGACATTACGAATAATTAACCCGTTAAATATAAACATGAAAACTTGATTGCGCTTAACTCCAAACATCTTTTAGATCACAAAACAAGCATAAGAACATATCGATACACACGTAAAGACTTAGGCATAAAATTACTTAAACCCTAAACCCTTAATCTACGCGCATGAGATATAGCTACACAAATCAAATAAGAATGTTTCGAGTGTCCTAGATGTCATATGGGTGCAATGGAACAAGATATAACACATTTACACCATAGAATCGAAGATTCACGGATATGAACCCTAAAAGCCTAAAACTTAAATTCTTACAGTTTAGATGTTTCGGCTAATTTCAAGGTTCAAAACATGCATATATACTTATTCTAACACTTTCTTAACCACCTAATAACATATCACAGAATAGACAAACCCTAAATGAGCGCAAGAACCCTAGAAATCATATTAGTGAAATTTAAGATTCTGGATGGTTATGGACAATTGAAACAAGTTTAATAGACACTAAGAAAGGTTTTAACACAACTTATTTCAATCTAAACACTTTTATGCATAATCACCCAGTTCGTTCGAGTGAACAATTTTCCAAAATCAGTTTAAAGAGTTTTAACTGTTGGATTTGAAAGAATTTTAGAAACCCTTGTTTATCATCTTGATCAAAACAGTTTAGAACTTATAGATTATGAAAAACTTGAACGGATTTAGAAGATTTGATTTGGGCCGTTTGATCTTGGTGGTTTAGGAGTAAATGATTTTGTTAAAATTAATTAGCCAAGTTGACACATTCAGTCCTTCAACCTTAAAGAGGTTCCAACCAAGATCCTTTAACATCCGTTTAGGTTAGACAAGACACATGTAAGGCAAGAAACTTAACGATACTCCCCCTCGACTTTTGAAATAATGAAATGGTTAAAACATTTGAGTCCGAGGAGAGTAATTGACAAGAAAAGTGTCCACCATTTTAGAAGAAACAACATATTTTTGAAAACATGCAAGTACAAGGTTTTATGAAACCGAAAAATATTTACTTTCTCCCCCTCAACACTTGTTCGGGAAAATAATGAAAGGTTTGATAGAACAACATGTTGATCAAGATTTGTACTTGCCATGTTAAAAGAAATATAGATAGAAGAATATTTTTGATGTTTTATCGATTTTATAATTTTGTATTTTGTTTTGAAAATATTTATTTACAAAAGAGAGTTTTGGTGTTTGATGTGTTTTAAGGCTGCTTTAGGAGGTCATCCATTCCTCTTGAGTCAAACACCTCATACCAATCCGTGGATCAGCTCATTAAACCTAGCGGGAGGCAAGGCTTTGGTGAGAAGATCGCCAATTGGTATGCAATACCACAAAGTATAATTCAACTGCACTGCTCCACGTGGTCCTTGATGAAATGATAGCGAAGATCGATGTGCTTTGATTTGAGTCTTTGAATCGAGTTGCACGAGATCGCAATGGCACTCGATTGTCATGATACATCGGATTTCGTCAACACGTAACCATAGTCTTTGAGTTGTGTTCTCATCCATATGACTTGAGCACAACATGCGGACATGGCTACATATTCTCGCTTGGTTGATGACAAATGATGTACAATCCTCGCTTCTTTGATTGCCAAGACACCGGTTTATCACCAAGAAATTGTAGAGCTCTCAAGTACTTTTCCTTGAGTCTAAGCATCCTGCGTGGTCGTCGTCTCAAAAGCGATTAGTTCAAAACCATAATCCTTCGGATACCGGATCCCAAATTAATGGTTCCCTTGATGTATCGGAGGATTCTTTTAGCCTCGGAGAGGTGGGTTTCAGTTGGTCGCGACTGATAACGGGAGCATAGATAAACGACAAAGACAATATCAGGTCTGCTAGCTGTTAGATTGATGTGCTCCGGTTGGTGCAAGTTTTAAAAATTTATAATCACGAATTAACCGTATAACCTATTAACACATACGAGCAAGTATACTCGTCCGTAATAGCAAAGTTTGGTAAGTCGAGATCGTCCCAAGGGATTTTTGTTTTGAAATAGGTCTTATTAAAAAGTTTCTATCAAGAAAGCTTGTCAAGGATTCCTCGAATAAGTGTTCTAGTGAAAATACGAATCAAGAATAAAAATATATACTTGTGTGAAGTCTCATAATCAACCATAGATAATGTTCATAAAGGTATGGTGTATACTCTTAGTATGATGCACAAATCATAAGCAAATGATTCCCCAACCATGGTATTTGTTTGTAAAAATCATTCTAAGAACAAAACATTTAGGTAATCCTTTCGGTCCTTATCCCAATGATTATCCTATAAAGTTCCATTTGTTTGCAACATGTTCTCATTATTTGTTCTTACGAATCTTTCGACCCTTCGTGATGAAAACGTTCCTAGTCTTGTTTTAATAAGCAAAACATGGTGGATGTCAATCACCATATCCCCATACTAGTTTGTCACAACACTTTTGGAATAAAACACAAGAGAAATCCTTTCGGTCCTTTTTCTTAAAACATGTTTTATTGACAAATCAATCCAAGACTAGTATTTTCCAACAAACTCATTTAAACAAGATCATATATACATGCATCACATTTTGAGAACATTATTATGATTAATCACATTCCAACACACAAGTATATCACAAACTACTCCATGAAAACAATCATATCTAAACACAAGTCATAACAAAGTAATTCAAACAATTCAAGAGAATAGATGTCCATAACAAAGTTCATAGAATACCTAATCTTTTGTGATTACAAGAATTAGAAATCGTGGAATGTAGCAACCACGCCCAATTACCTAGGATCACCGCACAACTCCAAACTACCGAAACAATGGACAAGAATGGTTCCTTCCTTGCTTCGGACGTTTTCCAAGAACTACTAAGCTTTTGGGTTGAAATAAATGGGTAAGTATGAGTTTTGGTGTAAACTAATACTCTTTTGGTTGTGTCACACTTAGTATACAAGTACTAGGTCCTTTAAATAGCCAAAGCACTTGCTTAATCGCCCAAAAACGTTCTCTCTAAGTTAATATCAAGAAATGATCGGACTCCAATGATTATGGGAGTTAAGACAACAATAAATGCGAATTGTGTAATCTGCGAGTGCGAAACGGATCGGTTTCTATGTCGACCGAATCGGTCACGGCTTTGACCATATGCCCACCGGATCCGGTTGCGGGTTGCGACCGAGCGGTGGGTTTTGCTCCTTTGACTTTTGTCGACTTTTCCTTTACGCTTCATTCTTTGCTTCGTTGATGATTTCCAAAGCCAAACTTGATCTTTCCCTTGTAGATGCTTCAAATCACTACGCTTCCATATCATTGAGTCCACAAGCTTCCAATCTCAACTTCCTTCCTTTAGACGCTTCCAAATATGCATAAAACTTCATTTCTTCATTATTCGCGACACGGCTACATATACATACACAATACGCATCTTTGCACTTTTGCAACAGCTTATGAGTAAATATAGCCGAATATCATGCACAAAACCGACAACAACGCTACTAAAAACATGTTCATTTTAGACGTTATCAAATTCCCCACACTTAAGCTCTACTAAGCCCTCGAGTAGGTCAAACATTTGCAAAGATTGATTCCAATGGTCCATAACACCATGTTTCAGAAAATGTAACAATTACCAATAAAGATAATTATTATTTTGCTTATAATATGAGAAAATCTTCTAAAAATGAACCAAACACTTTAGATAACATAACTAGGATACCTCACAAGTGGCTTTAAGATTTCACTCAACACTCATATATTGGTGGGTATATGTATATCACTCAATGCCTAGTCATGATCAATGCTTTTTTACCATAAGCTTGTACAAGTATCAAAACAAAGAAAATAAATTCATCAAAGAGGTCTTTTATTCGGGTTATAACGATAAGGTTACGGGTTCATAATAGGTATGGATAAGGCATGGGATAATTTATGAAATTGGTTTAAAATAAAAATAAAATCAAGTCCAAACCTCCATGGTGCTAGTCATCATACAAACCACAATCCCGAAAAATGATTATTACTCCTCTTTTCATATCGATCACCAAATATATATATCACGTCTTAGCACATTGGCTAATCGATAACTCAAACATACTTCATCTTCCTTCATCTTCATAATAATAATATAGCACATTGGCTATAACTGTTATTACATTTTTCATTTTTTTTTTTTTTTTTTTTTATATCACAACTCCCCCACACTTCGTATAAGCATCACCACAAAAATACAAATAAGAAGTATGCATCCTTCGTCTTTGTCGAAATGGCACACACGAATGGCAAAGTGCAGCTAACTCATAATCATCAAAAACAATCCAATCATTCCAAACAACTAGCAACAAACCAATAGACTTGATAAGGGTTGGCTAAGGTTTAAAGGTGTAAAATATTTTTGTATTTTTCTGGATTTATCAAAAACGAAAAGAATGGCTCAAAGGGTGTAACTAGGGGTATCTAGTGCTAAAAATGAGCACTAACAAAATGGGTCCATATGGGTGGTTAACTAACCGATGCGGTCACTAATATATCATTAGATGTAAAATGGAAGGCCATTTGGGTTATTCCTAAAGTGCCTCTTATCACTTGAAAATATTTAGATCACTCGAAAGTGATTTTACCCGTAATGCATAACTAGTACAAGTTCTAGAATCGACATAATCACCGGCACACTCATAGCAAATATAAAACAAAAGATGTTTTATACAAAAGAAACCTCACAAAAATGTGGGAAAAGGCTATTATGCATGCTAGAAAATGCTATCGAATCCAAAATGAATTACTTGATAATTTGGTTCAAATCTAAAAAAATTTCAAAACCTCATTTTACCATTGAAATCCCAAATTATGTATTTTAATTATCAATAACGCATGAAACCATTAGACCATCAAGGCTTAATTTCTTCTAATCACTTGCATCCAAAAGTAAAAAAAAAAAAATAATGCGTATCATTTTCCTATTTTCTTCCCTCCCCATACTTAAGTTTTGCATTGTCCTCAATGTAATGAAAATTGAACTTCAAAGTAAAGAAAATGGGAAAAGATAGTTAAAAGATACCACGGATAAAATATGCAATAAGCACATTGGGTCATTAGCAAGCCCGTGAGTTATCCAACTCAAACATTTGACCATCAATAAGCTTCCAACATATCCATCCTGCAAACAAAAACTGCAACACGAAATGCACAAAACAAACAAAACTACTAAAAACTAAGATAAAACCAAAATATACCAAACATCCTAAAGAAAAATCGATCAAAAGATAGAAATAGTTTAAAACACATCATGACCATTGTTTTTTTGAAACCATAATTCACGAATGACCCATAATCACTCGTCATCCTCACTCATTTCTTCTCCTTCTTCATCATCAAACTCATCATCATCATCACTTTCGGTTACGTAGTTTTCGTCTATGATTTCTGAACGAACTCTCCTCTTTTTCTTCTTGCCTCCAACTCCTGATGATGATCCTCCAACTTCAGGCAATCGACCATATGGGGGTATTGGATCGAAACGGTGCGTACCGTGATATGGATACGGATAGGTCCGTGATAAGAAGTGTAAGGAAAAGGATATGGTGGAACATTTGGTGGATTGTAGGGTGGCAACTCATAATTGGCTTCTCGAGCCATGTGTTGAAAGATAGGCATCGAATAATCATTGATGTAGTTGTTCCTTAACATCATCGAGTCTCTCACACATCCCTACATTGAATCTCATCTAGATGTTGGTTCCACTCTCCCATCCCGAATCAAAACCACCGGACGCACCCATTTGCACGCTCTCCATTGGTATATTCCCCTTGTTGTGGTGGTTCTTTGTTGTAGTCTTGGTTCAATCCATAACCCTACGGTTCCCAATCTCTGCTCAAAGCATTACCAAAACCTTTCATGATCCACGTTTCACTATACTTTGCCTCCACACTTAGCCAATTCCTCATCAACATAATACCCAAGATTCTTCGCCAATCTTGTCACAAAATGTCCTCCACAAATGTTATGTTGCTCTTGATTCCGGGCTCTCCTAGACAAATATTGACTATCTCGCCAAATGGCATTACCGTCCTTAGTTTCTTCCAAGAACTTCATAATCCATAAGTCCGGTTTCGACATTTGTCCTCGCCCAAATCTATTAAATGGCCCGGTCACAATCAACTTGTGAAGTATCCTCATCAACGGTTCACGATGGTTGAAGCATTCCTCCTAGCACAAGTAGGATCTCCCACTTGATTCCAATAAGCGGGAATACTAGGGTAATCTTTTCAAACCTCCAAGTCTAGAAAAGTGAGTTTCAAATAATCGATGATTTACCTCATGTGGCTCATACAAACCAAGAGCTACACCAAAGTCGGCAATGTGTAAGCATGATCCCTTCCACAAAGTCTAAACCAAATACAAATCTCCGACATCAAATTCCGAACATCCACCTTTCTTTCAAAATACATGGTTGAAAAGAATTCCATACAGCATTCTCGATAAACTTCTTCATTAACACTGAATGCTCTTTCCCATGACAAATCATTGAACGAATCTCCATCCCCTGGATATACATAAGACGTTCGCATCATCCTTTTTAACTCATCTTCACACTCACATTCGTTAAATAAATCCCAATCAATCACCCTTGGAACCAAACATTGCCTATGTTGTAACTTCGACAATCTTTCTCGAAAAGCATGTTTTCTCCATCGGTGAGATTTTGAATTTTAAATTAGCATTTGCTTCCTTCTTCACACTATACTTAACCTTCTTCTTCTCGTTCCTTTCACCAAACTTTGTAACAAGCGGGTTAATTGGAATTTCCTCCCCACTCGAGCTTCCAACAATAATTCTCTGTAGAAATCACAAAAATAAGATCATATAAGAGTGTTAGAATAAACAAGAAGGTTAGAGAACCCTCTAAGATACATTTCAAAATTTCACAAAAAATTCCTCACAGAAACCACAACCGGATTCGGTTGGATCACCAACCGAATCGGTTTCCTACTATCAGGCAACAACCGTTCGGTTGCAATGCTAACCGAATCGGTTGTCTGACTACATAAGGTATTTTACCTTCAAATCCTCAACATCTCGAATTTCTAACGCTCAAACCACTCTTAGATCGCATTCTATCATCCTCAATGATTTCCCACGTCCTAGAATTACTCTATCTTGCTTCCAAATCATCAAACATCTAACATCTTAGAACTCATCTCATCATTCTTAAAAATCATTAGTTCTAATAGTGTAGCATCCATCACTCTTAAAAACATATCATCTATCAAAATGAATCACCAATTGTAACTTATCTCATTTCATAAGCATAACCCAACTAATTCCAAAAAATCTTATCATCTAAAATCCATTCTATGGTGAATCAATCAATCAATCTCTTGTTGTAATGCACTCCTATATCAATCACTCACTCAATCCTAAAATATTACCACTTAATTCGAATTATAACAAAAACCCCCAAATTGGTGACCTAAAATCCAATTCGAATCAAATGTTCTAATAAAACCTTAATTGAGTTAATTGAATGTAAATGCTTACTTGCTTGGGTGCCATGATGTTATCCTACAATTCAAACAACTTCCAATCTGCTCTCTTGGATGAATTTTTGCAAACCCACCGGAAAATTAGTGTGTGTGTGTGTGTTTTGGAAAATGAAATTTTATACTTTGGTGCAACCGGTTCAGTCAAGGACACAACCGATTCGGTATGCTTTTTGCCAAATTTGCTTTTTTACTTGTTTAACATGTTACTTAGGCATTTACCCTCCAAGCAACATATTTTTTTACTCGAAAATTCCTGCTAAAGATTCACACAACATTCATTCACCAAATGAAATTTTGAACAATCATTCAATCCAAAAAAAACTAAACTCATCATATAAATGAACTAATCCAAACTCAACTCAAAACTCATAGTCATAATGCATTTAAACCAAATCACCTCAATCATAACATGAAAAATAAATAAGAAACAAAAATCCTAATGCATCAAATCAAAATAAAATAAAATAAAATAGCTCATGAAATTCAAGCAAATGATTGCTTGTTATTACGGTCTTTCCTTTCCTCAAAATTCCTCAAAATATTCTTGCCTAAGAATATCCTCGCTTTGAAATTTTCCGGTCAACTCACGGAACGTTTCAAAAGTTTTAAATTTCCTCATGAATCTTCGTCCGTCCGGGCATAATATATCAAACTTAACATGCCATGCTCCATCTCCGGTTTGTCTCTTGTAAGTCCCCAACCCTTCGGGTTTCCACTCCAAATTCTTAAGTTGCACCGGTAAAGATCCTAAAAAGTCGGTCAACTTCTTTTAAACCAATATGTTTTTGAATGGGTTATAGAAAGCTTCTATCGTGAATGCACGTTCCATTTCGTCCTCTATATCGAAATAAGGTGGAGTTAAAGGTCCGTACATTGGATTACCGTGGACATCACGTCCCACTTCAAAACAAGTTAAATCATCATTTGCATCCATCCATTCCAAATCTTCCATACCTTCCAAAATTGGTCCTCTTGGTCTTGGGTAGTATGTTTGCCTCGAAATCCCATCGTCAATAGTCATGGTGCCTCTTCCCATGTCTATAATTGCTCCACAAGTTCGTAAAATGGCCTCCCAACAATAGTGGTAAACTCTTGTCCACCGGAATATCCAAGACAAGAAAATCTGCCAAATACGGTTGGTAGCCAATTTGCACTCTTACATTCTTAACTTCTCCCATTGCCTTTGCTTGAGTTTTATCCGCCATAGTGAGCTTAGAATGATTAGGTTGCGGATTACTTAGTCCCAAAGTTTTGAACAATGGATACGGCATCACGTTAACACTCGACCCCGTATCAGCTAAAGCATAAATTGGTGTAGTTCCATTTACTTTGATTGGCAACACAAAATTACCCGGATCCTTTTCTTTCCTTGGCATGCCTTTAAACAAAATTCGATCTCGATCCTCATCCGTGAGATTCTTATCTTCCAACCTAGCCCTCGCTAGCATCAATGCATCCAACTTCTTTCGGTAAAGCACATAATCTTGGAGAACTTCAATAACCGGTTTCTTTTCATTGAGCTCTAGAAATTTTTGTTCTAGATTCTCTAAGATAGCTTCTTTTTGGCTTTCGGTTAAGGGTTTGATAGTAGTGGTAGGTGATGATGGTGTGTAATCATTTTTGGTGTCGGAGGTTGTTTTTGGGGTTAATTTATTTGATGATGGTTTCTTTTGGTTTGCTTTCCCCATTTTAACCACTTCCACATTTTTCTCCTCCATATTTGCACAAACTTCCACTAGCATCTCGTTGATCCCTTTTCCTTCTTCCAACTCGGTTATGTTAATCCGCATTTCTCCCATACCAAAATCTACTTGACACTTGGTCGTGACAAGAAAATCTCGACCAAAACAAACATTTGGCTCATCCGCATTACCTTCCTCTAAAACAACAAAATCAGTTTCAAACATATGCCCATGAATATTGACCTTCAGATTTTTGACCATCTTTCTCCCATATGCTTCATAGTCCATACGAACATGACCGATTTCGTCAAGAACCTCTTCCAAGATATAATTCTCTCCATAAGCCATATTAAGTCAGTGCATCCCAAGCACGCACTCCTTCCACTTCACAAGGTGTTCCAAATCTCATCATCGTGAATCATACACCGTTGATGGTGCTTTGTAAACACTACCACTCTTTTGTTTTGGGTAGTTGAACCTTGTTTTCACATACTTCTTCCATATCACCCGTGTCAATTCCCAATTCTTTCTTGCTTTCCTCCGAATTCCTCCAATCTTTTCTAATGAACTTCCGTATCCTTGAACATGTCATCCAAAGTACGAAGGTATTCCGAGATTCCGCTCAAACTATCCATGTTACTAGACAACTTAACAAAGCAAAACAAAACAAACCCGAATGATTAGCGTTAACGTTAGTAAAACAAGAACAAACTATAAAAACATATAATAAAACAACTAAGACATCTAACAAAATAAAAAAATCAAATAAAACTCAAAACTAAAATGATAAAACTCATCACGAAACTCCAACCGGATTCGGTTGGATCACCAACCGAATCGGTTGGTTGAAAAATTCTAGACAGAAACACGAACCGGATCAGGTTGCGGGTTGCGACCGATCGGTTTGATCGAAAAAAATATATATATATTTTTTTTTAGACTAATAATAATAATTAAAGCAAATTAATGTCATTAAGGATGTACTAACTCGTGTAATTAAATAAAACTCTTCATAAACTAATAATTAAATAACTCATTAAATCTAATTAAAACCAAAATTAAAAAACTAAAACTAAATAAACTACTAATAAATGCTATCATAAAATAAACTATAACTGAAAATAAAATACTCTTAACCATTACCATCAACTATAAAATTAAAATAAATAAAACTAGATTAACTAAATAACAAATGTAAAGAAAAATAAAATAAAATAAAGACAATAAATCTAAGAACTGATTAAACCACACAATTACTCTAGAAATCAAAACACAATAAACTAAGAAGATAGATATCAAAATTCGAACCAAAAAATATAATTTCACAGAATGTCTAACCGGATTCGGTTGGCTAACCAACCGAATCGGTTAGTTTGTAACAAAACTTTTTTTTTTTTTTTTTTAAAAACTAATTTCAAAGAAAATTACAGAAAAATCCCCGGCAGCGGCGCCAAAAACTTGATGTGCTCCGGTTGGTGCAAGTTTTAAAAATTTATAATCACGAATTAACCGTATAACCTATTAACACATACGAGCAAGTATACTCGTCCGTAATAGCAAAGTTTGGTAAGTCGAGATCGTCCCAAGGGATTTTTGTTTTGAAATAGGTCTTATTAAAAAGTTTCTAACAAGAAAGCTTGTCAAGGCTTCCTCGAATAAGTGTTCTAGTGAAAATACGAATCAAGAATAAAAATATATACTTGTGTGAAGTCTCATAATCAACCATAGATAATGTTCATAAAATTTGGTGTATACTCTTAGTATGATGCACAAATCATAAGCAAATGATTCCCCAACCATGGTATTTGTTTGTAAAAATCATTCTAAGAACAAAAACATTTAGGTAATCCTTTCGGTCCTTATCCCAATGTTCTCATTAAATTTGTTCTTACGAATTTTTCGACCCTTCGTGATGAAAACGTTCCTAGTCTTGTTTTAATAAGCAAAACATGGTGGATGTCAATCACCATATCCCCATACTAGTTTGTCACAACACTTTTTGGAATAAAACACAAGAGAAATCCTTTCGGTCCTTTTTCTTAAAACATGTTTTATTGACAAATCAATCCAAGACTAGTATTTTTCCAACAAACTCATTTAAACAAGATCATATATACATGCATCACATTTTGAGAACATTATTATGATTAATCACATTCCAACACACAAGTATATCACAAACTACTCCATGAAAACAATCATATCTAAACACAAGTCATAACAAAGTAATTCAAACAATTCAAGAGAATAGATGTCCATAACAAAGTTCATAGAATACCTAATCTTTTGTGATTACAAGAATTAGAAATCGTGGAATGTAGCAACCACGCGCCTCCAATTACCTAGGATCACCGCACAACTCCAAACTACCGAAACAATGGACAAGAATGGTTCCTTCCTTGCTTCTGGACGTTTTCCAGTAACTACTAAGCTTTTGGGTTGAAATAAATGGGTAAGTATGAGTTTTGGTGTAAACTAATACTCTTTTGGTTGTGTCACACTTAGTATACAAGTACTAGGTCCTTTAAATAGCCAAAGCACTTGCTTAAGCGCCCAAAAACGTTCTCTCCAAGTTAATATCAAGAAATGATCGGACTCCAATGATTATGGGAGTTAAGACAACAATAAATGCGAATTGTGTAAGCTGCGGTGCGTAAACCGGATCGGTTTCTATGTCGACCGAATCGGTCACGGCTTTGACCATATGCCCACCGGATCCGGTTGCGGGTTGCGACCGAGCGGTGGGTTTTGCTCCTTTGACTTTTGTCGACTTTTCCTTTACGCTTCATTCTTTGCTTACGTTGATGATTTCCAAAGCCAAACTTGATCTTTCCTTCTTGTAGATGCTTGAAATCACTACGCTTCCATATCATTGAGTCCACAAGCTTCCAATCTCAACTTCCTTCCTTTAGACGCTTCCAAATATGCATAAAACTTCATTTCTTCATTATTCGCGATACACGGCTACATATACATACACACGCATCTTTGCACTTTTGCAATGATTATGAGTAAATATAGCGAATATCATGCACAAAACCGACAATAACGCTACTAAAAACATGTTCATTTTGACGTTATCATAGATACATGAGGACCCAATAATACTTGGTATTTGGTAGGGTCAACTAATTTCCCATGTAAATCAAACATCTAGTTTCTTGGTATGAGCCATTGGTGTGGCATAAGTGTCACAGTTGTCATTCCAAATTTGTTTAACTGTTCAAGGGCATATTTGGACCGACTCAAGAAAATACCACGGGTGATTGATGAACTTGCAATCCTAGAAAGAATGTAAGTTCACCCATCATGGACATTTCAAAAATTTTCTTCATTAGTTTTGCAAAAGCGATTGAAAACTTTTTATGTGTAGACCCAAAAATGATGTCATCCACGTAAATTTGAACAATTAAGATATGTGCCCTGTGATATTGTATAAAAAGAGTTGGTTCAACCGAACCTTTGGTGAAATTATTAGCAATGAGGAAAGATGATAGCTTATCGTACCATGCCCGAGGGGCTTGTTTGAGACCATAAAGAGCTTTGTTTAGTTTGTAGATATGGTTCGGGCACTCTGTATCAACGAATCCTTCGGGTTGGCTGACATAAACCGTTTCTTTTAGTTGTCCGTTGAGAAACGCAGTTTTGACATCCATTTGAAAGACCGTCATATTCATATGAGCATGACGCAAGAAATATCCAAACGACCTCAAGGCGAGCAACCGGAGCAAAAGATTCTTCAAAGTCTATTCCTCTTCTCGATGATAACCCTTAGCAACTAGACGTGACTTGTTTGGAGGACGTTCCTTGACATCAATTTGTTTTTCCAAATCCATTTTAGACCAATGACGTAGACCCTGTTGGTCTTTCAACCAGTTCCCATACTTCAAGACGTTTGAATTGGTTGAGTTCTTCCCGCATGGATTCAATCCGGTTGTCTTTTGTCATAGCGTCTTTAATGTTTTAGGCTCAGTTAGCGGGACGGTGAGTGCATAAATGCAATGTTCACCATCGTGTGAAGACGTTGTCTCGTAACGTTGGTTGATTCGGTTGCCAATAATGTTAGCCGAGAATGGTCTTTTGTCCATCGGTGTGTAGAGGTTGATGTTGGTATCGTTGTGCGATTCGAGGATTCAAATGGTTTGTTGAAGATTCTGCGACATCCGTGCAATGATCTCATTAGCAAACGGGTTGAAGAAGCATTTGGATCAAAATCTGCGGTGAGGTACTTCATTCGAGAATATCATCATTTGGTTCATCATTGTTGGAAGCGGTGTGTTCAACTGTTGTGTTGGAGTCAATGGTGTAGGTGCATCTTCAACGAGAGTTGTTGTAGCAGTGTATCGGTATAGGAATATTATCGGGTTGTGCAGTGACAGCGGATACACCGAGCACGTTCATCAATATCGTCACTAAACAGAGGAGCAAATAACCTTTCCATTTGTTGACGAGTGGTGGGGCTTTGTTCGGTGATGATGGGGTTGAGGAAGTTTAAGCGGTTATGACCGGTTCTAAGTCTGTTGTACTCGGAAGCCATTTCGTGAGTTCATCAAATGAGCATGAATCGTTTCCATTACCTCCTTAGTTCGACGATTCCAGATTCGAAACCGTTAGAATTGTCACAAGATCCAATAAAGACTCCAATATCGACTTTGGCTTTGAGCTTTCCAAAATCATCACGATCATTATTCGGATAGCAAAGGGATCCAAATACATGAAAGTGTTTGAGGTTCGGTTTATAGTTGTGGACAAGCTCGAAAGGTGTTTTGTTGTGGCGTTTGTGATCATAGAACGGTTTGAGTATTGCATGCGATGATCGACACGCCCATAAGTAATCTGGAAGTTTAGCATTGATTAACATTGTTCTTGCGCTCCACTAACGTTCGGTTTCGTCTTTCAACAACTCCGCTTTGTTCGGTGTACGTGCAATAGATGTTGATCTTGAATTCCACTTTCTCATAGAATTCATGAATGGGTTTTGTTAACAAATTCGGTTCCTTTGTCTATTCTCGATTATCCCGACGGTGTTGCGGAGTCGAACTCATTTTTGTGAGAAATGTGATGATCATTTGTGGAGCTTGGTCTTTGCTTCGAAGAAAGTAGACCCAAGTCCATCATGAGTAGTCATCAACAATTACTAATATGTAGCATTTGCCATTGATCGTTTGCACGCGCATTGGGCCACACAAATCCATGTGAAGAAGGTGAAGCACATGCTGAGAGTTGTGTTCCACCTTTGAAGGAAAATGAGCACGAGTGCTTTTCCCTTGTTCACAAGCTGAACATAGATGATCTTAAGAATACCGGAATCGTGGGAGTCCTTCAACTAGTTTGTGTCGAGCAAGGTTGGTGATGGTTTGAAAGTTTAGATGTGAGAGACGACGGTGCCATAGCCAGGATTTTGTAGATGTTGCCTTTGAAAGTAAGCGGATGGGAGAGGAAGAAACCATGTCTTGCATAGAGATAGTGTAGAGACTAGAATTACGCGAGCGGACATAAGTTCATTTCCTTGTAGATCACGAATGAAACAAGTTTTCTCCCGAAAGCAACCTCCAAATCTCCATCACAAAATTGACCCATCGAAAGCAGTTGTGATCGAGGCCTTCCACATAGTAAACCCTGCCGATTTCGATGTTCCATTGACATAATCTCAGAGCCTATGATAGCTGCAAGTGATCGTTCCCGAACCCGACAATGCCAATGAACTTTGCAATAAAGTTTGATAACAGCTTAAGGTTGCTGTCATGTGTCGGGAACATCCGCTATCAACAATCGAGAGAATGATCTGTATCACCGCATTACACGCAGGACGACACGGATGGAATAGAAGTAGATGTGGAACCCGAAATGTTAGAGGGTTCCAGCGGTGTATTAGACATACACACATTAATAATTTTAGGCATCCATTTAAATCCTAGTGTGTGATATATCCATTTCTACCATCTATAACTACTCTTTGCTTTAGTCTTAGTGAATGCACTAGGTGGTACTACATTCTTAGGAGGTGAAGCAGAGCTCTTGTGACAACAATGGTTGCCTTAGAATCTAAAGAAGGCGGTCTACCAAGCACGGACTTAGAATGATTAGTGGGCCTAGAGGTATTCCGATTCTTAGGATTCCGTAAGCGAGAGATTATAGCTTTAGCAACACATTTGTCATGACAATCGAATTCATACTCTTCCGACAAATAACACAAGGTGCTTGATGAATATCAAAAGTACTTAACGGTTTAGCATTCGTTACATCACTATTTCTATTACATTTGCACCGCAACATCTATAGTGGAAGCAACATGAGTCTTATTCAGAGTCCTAGGGTGTTCTTCTACTTTAGCATTCCTTATTGATCTTTTCTTAGGTGGCAACTTCCTATTCTTTGATTGAGTGCTCCTAGGTCGTGAAGTGCGGACGTTTGGAAAAGACGCAACTATTCTGTTTAGAGAGGAAACACATTAGCAACTTGTGATTTGGCGGTAGGGATTCTAGGTTCACGATTACTAAGTGTGTTGGTGCTAATCTCTTAATCACGGAGGCGGAAGTTGTTCATACTTTCCTAACATTTCTCTTAACTTAGAGATAGTGTGAATCAAATCTTGATTTTCGTAACCAATATTACCAAAGAAAATTCATGACTTCTCTAGTGTGAGCAAGATAGTGATCAAGTTCGTTAGATGCTTCATGACGAGTCTTATTGAGCAAATCAAATATGACACCATATTCTGTTTAACTTTTGAAAGTTCTTGTTCATATTTTGAGATTTGACTTTTCAAAGACACGCTTTGATCATCCAGTTGCTCAATTTTAGGATTAGAAGATTTTGCACTCAACCGAGCGAGTTTCTTTTGAAAACTAAGTTGATGATTGTGAATATCTTTTCACACCAATGAAGACAACGTTTGGCATTGTAAATTTCGTTGAGTAATCATTTATTTTCACTTTTAAAGACTTGATCCAAGCACATTATCGGTGTTCTCAACATTATAACATTTTCAACAATATCGCAGAGATATAATCGATGCATATGGCAAAGAATGAAACAACACAAGATTATGGACATCAAGAGAGATAAGGTCTTCCAAGAGTCGATCAACATCTTTTCTCAAGAGTTTCTTTTACGCTTAGTATTAGAAATAGATGTTTCGCTTTTCTAAAACGACCTTCATAGTTCCAAGTTCCTTATGAAAATCCTGTTCCTGTGCTAATGCACAACTTTTCAAGTTTTTAACATTAGGTAAAAGATTTTTCGAAAATGTCTCTTTGTTCTCGCGCAGAGGCGATTGAAAGTGTTCAATTTTGATTTCGTAATGATATTCTATCTCATGTTGTAAAATTTTGAGGTCACCATGAAAATGTCAAAATATCTAAGAATATTTCGATTTTCGTGTTTTGAGTTTACTTCACTAATTGAAGGTAAAGGACCATAAGCTTGTGCATAACTGTTTTGGGATTAACATTAGAAGACTCGTGTGTTTTGATGATGACCCTTGGTGTGTTAGAAGAATCCGTTGGTGTGACGAAAGTGACCGCGTTTTATAATTAAAAGGTTTGTTGTAAACAACATTTTTAATTTTGATCGACTCTCGTCTTCGCATCTAATTCCTCTTGACGATGATATTCAACAACACTCATAACAAGATTATCAATTTTGTATTCTGCACCTTTGGAAACTTCGTGAGTTGGTTTGAATGTTTTAGTGAAAGCTTAGGTTTGTAATCGCCTAGATTTTTCCATATCCTTTTGGATTGGGTTTTAAGGTAAACTTTTCAATAGTCACATCGATTCACCATGTTTGTAAACAATGCTTTAAACTCTTTAATTTTGTTTTGCAAGTCGATAATTTCTTCAAGAAGGTCATCTACCCGATTCGTTGAATGCTTTTTGTATGCGAGGCTGTTTTGACAAGTTAACAACTCGACCTTAGCTTTTGATTTTCCAAGGTGAGAGTGTTAATTTGCTTTTATGTTCATGTTTCGGTTGTTCTATTTCGACAACAAAGCATTTTCGAGCGGCTAGATCACGATCCGTCTCTAAATATTTTTCGTTTTGATGAGATTTTGCAAAGCGCTTCAAAACCTTTTTCACGGTTTTCTTGAGTTTTGAAAAAGTTAAGTTGCATTTGTAAGCATTCAAAATCCTTGGTTAACAATTGCATTTTGCTTTTAATTCCTTATTTAATGCATAACATTTCTCCATTTTGATTTGATGGTCTTGAATTAAACGAGCAAAAACTGGATGAGGCAACAGATTCGGCTTGTTCAACGTGAGTCACAACATGATCATTATTTAGATCCTCAAGTACAACCACGGAGTCAATTTGATTATCAAAGGAAACCATAAGGTCATCTTGATCGACAAATGTAACTACGGGTTTATTTGAAAATCGTCGAATGAGATGTATATGACCCATTTTGAGCAGATCCGAGCTGCTTGATTCGAGATATTGGCGGAGATATTAGTTCGGATATGATGATGGTTTGTTCGGTATCTCGAGACAAGCCATCGTTGTCATACACCGGGCCTGTTTCACTCATGTGTAACTCTTGCATATTAGCCATCAACATAACAATTGCATTGGCTGCAAGTCCTCCATATCATCATCCGAGTCGCATCCGCCATAAAGCTCGTTTTTGTGCGTGAGAGATCCACCGACTTCATCCTTAAGAGCCAAAAGTAAAGCCTCTTTGAAATAAGCACGCCCCTAGTCCTCGGCTTTTGGCATGCATTAGCAGTGTCCTTCTCATTGCGGTTGTAGCATCTAAGACCATTTAACCGATTCGAACATTTCCATGTTCCACCACTTGAGCTATGTTTTATTCCTACCCACAAAGATTAAACCCTTAACCACCGCCCATCCGACGACCATAATCACGATTACGAACTTCAACACGTCCATTGTTCACAACAGCTTGAGTCCGTGTGTTAGATGAGGAACGAATACGATTGTTGGATTTGTTGGTGTACGGCCAAAAGCATTAGCAATCATCACAAATCCTTGTTGCAATGCTTCGAACGGATCGATTTCTCGGCCGCTTCAACGACATATGCTTGAGCATTGTTGTTGTATGGAACCAATTGATTTTGTTGAGGTTGTTCTTTGTGAAGGTGTGTTTGAAGCGATTGGTTGAGTTCTTTGGTTGAGAGGA
Organism: Chrysanthemum lavandulifolium; assembly: GCA_022545495.1. Lineage (NCBI taxonomy): Eukaryota > Viridiplantae > Streptophyta > Magnoliopsida > Asterales > Asteraceae > Chrysanthemum > Chrysanthemum lavandulifolium. The sequence continues at coordinate 204,374,651 of CM040245.1, forward strand.
TAATTACATTGAGCATACAAGGCAAGTTGTTGATTATCCGGATGTATTGTTTAGCAATTTGAGCACGGAGAATCCTTTCCCGATCAACTTCCTTTTCATGAGGCTTCAATTAATCGTACAACAATCCATAAGTAGAATGATGCATATTCTTCGCTTGTCGAGAAAAATGACATACTTCTCCCATTCGTGACCAAGACTACTCGAAACTTAGTATTCACGCAATTCTTGGCATGATGATATTGTGTTTATCCAAATCATTGATGATGTCGAAAATTGATGATGATAGAACTCTAGTGTCTCTCCGTGTTCAATCATGAAGTGTTCATAAGCCAAGTAAATTTTGGATTCCAAATCCTCCCGATTGAGTCTGAGATCCTTCCATAAGAAGGCGAATATGATCCCACATTTTTGTGCGGTCTTTTGAGCATCAACACTACGAAGAATTGGGTTTGGTAATCCTAAGAGGATGTATTCCATTGCAAGTTCATCGACTTCATAGTGTAGAAGTTCAGTAGCATTTAGATCCTGCAATAGCAATGTTGGTTTGTTCATCTCTTGGTGGAACAGCAGGTTGGATCTTGGCACAATGACAGAGGCATCTCAAATGGACCTTCCAAGATAACCTTCTTTAAGAACTTTCCATGTGGCTTCTTGGATCACAAAACCTAAAGAACCTTATCACCCATTGATCGTAGTTTCTGGAGTGAGCATTGGAGGTCTATCAAGTGATCCACTTCATGAATTGATTGTTGGTCGCTTAAAGCTTCACACATCTTTGCAAACCAAGTGGGTTCCTTCATAGTGTTCCTTGATGGATGTTGATTGAAATCATTTGTGTAGGGTTGAACTTGAAGGTTTGGTGGTGTTTGAACCATTTGTGGTGGTGGAATTGCACCAATTTGTGGATTATGTTGTGGATTAAATTGTTGTTGATAAATAGCTTGTTGTTGATTCCATTGTTGATGTTGTGGAGTTAATTGTTGTTGTTGTTGATGATTATAAGTGTGAGGGAAATAGTTAAAGTATGGTGGTTGAGACATGTTGATAAACTTGTGTAGTAAAAATGGATCTTTGTAGTCGAATGAACCTTTGTTGATGAAGTGTCCTTAGGCGAGAAAAGACAAGAAACCAAGTAGCACTTATGCGTAAAACACCAAAAGTTACGGGTAACAATAAGGAGTTACTGGCGTAGGATTTAGCTTACTGCGTAAGTAGGATAAAAGCACTAAAGTTATGCGTAGACAAAAGTTAGGCGTAGAAAGTTAGGCCTAGGATTACCTTATGCGTAGAAATTAGTTTACGCGTAAAGTGAATCTTATCGTGGGATTTCACGGCGTAAGCTAATGCTTATGCGTAAATTTAGGGTTTTGCTCAAATGATCTTTTACACTATCACGGTGCAAAAGATATCCAAAGTCGACGTATTTTCGGACTTATCCAAGTAAGAAAACACGGAATAAACCACGAAAATGAAGATCAAACCAAGGAGATACTTACGCGTAGTTTTAGGGTTTTACTACGCGTAGTTTTACTCATAAGTATGAGTTCGTCCAAAATTGTTTCTAAACCGGTTTTGTGGGATAAAATAGCTTCAATAACACCAAAATACATGAAAGTGTAAAACTTGATGAACCAAAGTCTCTAAAAAGCGATTCTGAGTAGGATGATACCCACGTTCAAAAACAACTATCCACGCATAAAGTTTGAAACTTTTTGCCAAAAACACGTATTTTAACACCTTAAGACATTGAAAGGACAAGAATCTTGGATTCAAAAGTGTAAAAAAGATGTTTTTAAGCGAACCAAAGTATCAAGGTGCGTTTTAGGCGTAGGACCGAAACCCAATTCAAAAACAAACACGATTCACCCAACTAGTAGGCGATTGATACCACTGTTAGGTCACTAGTTTTACAAACACAAGTAATATAGAAAGAGATAGAGAGGAGATAGAGGCAGATGAACAAGTATCCAAACACACACACACGAAATACTAGAACAGTTAGGCGTAGAGAGTATGTGAAAGAGTAACTTGAA